>VXBD01009368.1:102732-121423 GCA_013399975.1 Indicator maculatus | reverse complement strand
AGGGGAGAGAACCCGTTCTTCCCTCCTCCGGCCCTGGCTAACCCTCTCCCTTTGCCTCTCGTTGCAGTGGAAGAATAGGTGGTTGGTGCTGCGCAAGCCGTCCCCCGTGGCAGGTAAGGGAGCCCGTCCTGAGAGGGGTAGGCAGGCACCGGGGCGTCCGTCCCTCCTCCGCCCAGAGTTGCGGGGCCGGGGTTTGGGGCTCCGGCGCAGGGAGTTTATGGCGCTTCCCTTGGGGCTAAGCAGTCGCCGGAGATCGCCTTCGGCGGGGCTCTTCTCTAAGCCGTCCTCGCTCTTTAATGTTTTTATTTTATTATTATTATTATTATTTTTAACTGGGGGGAGCGGGGAATAAATTATCTAGCAACGGAGCAGGAGGCCCAAAATAGGAACCGGTACTGCCGGGTCCCCCGAGGTACAAGGAGGAGCCGGGCTCCGCAGCTCCTTAGGGCCTCGGGCAGGCGGCCCTGAAGGGCTCCGGGGCCCCTTTTCCTTCAACCGAGGGCGTGGAGCGGCTGCAGGAGCGCTCCGGGCCCTTAAGGCGGGGAACGTTACCGGAGATAACGGCGAGGCATGAGGCCGGTGCCCGGGGGGTAGCGTTTGTGTGTCCGGCTTTGGAGAGAAGGTTTTAAGTAGCTTCATTATCAGGTGCTGGCTAAAGCCGGTGGGAAAGGTGATTTTTCTCAAGGTTTCAGGTTTTGGTTCCTGTTAAAAATGCAAAATTTTTTTGTATTAGTTTTTTTTTTTTTTTTAATTTCAGAAGGATTGGTGTCTGTAAAAAACAAACCCCAAATAAGCCCAGACCCTGGCATTGTGAGCTTGGTAGTTTATTTTTGATCTGTGTTTTGGCATAAAATAGCACTCCAATTTAAAAAAATAAAATGACATTTTGAATTGAAAGAAAACAAACAAACAAAACCCCAAAAGCAAAGCCAAACCAAAACCAGCAAAACAACCCAAACCCTAAATAATTTCCATCCTTCTGAAGGGGAAATTGAAAATGTTATTCAGAGATGATGTTGTATTGCTGGAGAGGGGAAAGTAGGTTTCAGGTTTCCCCATTTATTCCTAACAAGGAAAACACTTGGGCTCCAAAAGCGTGTGTTTCCAGAGCTGAATGTTGCTTACACATAGAAAATGTGAATTTGCAGTGCTGCAGAATGGAGTATGGCATCATTTTGAGGTTGTTGCTGGTAGACTGAAGGTTTCTTAGTAATTAAAGGTCTCCAGACTTAATTTTTGAGTTATTACAGTTATGTGTTAGTGTCTTAAATGCTTGTACCTTAGCTAAATATCTGTTAAGCTTCTCTGTATGAATCTCTGTTCCTAGAGCAAGTATCTGGATGTGAATATGGGCCTGGGTTTCTAATATGAGCAAGCCAAGTTTGAAGGGGAGAGATGAGGAAGCTTGTTTTGAAAACTTGTTAAGTGCTAATACAGTTTATTCCTCGAGTGCTTCTAGCAAAATTAGCCAGGTTTACCAGAAAAAACCCCATACAACAACAAAACTAAACCAAACCAACTAACCAAACAAAAAAACCAAACCAAGCTACCCAGTTATTTGCCTTTTCCTCAACTGCCTTCAGACAGAGAACTGTATTGCAGAATGATGAAATATCCTAGTTGCAGCTGTTTTTGCTAACAGGTGCATGAAAACAATTGGGAATCCATGCTAAGCTCTGCTTTAGTTAGCAGAGGGTTCAGTGTTTCAGTCATTTTTCACCTCTTTGGAGATTTGCCAGTCCTTTGCTCAGCTGAGAGCCATAAGGGCACCTTGTCAGGGCTCAGAGCACCACACACCAACATTCATTAAATAGTGCATAGCAAAGGTTTCTCTTTTGTAGCTTGGGGGTCAGCTTAAGCTGTGAATGTCGCAGCTTTGATGTTGACCACTAATTTAATTTACAAGTGAGTTCTATGTGTTGGAAACCTGGGGGAAGTGAAGTGTTCTTGTTAATGGAAAAGGTGGGAGAGGTCTCTCCACTCTTTTTTTTTTTTTTTTTTTTTTTTTTTTTTTTTTTTTTTGGATTTGCTTGTGAAAAGTGTTTTTCCCACTGGATCATGGCACTTAGGGACACAGAATGGTAGGGGTTGGAAGGAACCTCTGGAGATCAAGTCCAACCCCCTGCCAAAGCAGGATCACCTGTAGTAGGTCACACAGGAATGCATCCAGATGGGTCTTGAATGTCTCCAGAGGAGACTCCATAACCTTTCTGGGCAGCCTGTTCTCAGGCACCCTTACAGTAAAGAAGTTTTTCCTCATGCTGAGGTGGAACTTTCTGTGTTCCAGTTTGTGCCCATTGCTCCTTGTCGTGTCAGAGGACACCACTGAAAAAAGCCTGGCTCCCTCTTTTTGACACCCACCCCTTAGATATTTATAACCATTCATAAGATCCCCTCTCAGTCTTCTCCAGACTGAACAGCCTTAGGTCTCTCAGCCTTTCCTGATTAGACAGATGTTCCAGTCCCTTATGAATGACTTTCTTCTGTTGCATAGTTACTGCATCGTAAACACCTGCAGGAAAGTGTTAAAAGAAAAAAAAAAAAGAAAAAGGAAAAAAATGATAGAAGCCAATATTATAAAGTAATTCTTCAAGAAGGGGGGAAAAGAAAGTGGCCAGTGAACTACAAGGTGTGCTGCATAATGATTATTTTGCAATGGCTACTGTGTAACATTTGAGCAGGAAACCTGAGCTGACACTTAACAATCTGGCAGTGCAGGCTGCTCACCATTTAGTAGCTGAGTAATCTGTGAACTACTGTAAGAATTTCATTTGTGGTTCAGTATGTTCTAATGGAAACAGAGATGACAATAGCCTTTCAGTCTTCAGTGTTTGTGATGTGGACAGCTACCTCCTAATGGTCAGAACTGAATCAGTCCCTTCTAGATTCAGGAATACCTGAAAAACCACTGCATAAAATACAGATGACTTTTTATTTGTGTCCTTCTTTCTGAGCCTACAGATTCCCCTTGAAACATGCCTTCAGTGTTCCCTCCCTGAAAACAAGTACTGCTGACTAGCTGGGAGTGGGGTGGGGAAACTGATTTCTTGCATTGTCTTGATCAGACTGACCCTGTTGTTGTCTAAAGCAGGTTTGTGTTGAAGCACTGAAAAATGTGTCATGGTTTCTGTTCTGCCTCATCATCTCTGACAGTTTTGCTTCTTTTAGACTGTTTACTCATGCTGGTCTACAAGGATAAATCTGAACGAGCAAAAGGGCATAAGGAGAGGAGCAGCATGACCTTAGAAGACATCTGTGGCTTGGATCCTGGGCTCTCCTATGAGGGCTTGAATCACACACTTGCCATCATCTGTCTCTCTCAAGTTGTGATGCTGGGATTCGAGAACAAGGAGACGATGTACGCGTGGGATGTACGGATCCGCTACAGTCTGGGGGAAGGTAACCTTTGTCTTCTCACACTTTCATTTTATTTCTCCAGAAGGAGAAAAACAAAGCATAACTAAAATGCAAATTGAGTACAGTTAAGGAAAAGACTGTCACTCATTTGAGAGTGAAGAGGCTGGTCCTCCCCTTACAGCTTCAAGTGGGTGTCCCTTAAGATAGGTTTTGGTTACGGTACTGCCCAGTACTGATGGCTAACTAGGAGAGCTCTTAATTTCTTGTTTTTGGCACTGAAAGTGTGAAGCTGATCAGAAAGTGTGAAACTGGTCAGAATTCTACTTCTTATCCTGCAGTTTACTTGGGGATTTTGACAAGGGGATTCTGAAGGGGCCTGAACTAAGAGAAGCAGAGTCCTGAGCAAAACCCAGCTAGGTCAGTGCTAGTTTTCTGAGGTGCCTATTAGGTGTTGCACTGATAATGTTTATTGCTGCTATTGTTCCCTTTCAGTAAGAGGGACATCTTGCAATAAGGAGTGTCAGCAGACAGTCTTTCACCTAACTTTACTCTTATGCACCCTTTTGATTTATTTTCTTGGTTATCAGCTCTACAAGGTACTTTGGTGCACAAAGAGTGGTCACATTGGTAATCCACAGTGTCTGTCTTACGTTTGTTTAGTCAGAACTAGGGAAGGAGGGTCGGTGTGTGGGAGACACACATTAGCCATCTTAATCACTTCTTACATATGCTTTGCCATCTGTTGCATTTGTAGACTCCTTCCTTTTGCAGTACATGCAGAGAAAAGTGGTCTGGGAATTTTGCAGCAATGGAGTGTAGAAGTATGAGAAGAGAGATGTATGGATGAACACTCAGAGATATCAGATAGGAAGTCCTGCATAAGGGGAAAGGTTAGTGGGGGTAGCTGGAGTAGTTGGTACACTGTAGCTGTATTGTATCCAGCTCTGTTTCTTTACTAATATGTGATCTATGTACAGCATAGACTTGTCCTAAAGCCTGAAGGAGAACTGAAATTTGACATGATCATTCATGATCTTTTTGATTTTTTTTCATGGAGAGAGCATTTAATCTCAATCTGGGGTTGAAGGTTATGGTTGTGGTAGGAGGAAACACAGAAGCAGCACAGGGTTTTGGTGTTTTATATTTTTAAATGAATGGTGTGAGTGTGGTAGGAATAAAGCCTATTGGATGATGATATAAGCAGCCATGGAGTAAAGATGGAAGGGGAGATACTGCGTGTGGAGATGAAAAGTGAAGGAGAAAACAAAAATAATTGGTTGAACTCATTTAATTTGCAGAGCATTAATTGCACAAAAGAGCCAAAAAAGCTTGGGGGAAGGAGATCAGATCAAGGTATAGATTTTTTGTTTGTTTGTTTTGCTTTAATTCAGGATTTTATCTTTCATGGCAGGTTCAGATAGGAGAAAGAAGTCAGATTAAAGTGAGTGTAGTTTGGGTAGGGAGAAATATAAAAGAGTGGAGACTTGGATGAAGAGAGGATGGTGACAGGTGTTTTTTCTTAAAGCTTAGTAAGGGTGCCTTTGTATGCCTTGGGAGTAAGGTGGCTGGGTGATAAAAATAGGCTAGGGATAGATGACCTCAGAGTCTGGGAAGCAAAAGAAAAAAAGTGAAAGGAGTCAATGCTGTTCTTGACTGATGACCACAGAATGGAGGTGTTTGAACTGGAATTCCTGGTGTTTTCATTTTCAGCAGATGGGGTGGATGTGATTCCTGGAATAAAAGAACCAGGATCAGAGAAAACAGTTGAGTTGGACCTAGGTCAGGTGTGAGCAGGGTGCTTGAGCCCACACCTCATTCTGAAGAAGGTAGCATAGTGCAGGTCAGTGAATAGCCATGAAGAGGAAAAGGCAATTCCAGTTTACCAACAAAGCAGTATGTGGCCAAAGCTTCATGTCCAGATTTGTTTCTTCCTCTGCTTTGGCTTTTCTCGGATTTGGATACTGGTCTAGAATCTGAGCTCTTTCTTTTCAGCAGCTGTTGTAACTTGCAACTGCTTGTGTGAAGAGTGTGCTCCTTTGCTCATTTATGAGGCAGAAAGAACCCTGAGGCTTCTGCTGCCATGGTTTGATTGCCAGTAAAGTACTGGCCAGAGTTGTGCAAATTATATCAAAGATTCCTTACTGAATGTTATTAATTGAGATGGTTTGGGTATGTTTTTTGTAGTTATGTTCAAACAAGTTGTGTAACACTTGTCTGCCCCAAATGGGACATGGTGTGGCTATTGATTTGCTCTCCAACAGTGCTACTAGCAGAGCTGTAAGCAGAGCTGTGATTAGTTGGATATATCTTTGTCTCCTTGCACATTTCACTCAAATGACTTTGTGGTTAATTCTGCTGGAGCCTTGGGGAACTTACAAATTGCATGTCATAGCTGAGGAGTTGACTTACAGATAAGATGGTATCTAAGAATATAACAAGTATTTAGATGAGAAGCAAGACTCAGACCCAGCTGAAATTCATGATGAAGCAGCTTAGGCAAGAAAAAGAGTGGCTGTAGGAAGTGAGAGTAGCTGGAAACTACCCTGTAGATTTCACAGGCAGGCAGCTCTTTGTATGATCTTTGATGGACAAGCAAAAGCTAAATCCATGTGCTTCTTGGTAAATGCTCCTCTGACTGGAAATGATACTTCTTTTTTATTTGATTTTATTGTCTAATCACAAGATGGCAGTAAATAGGGGAGTAGTGGAGGTCAAAACAGTTGTTTGAGAATTAGGTGCTTGCCCTCTTGAATTGCTCCCTTTGAAACAGTGTGAGGTTTGAGCCTTTGAGGTGCTCCTAGTAGCTTATTATTCAGAATGCAACAGCTCTGGAGGAGAAGATGTGGACCAGCCTAGAAGAGCTGCTACTTTAGGTAAGGACCTTGCAGTAGTGGAGCTGGGATTTGTACCTGGGTTTTTTACACTTTAATGAGACAGGTGTTTCCCTCCCCACCCCCTCTTTTGAGGTTTAGGCTGTTAAATATGAAGAATTAACCAACATCTGAGAGTGTTTATTACCTATGGATTGCTTTATTTCCTTGTGATTTTAAATGTCTGGGCATCACCAACTTCCAAAAGAGTCACAAAGGTGGGAAAACGTAATTTCCACTATTTTACTAGGAAAGCAGTGAAGCAGTTTGTTAAAGGTGGCAAATGGGTCAGTGAGAGAGCTCTGGCTGGAATATGCCTGCTTCTTTGAGCCTTGGTTTTTGGACTCTTTGGGCATTGTGTTATGTGTGTGCATGCAGAAAGGAAAGGAGAGGCACAGGGTCCTTAGAAGAGACAGAAGGAAACTATATGTAATAATGCAAGGCTAGAAGGGAGTAGCCTGGAAGATTTAGGATAAGTTCATGTAGTGTTACATCTTCATCATTTGTAGCATTAAGACAAGATACATTTTTATCCAACCCTAAACTGACATAATAATGAGCTTACAGCTACTCAGGTGAAGCTGCCTGGGCTCTGCTTAACCATGTTGATGGTGTGGTCAGGGGTCGATCCACATCCCACAGCTGAGCATAATAACTCGTGTAACCCAACTCATGGCACCTTCCTTCTCTGTTCTATGGTAATTTGTTTTTCTTCCTTATCTGGTAGTTCATAGATTCCAAGTTTTTGTAGCACCTGGCACTAAACTAGAGAGTGGGCCTGCTACCCTGCATTTCTGCAATGACATTCTCGTCCTTGTGAAAGACCTTCCTCCTAGTGTCATGGGCCAGTGGAAGCTCTCAGACCTGCGGCGCTACGGAGCTGTCCCAAACGGATTCATCTTTGAAGGGGGTACCAGGTGCGGCTTCTGTAAGTACAAATGGAACCTGTCTTCTAAAAGTTGTTTGAAACCTTTTGTAGGCATGTAAATGCCAGCTGCAGTCCAAGTGGAGATTTCAGAACCAGCTGGGCTGCTCTGGCATACAGGCAGCCTCAGACCAGAGAGGCTGTTCCAACCCTGGTGTTCAGTAAAAATGGGACTCCGGAGAGTCCTGACTGAACGTTGCCCTGTGGCTCCTCAGAAGATGTTGACTGTTGGTAGTGGATGTGGAGCAAAAATAAGGTAATGACATCTTATGTCTTGTGTCATGCAAGAGATGAGGCAAAATTCTTTAATGCTCAGATTATTAAATTATGATTAACTATTTTATTGCTTTAGAGGGAAAATGATATGGAGCTTTGGGGTTATAGGCAGCATCAAGCCTCTCCTTGTGTCAATGCTAATGTTTAAATTTTGTAGAAGACTACTGGCTCCTAAAAGTTAAGAACTTCTGTCTGTTCCCTTCCCTATTAATAGCTTTGTCACTTTATGGAACCATGAGATTCCTGGAGAGAAAATGAAGGCAAGCAAGCTGCAACTAGTTTCTGCAGCCTAGTAGCTAACCTACACCTTTAGATGGGGGAAAAATCTCTTATTCTAGTATGTAGTTCAGGATTTCTCACATTTCTCTCTCCAGATAAAATGCAGAACTCTCATGCAAGAGCTGAAAATGGAATATAATTAATGAACTTCTTTAGGCTGGATATTCTTACTGAAAGGGTTCCCAAACTGGAACAGGCTGCCCAGGGAGGTGGTTGAATCCCAATCCCTGGAGGTGTTTCACAGAGGCAGACATGTGGTGCTGAGGGCCATGGTTCAGCGCCAGACTTGATAGAATTAGAAAATGGTTGGACTGGATGATCTGAAAGGTCTTTTCCAACCAAAATGATTCTGTGAGTCTATGAATCTGCCTCCCTGCTTTCACACACTACTGAGACTGAAGTATCTTTTATTTGTTGTGTGTTCTGAGGGTGTGTTTGCCCATGGGTTTGCTGTTTTTAATCAAATCAAGCATTGCAAGATTTAATAATATTTGGAAACTTAATGAAATTGGCGACTTCTCTTCAACATTTGGGAGACTGTACAGTGCTTTACTGCTAACTGCCACAGAGGGTTGGCTTAGTGTTTCAGCCTTCTGCAAGTGGTTGCAGGCTGCTTTTTCCCCAACTCTCTAACCCCATAGAAAGAGTGAGCATGTGAGCTCCGCAGCCTAGTAGACAGCTGCGTGGTATTACAGGGATGCATACCACATATTCCTTGGCTTCCAAATACTTGTGCACCAAATCTGTTCCAACACATGACTGAGCTGTGTAATTTCGAGTAATGGATTCATCAGCTTTCTTGAGAAAGCAGTAAAGATGTGATGTAATTGCTGGCTTTTCTGTATGCTTTTAAAGCATAACTTACTTAAGCCTTACCTATTCAGTCATCTCACCTTTTGCCAGGACCCCCAGACTCCTTCCCATGCGATCCAGTTCTACCCAGCAAAAGAAAGGAAATGTTGCCTGTGGGAGTCAGTGAGCAATTGTGGTGCTTGTGTGAACCACAGAATCTACAAAACAGTATTTTAAGCATATAGGTGTCTTGGATTCATGCCCACGTGCACATGTGCAGACACTGTTTGCACGAGTTATATAAGGGCCATTTGGTGTGGGGACTTCCAAATATGTGACAGTTCTTTGCAGAAATCCTTTGAGTTAAGCAGCCAGCTCATCTGTACACATTGCCTTGTTTCCATTAAAGTCAAAGGCTTGCAGAGCCTCTTAGTAGTTTAAGTAAGATTCTTGACAATAGTGATAAAAGAACAAAGGGTTCCAGATGTATTCTTTATGTACAAAAATATCTGAGGAATCTTCTTTTCCTGAATGGCAGCATGGATGTGGAGGATTTATCAAGCAACATAGAATTGTTTAGGAAAATGATGGGGGTGCAAGCAGTCTGGTAGAGACCAGCTCTGCTGATTTGAGTCAAATTGGCAAAAATACATTTGCAACTCATGTAGAAGTCAAACTTAGGTCCATTTCAGGGGTCTAAATCCCTGGGAAAACAACATGAAAAACCTTTCTGCAGGTCTCAGATTTATGGTTGTGGTTTTCTAGTGTGCATTGCTCTGGTGAATGGGCAGCACTGGTTACTGGGGTGGTCTTTTGCCTGCTGTTTTCAGATAATTTTTAATTTCTTTTTTTCCTCCTGATGTGACAGTTCTCAAACCCAATGTTCTGTGGAGCACTTTTAGCCTTGTGTGTTGGCCATGTAGCCATGCATAATACAACTCAGAACTTGTTTGTTTCTTTAGTGATTCTTGTTCTAATTTTGCTTGGGGCTATTCTTAATGAATGGAAAGCAAAATAACAGAGTAGAGCAAAGGGTAAAGATCTGATGACAACCTGTGGAGTTGTGTTACATTCTATTAAGAATAGGCACACTGGATTTAGTCTAGGAAAATTTATACTATAATCCAGCAATATAACCAAATCCTCATTCACTGGGATATAAGAAGCTGCTTTTGGTTACAAGTGGGTAAAAGTAGTATTAACTTGCCTCATTTGGGTGAGGACACTTGAAGAATCCTTGACACTTGAATAGCTAAGTTTTGATCTACAAAATTGTAGGGGTAAGTAAGATTAGGGGATTAGAAGATCTCTCTTCTGAAAAAAAGGCTGAAGTATTTGGGGCTTTTTAGCCTGGAGAAGACTGAAGGGGAGATCTTATAAATGCTTATAAATATTTACAGGGTTGGTATCAGGAGGATGGGGTCAGGCTTTTTTCAGTGGTGCTCAGTGACAGGACAAGGGGTACCTCAAGCATAGGAAATTCCATCTAAACATGAAAAGGAACTTCTTTGGGGGTGGTAGAGCACTGGAACAGGCTGCCCAGAGAGGTAGTTGAGTCTCCTTGTCTGGAGTCATTCAAACTGGCTTTGAGTGAACCTGCTTCAGCAGAGGGGTTTGTTTAGCTGATATCCAGAGGTCCCTTCCAACCCCTGTCATACTGTGATTCTGTTACAGAGGGCTGTTGAGAGTATCGCTTTTATTTTGGCTTTGCTGTAAGTGCCTGAATCTCAGAAAATTATCAAAAATGATTAGGTAGCTATTGAATTTGTGTATGTTTGTGATACAATGTGCATGTTGACCTGAATTTGTTCTTTTTCATTTCTGTGGTGAACATGTCTTGTCGATCTCTTTTCGTGGCTTGTTATTTATACGCTTTTGACTGCTATATTATAAAAAGCTTCAGCTCACTGTATTTCTAATAAATCCAGGTGAAACCCACATATTTGTGTTGTGCTTTCTTGCAGGGGCTGGTGTTTTTTTCCTTTCTTGTGCTGAAGGAGAGCAGATCAGCTTTCTGTTCGACTGCATCGTCCGTGGCATCTCCCCGACGAAAGGCCCTTTTGGTTTGCGTCCAGTCCTACCAGGTTAATATAGGAAGTATAGAGTAACCCAGCAAAGTAGGAACTTGCCATGTCTAGCAGTTGCTGCTGTGACTGTAAGAACAGCTTGCAGGCACCAAGGGTGTGGAAAGTGCAAAGTGTTTTTCATTCTGAAATGTCACAGTACAGATTTATCAATTGAATGTGCTCGTTTCCCCCATGCTGCTCTGGCTCATTCATTCGGCTGGGGATGGTGGCTTTACACTACTAAAATACAGCTACTTGAATTGAAAGGAACCCCAACCTTTAGTTTTAAACTTAGACAGTTTGATCTGAACCCATGTCTGCATTGCTATCCTGATAGTTTAATGGAAAACTTAACTTCTGGGGCATTTTGAATTCATCCAAACCATTTAGAACTAAGTCTTGCCAACCTTAGAAAAATCCTAAATGTACAAGTCCTAAACCTTTTGTTTCACAAAAATTAATGGCATGAAAAATGAAGTCTACAAGAAATTATTCTGTTTTGGCTTTTAAAAATTTTCTTCTATTATTTCAATTTTAGATGGCCTGTTGTTTGAAAAATCCTCTTTTTTTTAATGCAGAAGTTAATATGCTTCTGCATCTTAATTATCACTTCTGGAGTTTGTAGGTTATTGTACATAGCCACATAGCCTCCTTCAAGAGCTTTAACCTCACTGAAGTGCATCAAGTGGATGTGGAATATCCTGATTTTGGTGATTTTATTTTTTTTTAAAGGGAAAACCTATTTTCTGAGATCTTTTTCATTTGTCTTCTGTGCTTGAGACTTCCTGCTGACATGTGGTGAAGATGCACTCAGCCACCCAATTTCACCTGATTTCCCTGGACAGGAGCGGTGTTCTGTAGGGAACTGTGCTCACATTCTTCCTCACTCCTCTGCAGCCCTTTTCCAAGCTACTTTTACTCCTCTACCTTACACTTCTCTGTGTCTTACCCTTGCCTCTTCCAGATTGTTGTCACCCCACATCTTTGCATATAAAATGTTTATTTTTTTTGTGTTCCCCTTCACGTACTATCCAGCACAGAGGCTTGCACAGACCTGTCTAAGGAACATGTACATAACTAGTGATTCATCTGTAGTCTAATTGTCCTTATCAAGTCTGCTGTTACACACACAGAATGTACTGTATTGCTTGCAAAGGTCATGTCTCTGCCAGCTGCATACTGTATCTAGCAGGAGTATTGAAATTCACTCAACCTTTTGAAAGGATTAGTTAAGTAGATGAATCATCTGCATAGCTCAGGTAATGAGATAAAAACTTCCAGATTAAGGCTTCTACCAAAAAACACATAGTCCATGTTGTTTGTGTTTACTGCAGTGCAGAATGGTGCACAGCCTCAGTTGTGCTTTCTTTATGCAATGTTCTGTGTAATTTAACAGTTTTATAAGATGCAGCACAGTTTGGTCTTTCAATTTGGCTTCTCACTGTTGCCTCTACCTTTCCAACTTGAACCTGCAACATGCTTGAATAACTCTTGGGTATTTTCAGGAAAGAGTAATAGCCCAAGGGCAGCTTTACAGAGAAAATATTGTAATGTGGTGACAAAATGTCACATTGACAGTGGACACCAATGCACACAGCACAGATATAATCTATATATTGTGCAGTCATCATCTGCTTAGTCTTTGGAAAAAGGGTGATGAATGAAGGCAGTGGCTTCATGTGCAAACAGCTCAACCATTATGGTTAAATGGAATGCTGAAGTATTGATGGAATTATCAGGAGTTGGTAGAGACTGGAAAATGCCAAATTTTCTCCCTTTGATTTGCCATAGTGATTCTTTAAACACAAGTAAAATGTCCAGTATCCAAAAGGAGTTTGTAAACTGCATGTGCAAGGGGTATTTGCTCAAGTACAATATTCATATCTTCTTTTCAGGCTTGTAGTTAAAAAAAAAAAAAAACAACAAACAAACAAAAAACCATACCTTTCTTCCTTTAAAAGGTTGGTGCTCTTGTCACCCATGATTGCTTGATGCATTTTAATTATTATTTTATTATGTAGTCTATAAAATATGTCAAGAAACTGCTGTGCATTGGAACTCAAACTTGACTGACCATTGCAAAGTATTCAGAGCTGGTCTAATCTCTCATAGCTGACCTGCTGTAAACCACAGAGTAGACCTGAGAACTCCTGAGATCCAACCTGAATTATTCTGTGACTTTTTGGAAATGGGTACCAAATGAATAGAAACATGATAAAAATAATTTTTATTATGTGTACATGCAAAATGAAGTGGAAAAGGAAAAGAGCATTAGATGTTTTACAGTTTACTACTGTGTGGTACTTCTTTTGGGTTCTTCTTTAGTTCTGCACAATTGTGCCAAAATACTCCTGTTGATGACTGACTCACATGATTGGAGGCTTGGATTTGTTAAAGGCTTCATGATCAGGTCTCAAATTTAAGACAGATGGCATTGAGTGGGAATGCAAAGGTACTGTAGGTATCTGTAGATGGTTTTAGGCAGCTTAGCCTTTCAAATAACAGGCTGAAATGTGACAGGATATCTTTGGCTTGTTTTCCCCAGGTATTGGTTGGAGGATAATTGTTGTAATTAGCTATTTGCATAGTCCCTCCATTTTTTTCTTTTTTTTCTTTTTTTTTTTTTTCCAATTGAGAAGATATTTAGAAAACAGAGCAGAAATTTCTGTGTTGTTGTCATGATGGAAGCCTAGGTACTGCCATAGCTGTGAGTCACTGATTGCATGCTCTGTAATCAATACTGAATTTGCATGCACACTATTTGAGAGCTGCTTGTTTGCCAGCTGCATGTTGAATTTCTTCTTTTCACTGGCAAGATTCATCTTGAACACCAAAGATGAACAGAGCAAAGGCCCAAGAGCCTTTCAGTGCTGTCATTGATCAGTGGGCAGATCAGTACTCTCTAAATTACAGCCATGGGACAGTCTAGTCCTGCAGACTGAGAAAACCCCAGGTGTGATACTGATAGTCTGGATGCTCTCTGATTTTGGAAGCTCTTTCAGGCTGCTTTGTGACTGATTGGAGGGTGTGCAGTGTTGCTTACTGAGGATCTGTCTGATGCTCTTTCTTTTTGTTGAAGTTTGATACACCTTTGGCCATTGCAAGACAGCTCTGTGGCTGCCTTCTGCAGTATCCGTACCAAGTGGATCCTCCTCAAAGTTGTAAGACATCTTTTCATTCCTCCAGACATCTTACAAGGTGTGGAGGTGTTAGCATGAAGGTGAGGGTCCAGGCCTGATTTGCAGGTGTGCCTACAGTTACAAAGGAAGAAAGAAAGGAGAGCTGTTCAGCCTGACTTAACTAACTTTGTTTAATGAAGTAATTAACCAGTGCTTCATTTTAAAGATGCCTATAATCAAGCATATCTTAGGTAGCTGCTTACTTAACTTGATAAAACACATTTTTTTCCTGACAGGTGCTCACTGACCAACCTTGGAGCTTTGAGTTACTGTGACACTTTATTCACATGCTACTGAAGTATTCAAAATCTCCCACCCTGAGCAGCTGATGTGGCTTTACTGAATACCCACCAACGTACTATAAAAATAAAATCTCCATCAGAGGCATTTTTAGTCCAGGCAGTTTAGATGTCATCCTTCCCCTTTGCCCCAAGGCAGTGCTTGAGATGATTTCATTGATTGCCTCACATGAAAGTTTTTTATTCATAGCAAGGGATCCATTTTTGGTTGGAAAATGAGAAAACTCTTTCTTAATGTAAGGACTTGAGTGAAGCTAACTGCCTTCATTCCATGGGAGTAAATTATGTTCTAGGATGCATTTGTTAATTTGGGAAATGAAGATATTAATTGCAATTAGAGGTGCTGGAGTTTCTGTAGGATGTTGTGTGGGCAGAAGCTGTCTGAACTTCCTTGGACAGCTGTCTCAGTATTGCTGCTTCTCTTCTCCTGAGTTAGCAATATAGCAAATTACTGCACAGTTATTTGGAGGCTTTGTGTTGTGCATGCATGAGATGATGCTAACAAAGCCAAGTATACTGTTAAAAAAATGCTTTTATATTTTTTGTTTGTTTATGGGGGTTGTTTGGTTGGGGGGTTTTTGTTTGTTTGTTTTGGGTTTTTTTTTTAGGCCATATTTCTACACTTCTGTGTCAGGAGGTTATAAGTTATGTTCTTCAGTAAGGACTGATCTTTAAAAGGTGGCTGCTAGTGACTTCAGTTCTTAATTTGGTCTTGGAGCAGAACCTTATTGTGAGTGCTTGCTAGTCTGTAACCAAAACCACTGGTACAGGAATCTGCTCCTTCTGGGAAATAGTACTGGATCTGTCTTCCATAGAGGTTCTGGCTTATTAGCAGAGAAGTTTAAATACAAAATAAAGATTTCAGTAAGACTGATGGACTATTATTGTTAACAGCTGCCTAAGATTTAAAGTCTCTGTATGTCTGGCAGGTTATGAAGCTGTTTCTCTAGATACTTCCTAGTGCTTGCTAAGACGAGGTTCTTCTAATCAATCTTCCACAAAACTGGTGAAGAGAGGTCACACCACATAATTTGAGCCCAGTTTTATACAGACTTTTTTTATACTGAGGCAGTGCTTCAGGGGAAGTTTAACCAAAAATATTTCAGTCCCGTTGGTCAGACAGTATGTCCAGAGACTTCATATTGTTGAGTGAAACCTGCTGTGCTCTGTAGCTCTGGCAAGGGTTAGTATCTGTGGCACTTTGGCTTGACCAATTTCATAGAATCCTAGAATGGTTTGGGTTTTGAAGGAACCTTAAACATCATCTAGTTCCAACCCCCTCCTGCCCATGTTGCTCAAGGCCCCAGATCAATCTGTTGACCTGTTATGCCATATTTATACTCAGAGTGCTCATAGAACATCTTTGTTGGACTCAGGGCTATTTATCTACACACAGCAGAGTAACTGGAGCAGAGGACATGCAAAAATAGATTGAAGCAGCAGGCTGTAACACTCTATGCCACTGACCTGATCCTTGCACAGACCTGTCTGGGTTGCACCCTAGGTGCTGGTGGCCAAATCTTGCATTTGGCTTTGCAAAGGACCACGTGGAAGCACTTGGGGGGTTGGTTTAAGCAAGCAGTTACACAGGTTTGAACTAGTCAGTGCTTGATATGAGTTGTATTGCAGGCCAAATGGGAAAGGAGACCTAGTGAAATAATCCATATCAAACAGTCCTCTTTTCTGTTCAGGTTAGCTTTGGAAGGTGTCAGACACTGACATCAGGCACTGTTTGAGCTGGGAGACACAGGTCACAGACCCTGTTTGCCATAGGCATTTATGCCTTGTCCCTGTTAGAACAGCTCTGATTTCCAGCATATGCTGATACGGAAGGACACGTGGATATGTGTGTGTGTCTGTCTTGTTATGCTAGTCTTACCCAGACTGCTGAAGATGGAATCCCCTCTGCATGGGAAAGTTCAGCATTGTGACTCCTGTTCCTGTGATGCACTTGGATCCAGGACAGATCAGAAAGCGAACAGTTAGTGAGGAGAGATGTGGCTGCTTGTGTCTTGGGTAGCTCCCATGGAGCTTCAGCTCACCTGGTAATGCTCCTTCCCCACACTGTGAGCTTGTTTTGACTGCTGTGTTGACAACATCAAACCCAAGTCTTTTAGCACTGGAAGACTTGGAGTGAAAATGAAACTTTTCTTCATGTCAGCTAACTGAATCACAGGAATGTGCAGCCCTTTTCATCCTTTCTTTCTTCTTATTAAATATTTCAATGATTAAATGTTTCTGTGGTGTGCAGCTGCTGCCCATTTGATCAGATATACAAGAGCAGGGGTTGTGAGGAGGCTAATCTATTTTGTCTGCTATTAGTTACTTTCCTTATGTAATTAATAAGAGCTACTGAAACTTCTGATGATGAACAAGTCAGCAGACCATAGCCTTTGCAACTGCTGAACATGAAACAGTGCTGTTTGCAGAAACCTGTCAGATTTCTCTTGGGATAATGGCTGTGATTGCTTCCAGCATCAGGCTCTGTTATGGTGCCTGGATGGAAACAAAATGATTTAGAGGAAACTGGCCTGTTTGGTGAAAGTTCTTCCACATTCTGTGTAGCTTCTGGGCTTTCTCTTTGTGTTGGAATAGAATGAGCTTTCTTCAGTGAAGTAATTTAATCTGGAATGGCAAACTCACCAAAATGTGTGAGGGAAATCCCCAACAGTACATTTTAGTTGTGCTTTTTACCATTCTGACTTGTATTAAACACAGAGACAGGGAGCCACCAAGTTGTTTCTTCAAGCTCTGACTTCTGAACTTAATGACGTTCTGAAGGTCAAACTTGAAAACAATGTCTTTGCAAACAGCTGATCTGGACTGGAGGGACCCAGTTCAATCACTGTGATTTGCTTGTGTAAATTTGCAGGATGAAGACTTAGTTTTCTTGATGCTAACAATCCCAACGAGTTCAGTGAAGCCAGGACACATTTTCCAGGTCACATAGTGGTTTTTAGCTCCTCTAGACTTGCTGAATGCTAAGTATCTGTAGCTATTGTCTTTGGTCCTGTGCTCTTCAAGGCTCTGTCCCTGGAGGTGACTCTTACAGAGGTGGGATACAATCTCTGAAAGGCTTTGACACTTAGAAGTTTAACTTCTTATGTTGCATTTCTGCAGGGTGTACTTGAAGGCAGATTGTCCCACACATTTTGACCAGCATTTTCCCTTCCTGTAGTAGATGGTCCCACACAGGACCATAAGAGTATCTAATGTTCTCATCTAACATAAGAATATGCCTTTTCTTTCCTTCTTTATATACATTTGCCATATTTCTTCACATTTATTTATGTATTTTCTGTTTCTTTTGAAAGATCCAAGTACAAATCCAGCTTATTCTGAAGAAAGGTTGACTCATGAAGCTTTGCAGTTAGAAAAACGCTTGAGCTTGCTGTCCCATACAAGTCGCCAGGGCAGTGGAGGTAAGAAATATCTCCAAATTAAATAAAAATAAAGGGCTTTCCTTTCCTCCCTCTCCCTCCTCCATTTCCTCCTCCTCAGGCTTTAGAAATGATCATATGGAGAGAATTATGAGATGTTGAGCTTAAAAGAAAAATAGTAGTGAAACAGTCAGGTTTTGGCTGCTGTTGCTTGGGGGGCAGTTCTTAAAAGCATTGCCCAAAGTCCATTGATAGTGACTGGGGCTTTTCAGCTAAGCAGGGTGAGTTTTGGATCAAACACAATTAAGAGAGGAAAATCCTTCAGAATCCTTCTGAATTTGTGCATGTGCAACTTCAAAAGAGCTGTCTGTATCCTGTATCGGGTTTGTTATCTGCTTAAGTGCTTGACTTCAGCCTGTGAGATGGACTGACTTGTATAGTTCAGGCTTACAGCAGCTTTTGAGGGTAAAACCTGGGAGTTTTGTGCTTTGGTGCTGAGTGCTGTTATTGCTCTTTGTAGTGCTGTCTGTGCATGTCCCTTCTGGAGCTGTTTAGGTATCAAAGTAGAATTGGTGTCTAGCACTGGATTTATAAAAGGGCCGTTTGAATTGTTTAATATCAGATGTTAGAGCCCCAAAACATCTGCTTTGCTCTTGACACTAACATCTATAAGCCTAGAAGTGGCCCTGTGGAGATCCTCAGAAGCTTAATTATGTGTTTCCATATGTGTCCATAGATACTTTAGTCTTGACACTGCTCAGTAATATGGTTTGTGGCTGAATCGTTTTTGTTACAGGGGGATATGGTGGTGAATGGTACCACATCCAGCTGGAGGCCAGTCACTAGTGGTGTCCCCCAGGGATCAGTTCTGGGCCCCATCCTGTTCAATATCTTTATTGATGATCTGGGTGAGGGGATGGACTCCATCATCAGTAAATTTGCAGATGACACCAAATTGGGATCAGGTGTTGATCGGTTAGAGGGTAGAAGGGCTCTGCAGAGAGACCTTGACTGGCTGCACAGATGGGCAGAGTCCAACAGGATGGCATTCAACAAGTCTAAGTGCAGGGTGCTGCACTTCAGCCACAACAACCCCATGCAGAGCTACAGGCTGGGGTCGGAGTGGCTGGAGAGCAGCCAGACAGAAAGGGACCTGGGGGTGCTGGGTGACAGCTGAACATGAGCCAGCAGTGTGCCAGGCATCCTGACCTGGATTAGAAATAGTGTGGCCAGCAGGAACAGGGAAGTCATTGTGCCCTGTACTCAGC
>VXBD01009368.1:7451-102504 GCA_013399975.1 Indicator maculatus | reverse complement strand
TGCCATGGTTTAGTGGTCATGAGGTGTAGGGTGACAGGTTGGACTTGATGATCCTTGAGGTCTTTTCCAACCTTTTTGATTCTGTGATTTTGATATGGATAT
Organism: Indicator maculatus; assembly: GCA_013399975.1. Lineage (NCBI taxonomy): Eukaryota > Metazoa > Chordata > Aves > Piciformes > Indicatoridae > Indicator > Indicator maculatus. Next base: position 102,402 of record VXBD01009368.1, on the reverse strand, counting down.
TATGGAGAAGCGCAGTGTAGGAGAGCTCAGAAGAGGGAAGAGAGCAGTCTTAAGTTTGATTTTACTTTTGAGGTCTCTGTAACATTCACTTTGATATAATTCGTATAAGATTTAAATAGAGAGGGTGGGAAAAGTGAAAATTAGATGCTAGTTTGGTTGATTCAGATGAAATGTAAACATGGAACTGTCTTAGATGACTTTGGGTGACAGTAACAAGGTTTTCTTCAGGGCATTCTCAGCTATTCTGAGCATGGGACTTGGCGACTATTCCCTGTGAAATAAGTCTAAAATAAACCACATTAACTTTATGGAAGTCAAATCTGGTTGAAAAGAGGAGCATTGGTGCATACACTCTAAAAATTTAACCCTGAAATCATTGTGCTCCACAACGTGACAGGGTTATGGCAAGGTAGCCGTTTGCATTTTATTTTGCCTGGGAGGATAAGAAATATTGCAGGAATTCTGCCTTTCTGACAGAAGTTCCCCTCACAAGGAGCAGATGGAATCTCAGGGTCTTCTCTGTCCCTACGTGCCATGCTTCAGCCCGTGGCTTGTGTTTTAAGCAGAGGTTGATGTGTTCTCTTTTTTTCCAGGAGACGATCGAAGTCTTTCAAGCTCGTCTTCAGACACCAGCCACTCGGATGTTAGTGTTGGAAGCAGACTGACAATTTGGCCTGAACAGTCTTCTGCCAGCACTTCTCAAGAGAGTCATGGACTGGCAGCTGCAAAGGGCATTCATCTTGGGGAGGAAAAGACCCTTCCAGAAGGGGCACGTGGCACCACTAAGCCACCTCCCAAGCCCCTGCGCTCCAGACAGCTCCAGGAAATAGGCCGTCAGAGTTCTTCGGACAGCGGGATTGCTACTGGTAGTCACTCTTCTTACTCTGGAAGCTTCTCTTCCTATGCTGGGAGCTTGGACATTTGCCACGGTGATGAGTTTGGGTCGTTGCTGAGCTTGCCCTTGAACTTCCCTTCGGATCAGAGTTTATGTACTTGTCTGCACAGTGAGCCCCAGCGAGGTGTGGGGGCAGAGTACCAGGTGCCCAGCTCTCTCAGACACGTTTATGATACACCCAGGAGTTTGTTACAGGCAGCTTCTAAAGACCTGCATCCGAGGAGTGCAGATTCCACGCTACCCAAGGACCAGGCCCTGCCACCTCAAGGTGCTAGTGACCCAAAACTGCTACTGCCACACTTGGAAGCATGGAGGGTATCTGAGCACAGACAGGACAGAGGGAGGCCTTCATCCTTACTTGCGGAAAGCAGCAAGGACTCCAGTGATGAGACCTATGTGGATTTTGTCTCGAGGTGGTCAGACACAAAAGCACAAGGACAGGTGTCAGACTCCAAAAGTAGTGAGTTGTCACCACCTAGTGGGGCCTCAGCTGACCCCTATGACACATGTAACCCCCACCTTGGGATGACAAGAGCTCTTTTTTCAGCTTGTCCAGTCTGTGGTGGACTAAAGGTAAATACCCAACGCTGAGCAGATGCTAACAAGCCTTATTTAATATAGCATGACTCATTTAAAATGACTTAAGTTGCAGGTCATAAGCACTATTGTTTCCCTTAGAGTTTGAACAGGTGATAACTTTTGTGTTGGTTATGCTCAAGCTGAGAGGCTTAGAACACTGAGGCCATCAATCATGACTTTTAAACAGGCTAGTTTTGGCTTTGGATATATGTGAGTGGCTTACAGTGACAGAGGTAGAAGCTTTCTAGGCTCTGAGGAGGCTGAGTTTGTCATATAGTAATTATCTAGCATGAAGGATACTGATCTGCCTTGTTGCTGGTATTTCAAAAGAAGAAAGAAGAGAGGTCAGATAGTTATGTGCTGCTCTTAAGATGACCACTGTGTATATTTTTCTTTTATTGATATTTTTCTTTTTTTCTTTTATTGATATTTTTCTTTTTTTCTTTTATTGATATTTCTTTTTTTCTTTTATTGATACTTTTCTTTTTTCTTTTATTGTTATTTTTCTTTTTTCTTTTATTGTTATTTTCCTTTTTTCTTGTTATTTTTTCTTTTATTGATATTTTTCTTTTTTCTTTTATTGATATTTTTCTTTTTTCTTTTATTGATATTTTTCTTTTTTCTTTTATTGATATTTGTCTTTTTTTCTTTTATTGATATTTGTCTTTTTTTCTTTTACTGTTATTTTTCTTTTTTCTTTTATTGATATTTTTCTTTTGCTTATCGTTGTAGTTTGAGCATGTCTTGCAAAAGAAGCCAGATTAGCAAAGCTTCTCATTGGGGAAACAGAAGATAGTCAAGTCAGACTGACAAACTATAGCAGATCAACTAAGCCAGTACTCTAACTAGCCAGAGACAGATATTGTAGAGGAATTATACAAAAACCCATCAGTGGGCTACTATCAGGACAGTGTATTTGCAGGACAAAATTATTTTTTAATGACCAGTCATTTAAAGGATGGAGATTTGTATGCCTTTCTGAACAACTTGCAGCGTCTGTTACTAGGACTTTGATACTCTCATGAATTCTTTTTGAGCCTGCTAAATTCCTGGCTTTTGAGGGCACTCTGTGTTGTGTTCTCTGTACATTGCATGAAGAAATTCTCTTTTCATCCATTCTGGAAAAGAATCTTTGTCAATGTGTTTGCTAAACTGGAAGAAGGTAAAGCTGCTTGAAAGACTGGGAAGGTTAGAGGGAATGTTCAAATTAGGGAATGTGTGAAGTAGGGATTCAGCAGGAGAGAGTTTTGTGTGAGGAATTGCCTACTGCCGTTGGAGCTTGTAGGTTTTAATTGAGCATGTGAGATCACAGCAATCACTGCTGTGAAAAGGGCTGGAGCGTGCAGGAAGTTATGAAAGAAAAACTGAAAGGTGATGAATTTGAGGGATTGTTTTCTTCTCATGGGGTGTTTCATTCATTTGCACCACTGACTGCTTTCACAAGTCTGAAAAGTAGAATATGGTGTCTGCCTGAGGTGCTTGTGTAGCCTCCCTGGGGGCTTGTCCTGTGCCTGCAGGAAGACACTGATATGACAGGGTGTGTCTACACTCACAATGATCTACCAGGAGCATCCTTGCCAGCCATCAACCCCAAAGGCCCTCACTAGTCCTCTAGCCAAGTGCTGGAAGCTTGGCAAGATCCAAGAGCCTGAGATTCAGCCTCACACTTCTGAGTTTCCTGCAGCGCAGGGCAGAGAATCTGCTGCTGACTTCCTGTGGCTGCTGCCTGCGGTTAGATAGAAGCTGGGAAGTATGCATGAGACTGATTCCTAGAAGGGCTCTGCTCTGGCTTGGTTGTAGCTAGTGAGCAAAGTAGTTAATGTACAGTTAGCTCACATGGTCTAAACGTTTCTGGGTGATCTGAATTGCCAGTTTAGATTTGAATTTATCAAAGGTTACTCTGGATTCCTGTGGCAGACAGGGAGTTGAAAATGAGTATTTCCTTGTATGTCTTCAAAGCCATTAAAGGGTAAATTATGGCACTTCTTTAACTACCTGGTGACCCCAACACCATCCACACCCACATAATTTTTTTTTTTTTTGCAAAGTGCTGTCAAGCTTCATGGTGTTTCTAGCTGCCCTACTAAATATCACTTGGCAAGAATTTTAGGAACTGTCAATATTTAAACAAATTTAGTGAGAGAAAGACTGGTGTAACCCTCTTACTAACTCTTGTTTTAGGATGAGATATGCACATCTGCTTACCTTTTCCTACTGCCCATTTGTAAGGAGTGGGGAAAGAGGTCTCACTAATAGAATGATTGGTGGGCTTGGTTTTTACTTTTGAAAGGAAAAATAAGCTTTTGATTACAGTGCCCTGAACTGTCAAGATGAGCTATTTTAGCTGTGTTTAGTGGACACCAACTTTGGCTTTTCTCATGATGAGTACATCAAAAGCACAAATCCATCTGCTCCAGCTGAAAAAGGAGAATTATGCCTTGTGCTCTGAACACAATATGGACAAAGGTTGGACCAGATGATCCTTGGGGACCCTTTCAACCTAGAATTCTGTGGTTTTGTGAAGATACAGTCAGGGCCAGGAGCTGATTTGTAAATTAATGAAGACACCAGGTTTTCAAGTTTATTCAAACTCATGTTCAAAAGACTTTGGTCATACCAGTGTTTGGAGTTCCTTTGCAATTTCAAGTTAAGCTCTGAATTAAATTGTGGTATTGTTTCTTTAAATGCCTGCTTTTTAGAGTGAGTAACCTGAGTAGTGGAAATTCTGCAGCAATAGTCAAGGATCTGAGCGTTGGTTTGGTTTGTGCTCTGTATGTAAACTTTGCCAGACTGAGGTTAGAGCTGAGCATCATGTCTGTGTGTCAAGTTCAGCATGTGAAGAGTGCAGCTAGGCTGTAGGATGAAGACATGCACCTGTGGAAGACATGGTGGTGTTTGTGATTGGGTTTGACTTGGCTAAGAACTACCACAAGGGTGGTGATGAACATAGGGAGAACATGCCAAGGTTCAAACAGAAAACAGGGCAGGGAAACCTTTGTGTTTCACTCTGGATGAAGAAAGTCACTGCATATTGCTTCTGTTCTTTCTACATTGCATTTCATGGGAGAGAGTGGGGATGAATAAGCAGCCAGCAGGGAGCTTTGCTTTCTGTTGTGTGTTACTGGAGTGTGCTCAAGATGTCCTTCTTCACAAACCTCACACAAGCTGTGCCTTTGCCATGTAATTTTTGCCTAGGTGATTTCAGTGCCATAGATGATTGCAGAGATGAATTCTTTGTGTGTTTTAAGCTTAGAATGTTGGATTATTATGGGATTTCTGAGCAAGCTGTAGAGATTTATTATTAGACTTATTGCTAATCAACTAATTAGCTGATACTAATTTGAATAGAATTTCACTGTACACTTGTTGCTCTGTAATTTCATTTGATGCTATAGTTTGAGAAATGATGTCAACTTTTTTTATAGGCTGTCTTTTTTTCATTTTTCTTTTTTACACCACCATTGTTTGTAAATTTTCATAGAAATCTGAAAAAAAATAAACTTATTTTCCAACTGTTTTTGTCCTTTTCCATCTGACAAGTACTGGTTTTAGTTTTGATTTGCTTTTTGTCAATTCTGACAAGTACTGGGTTTCGATTTGTTTTGCTTTTTGTCCCTTGACCTTCATCTTCTTCTAAGTTGATTTAATATCACAGAATCATAGAATGTTAGAAGTTGGAAGGGACCTCCAGAGATCATGGAGTCCAGCCCTGTATGGAATGATTATAGTTGTCTCTTCACACTAAGTGTTGGACTCAAATCACTGCTGACAGCTCAAAATGTGCCTATTAGTAGGAATGACTTTTATGTATCTCTGTCTCACCCTAAACTCATATTTATGTCAGTGGGAGCTCTTATGTGTGTAGAAATATAGTCTTGATTACTGCTCTGGTGGTTAACTTGCCATGACAGAGGAGAAAAAGTGTCCTTTTGTGTGTGGCTGCTATCATCACTCCTGTGTTGATACTCAGCCACCTACTTTAGTTGATCATTTAAAAATATCAAAACCTCCTTGGAGAAAATGTTCCCACATTAAGAGCTGGTCTACTCAAGTCCTCTGTGAGATACTTGTGCAGTTCCTGCTGCCACAGTAACAATCTCCCAGGGGGCTTCTAGTAAGTGGAAATATGAGGATGCTGTGGTCATGATGCACTGAGTTGAGAGGTTGTGTCAGGCAGCAGGACCCACAGTGCTGAGTGGCTAAGAACCCTTCCCTACACAACACAGGGAGCTCTGGTACCTGCCATGGGGGGATGTGGATCTCAGTTTAAGTGGGGAATTGTTTTAACTGACAGGAGATCCCTTTTAGTCCATACTGTGGAAACTGTTTTATTTTGCACTACAACTTGAAGGGAAGCCATGTGCTTGTCTGTGCTGTGATCCTGGAGCAGGCACTCTGCTCAGGATATTTAACCATGGACCTCCAGGGCTTGCTAATCACATATAGTATTTGGAGAGAGCAGAGTTTCTGTGGGGAGCTAGGGCTCCTAGGAATATCTGTGTTTCCATTGTGTGGTGTAAATCAGAGAGAGGCTAAGCCTAGAGAGAAGCAAGATGTGTCCTCAGACAGAGAAGGGGCTGGAGCCTAAGGAACACCTTGAACTGCAGTCTGTGTGTGTTGTGGGTCTTGGTTGACTGATTAGGTCATGAACAGCCTGTAACTGGATTGGAAGTATAGCCTTGGCCTCCCAAATCCTGTAAAGCAGCTCTAACCCTGGATTTTGCTGGTGTGTCCTTTCGTTGTAGACACTGCTTTGGAAAGTGCTAGGAGAAGGCCTGCAAGGTGTCAACTTGGGCAGTGAGATTGGAGACCTAGCACCTGCAGTCTGCCTGTAACTGACAGTTTCCCTTTCTTTCCAGGTACTATTCTAATATAGTATTAAAGCAGATCCCAAAGAAATAACAATATGTTGTTACCCACCCCTTTAATGTAGATGTTGTTCTTCTCTTGGAGCTGCTGCTCTTTCCTCATGAGACTGAACACCTTCTGTGTTTCTCTTGTAGCACATTTATTTCCCTGCTTTCTCTGAAGTATGGGAACATGATTATTCACAATTACACACTTTTTACAATTTCCCCCTATCCCCTTCCACGATTTTTGCTTTTACAGTGTTGATGGGTGATGCTGTAACATTTTATACCTCCTCCCACCTTTGGAAAAGCTGCAGGCTGTCTGCATTCTCAGCTGAGAAGGGTGTATTTGTCATCTTCTGCAGCACTGTTTCTGCTGGGGTTTGTGCTCTAACCTCAGAGCTCTGGGCAGTTAGGCAGCACACACACACTGTCAAACCTGTGACAGGAACAGTTAGCCCTTCAGAGGAATCTAGAAGTCAGTTGTCAGTATTCCTGCCCTGAGTGACAGACAGAGTGTTTGTGAAGCTCTTGTGTGCTTTGAGGACCATTGATTCTGGGTATTATTGGCTTCTGCCAGGAATTAGACAATTTATTTTTGTGCTCTCTTCTTTTAAGATTTAATTTCAGCTGGTTTTCTTCAGCTCCTGGCTGAAGTTAACCTGCAGTGAGGGGAGTCTTCCATAACATGCATCACCACTGAATGAGGTGACTGCACTGAGCAATGATTTGGCCATCTGGCACATTACATTCCAGTTGTAAAAGGCTCTGAGGTTTTTGCAGTGAAGTGGTGTTATTTTTTTGGCTTTCCACAGATTCAAAGTCATCTTTAAAGCCACCAATCTCCCCACAACATCTTTCTGAAAAGGAAGCAATCCATGATCATTGCTGTCCTGACCAATGGTATGCAGTCATTGCTGGAGCTGCTTGTGCTGACAAAAGCACATCAAAGGCTGGAGCAAAAGTGTGTTCCTCAGTTGAAACTGGCAGAGGAAAAAGACATAGCAGAGGTGCATGTATTGTTAGGCTTGGAGCTCAGTTTGGTGTCTTTCTCTGGTTTTGGCCAGGACCCTGGCTGTGCCATGGGATTGACTCCCATCCTTTTACTATGGTGCTGTTGGATCTGCTTATGCCCTGTGCTGAGGTGTTGCTGCTCAGCAGTTCTCAGGGGAAGAAAGATTGTTCTATTTTATTTTTTTTCTTCTCAGTTAAGATTGTTCTTTTTCACCTTTTTTGTCTCAGTTTGCCTTTGCTATTTTGTACAGTATTCTAGAATGCTGCTTGGCAATAGGCTTCATTCCCAAGCCGTCAAGTGGGCATTCAGCTTCCTTTGCTGATAGGACTCATATAGGTAAGCTGGCTGTTTCCAAAGCTTTGCTTGGAGGATCACACTTCCTGGGTATGACTTTGGATCTGAGGCATCACAGTGAAATACAGGACATGCCAGCCTTACCAGAACCGTGCAGATCTGACTTGCTTTTGGCCCTGAAGGAGGCTGCCTTACCTTGTATCTAAAAAACAGTGCTGAAGATACTCTTCACCTGTCATAGAAGAATCCCCACAGCATTTTTGCTAAGAATGAATGGTCTGAATTCACAATAATCAGAATTAAGCTTGGGATCAGGCACTAAGTGGAGCATGCAGCCTATGGTCTGTCATGGGAAAAGAAGTGCCTGCCACAGAAGCACTGGTAAGTGAAAAGATATTAATAGTGTCAAGAGAAGAAGGCATCTTTCCTACATGAGGCAATGTAGACAACCTAGCTCAGCAGATGTCATTCATCTCTACTAAACAGAAGTATTGTTGGATTAGTTCCTGTTAGACAATGAAGATATTGATAAACCTCTATATTGACCTTCTATACCCACCAGAAGGAAGAACTGGGGAAATCTGTTCCCTTTCCTAAATACAGTCAAGCTGGATAGTAACTTTAATCACAACTACGGCTGATAGCCGCTTCCTCCTCTGCTGGGAGCAATAGTTTTTGTGAAGAGAGAAAGAAATATTTTGAAGGAGGAAGAGTATGAAAAACAAAACAAAACCCAAATGCCCCCTCCCTCCCCCCAAAGAAACAAAAACAACAACAAAAAAACCAAACACCAAGCAAAAAAAGCTGGGGAAGAAGATGGCTCCCTTTGGAATGTAGGATTGGTGGTTTTTCTTGGTTTTGGTGCAGTGGTAAAGGCACTCATTAGATCCCTTGGAACATGGCCAAAACGGAAGGATTCTTTTTCCATCTTTTTATCCTCTTTTTTTTGTGTTTTTTTTTTTTTTTTTCTTAATAGAAATCCATTTCTTCCTGGAAAAATTCTACAGAAGCTATGAAAAGTTAGCAGACACTTTTTTTTTTTTTTTTAAAGGAGAGCAAGTAGAACTCACCTGCAGTTAAGAAAAGCACAAAAAGAGCTTAGGGAAAGCATGGATTGCATTGAGCTAAACTTGGAGGGAAGCAAATAACTCCCATGGCAGCCCTGGATTAAGATTCCAGCGTTTGATTCCCATGTGGTTCATCTCCTTCTGCAAGATCATAAACAAAGTTACTTTAAAAGGCCCTCAATTCCTTGCCTTGCATTTCTGCAAAATGTTTGTAATGTCTCCCAGCATTACATTTTTAAGACCATGGATTAAAGAAGGCTTATACAGAAAAGATTCTGTTTTGATTTACAGTCACTGATACCAAAGTAATTGCATGGCTCAGAAGGAACTGGTGTGCCAGTAGGACAGCAATCATTTGGATGGGATGTCTGGAGGGTTGATAGCAGCTCACTGTGAGTAGATGACAGGACTGGAAAGAGATGCTTAGCAGGGGTGCAGCCTCTCCTACCAACTCATTTTGCCAGAGCCACTTTAGACTGGAATTATGCAGATTGGAGGGATGAAATGTGTTGCAACAAAACTACTCAAACTAAACTTGACCACAGCCTATGACAAGACGCATGAGTGGAATTAGTTTTTGAAATTCAAGATGCCCAATCTACTCATTGCTTCGAGATCCCTGTGGGCATACTTCATCTGGTTGAGAATCATAGAATTCTTAGAATCTTTTCAGTTGGAAAAGGCTTTCAAGATCATTGAGTCCAACCATTCTCTAACTCAGCTAAGTCTGATGTCCCAAGGATAAAATCCTTAAGGTATCAGTTGTGCTGAGGTTGTGATGTAGGCAAATCCTTCTTCTTTGTAACAGAACCGTGCAACCTTATGCCAGATTCCCTTACTTTGTCCATAAGGAGAAAACATTTTCCCCCCTAATACTGGCTTAGTAAAGTTTACTTCTTTGACAATATCTTCATGTGGGTGATGTGATTTTGGCATTTGTTGGCAAGAAAATGGCAAGTGTGGCAGCAAACCCACTGAGCAGGAGATTGGTTGTTACCTGCTCCGCAACAAAATGCACTGAAACTAACTTGAGGAATGAATCACTGAGGAATATTTCTATGCTCAGAACAGAATGAATGCTTCCCATAGGCAGAAGAGTTAGAAGATGTGGGTGAGCCATTCTGGTGCAGAGATGCCTGCCAAACTGTTTGCAGGATGGACTCTTAGAGTTGCCTTGTGATTTTCTGTACTGCTTTGTTATGCGCAGTTCTGAGTGCTGCAGCTGAAATGCTAAGGAGCTTGTCCAGTGCTCAAAAGAAAGGCAGTTCTTTGGAAATCCACATGTTAGATTGGACTGCCAAATATCTCTCATGCAATTGTAGTGACCTGACAAAGTATCCCACTGAGGTCAGCAGAGGCCTTGTTGCAGACTCAGGCTTTCTTCTGACATTCTGAAAAGCAGGGCCACTGAAATCAGCATATCACTAAACATCTGCTTCATAGGAGAGTTGGGCTGTGTGTGAGTTAAATAAGATGGATCTTTGCTGTCTAAGAGAGACTGAGTTCAGTCCCTGTCCCATAGGAGGGTGGGGTTGGTTGCTCTGGACCCCAGGAAAGAAAGAATCCATCCTAAACTTCGGTGTGTCCTTGCTCTGCCTGATTTACTGTTGGATTCACTGTGCTGTAAAGTGAGTTGTGTGCTGCAGACTCCTGGCAGGAATTTGTGATGGCACAGTGAGATGATGACGATGTTTTGGGCACTGTCTCACTTTAAGTAGGAGGAGAATTCCAGGGTGTGCAAGAGAGGTATGAAGCTTGAGATGTGGACTGATCTAGGAATTTTGTGTTTGATTTCATTCCTGTGGCTCTGACCAGCTTCCCTCAGCCTACCTTAGCTGTGTAGTATTTCCCTTGTTTGCTACTGTCAGGACTGATGGGATGGTTTCTCCATCAACTCTATCCATGTGCTAAGGATCATGTTATATATGATGTTTTCTGTCTCTCTCACTGCAGCCTGGAAAACTTTCTTGGCTTTGAAGTGAACTGTACACAGAGAAGGAACTCATTAATAAGAGTTACTAAAGAAGAAAATTGACCTGCCAGGATGGAGCAGCTGCTCTACAATTTATTACATTTATTTCCCCCCTAAGTGCTGGCAAGTCTATAACTGGTTTTTATAACTTCAACAAATAATTCAAAGCCAGTTTCTGTTTAATGAGAGATCACAGAGCAGTGGCACTGAATACATTATTTCAGCAGCGTTTGTTTGGTGTGAAATTGAGCTTGAAGAATGGTGGCTTTCAAGAAGTGCAGACTTACTGGAAAGGAGTTATAAATGTAGGAACCTTTCCACTCTTTGGATTCACAAAGTCAGCAACTGAGGACATGGTTGTTGAAAATAATTTCTCTGTAAGCAGGGGGTTAGCCTGAGGGTTGAGCAATTTTTTAGCATCTAGAAAGGAGCAAGTGATCAAGAACATGCTTGAGGAACTGACTGAAGTTCAAGCCAAGTTGTAACAAGAGAGGAAGAAAAGAAAAACATAATTGTGTGATGTCTTCATGTGTTCTTTCCTTAAATCCTTATGGAGAAGCCTATGGCATCAAATCTAATTTTGCACTTTTTTTTTTTTTGATGCAATGATTTTTTTTTTCCCTTTAATTTTTATTTTTGTTTTCTAGGTCAAAAGCCATTTTGCCTAAATAGGGAGTAGGTAAAACTCTGAGCTCTTCCCCAGTAAGAGGTGTGAGAGCAGAGGACTGCAGGGAACTTCTGGAAGAGTTCAAGCTGTCTGAGGATCTGCAGTTAAGTATTTCAGCTAGTCAATTGTCCCATCTTAAGTAAGTAGATACTTCCAGTTGTGTTTCCTTGGTGCCAGTTCTGGTGTCCCCAGCATAAGGACACAGAGCTGTTGGAGCAAGTGGAGAGGAGGGCCACAAAGATGATCCAAGGGTTGGAGCACCTCTGCTATGAGGGCAGGCTGAGAGTTGGGGGTGCTCAGCCTGGAGAAGAGAAGACTCCAGGGAGACCTTAGAGCTGCCTTCTAATACCTGAAGGGATGCTACAGAAGGCTGCAGAGGGACTTTTCATAAGGGTGTCCAGAGACAGGAGAAGGGGGAATGCTTTGAAGCAGAGGGAGAAAAAGGTTAGGCTGGATCTTAGGAAGAAGTTCTTCAGAATGAGGGTGGTGAGACAGGAACAGGCTGCTCAGGGAGGGTGTGGCTGCCTCCTTCCTGGGAGTGTTGAAGGCCAGGTTGACTTCAGCTGAGTCTAGTTGAGAGGTGTCCCTGCCCAGGGCTGGAAGGTTGGAGTAGATGATCTCTGAGGTCTCTTCCAACCTGAGCTATTCTAGGATTCTATGATTTGAGCAAACCTTATTTTTCTAGTGTAAAACCTGCTCTTTACCTCATTTCTTAGCAGTTGCACATAATCCTTTCTGTTCCATTCCTAAATGACATTGTGGAGGAGAGGACTTCCTTGGGCTTTGGCCATCCTTGCTAATGTAAGAACATATTGAATCTTCAAAGGTCTCTTGAAAAACTAACTTGCTTCAGGGAATAGTGCAACCCATGGGAGTGGGACAGAAGTGTGAAGAATAATGTTTTGTGGGGCTGTTGGTTTTTTTTTTTCTATCTCCCTAGCTTCAGCACTGGTGGAATTTGATGCATCAATCTGTCTGTGACAACCCTTTTTGTGTGCATTAGAAAATTTAGACTGAGCTTCCTCAGATGGGATGGGGATGTTAAGATCAAAACAAATCTCTGGTAACGTGATCCATGTGATAAATGACAGCCAGGCTGGGGTGTGTGAATACCAGGGGCTTGCATACAACTTCTGGGCTGCAGTAAAGTGCCTTTACTGAGTGGAAGCTCTACTTGTATGTCTTCCTTGGTGTTACCTTTTATGTATTTCCATGTTTCCTTTTCCTAAAGCAGGGTAGATGAAAGAAAGCAGTCCTCAAGACTTTCTTTGAAGCAGTTCAGTCCCACACAAATCCAAAGGGTAAATGGAAAAGGGGCTTTAAAGTTGACTTTGTACTCTGAAGTCTTGTCACATGAGGATTGGGCTATTCAGAGTCTGAACTGCAGCAGCCAGCTGTCAATCAACTGAAATGACTGTTTCAACAGCTGGGAATCAGCAGGACATGAACTCTGGCAGTGTTCCCTCTCCCCTAGCCACATCCTCTGCAGTAGTCTGGATTCTGTGGTATCCTTTGCTAATTCAATGCTGATTGGAAGCAATTTTGAATGTACAAGAAATTTGAGCCTGGAAAATATTAAGGAAATCTAAACCTTTTCCAGCTCTGGTTTATTGCAAGGACAGAGAAGTGCTAAGTGGGGCTGTAGCAGAGCTGGTAACTGTATACTTGAGTCCTCTGCAGCATGAGGGAAACATTTCCAGATGAAGTTTGCCAGTTCATATCATTCCTTGAGACACAAAGTCAAGCAGAGCACAGGTTCTGTGGAGAGAGCTCCTATGGCAAGCTTTGCAAAGTTACAGAAGGAATTCTGCCTGATGATCTATAGCAGTGCTCTCCAGAATGGGAGAAGGCTGGGAGCAGCCCCATGTATAGTCAACTATCTGTAGCCTTTGAAGATCTGCAGCTTAATTATAGTTTCATTACCTTTGGCAAACCATAATTTTCAGTGGTGGGCTGAGGATAAAGAAAGACACTTGTTTAAATTTTACTATTTCGAGCTTTCTCCTTTTTGCCCTTCTCCCTCTCTCTCTCCTTTTTGCCCTTCTCCCTCTCTCTCTCCTTTTTGCCCTTCTAGTTCCATCCATTTCTTTTTAATGATGATCATTGCTTATCTTGTTAATTATTTTTTTCTTTCTGAGAGAATCTGACTAACCTTAGCTGTATGTGTCAGCTAATGATAAAAGGGAATGTGGAGATCATATTGCAAGGCTTTTTTTTTTTTTTTTTAATTCTTCATAGGCTCACAAGCTCACTCTCATTCTCCCTGTGTGGAGTAGGATGCACAGGTTATAACAAGGATTCTTTTCTTCGTGTCTTTATGTGGAATGGGTTGGAAGGAAGGAATCAAATAACTGGTCTAATGTAAACTGGCATAGCTCCATCTGCTGCAAACCAGGCCCAAGTGTATTTTTAGTGCAAGGATGAGCTAAGCTCACACTGTGGAACAACTCTCTTTGGGGGAAGCAGGAGAAGGAAAAGGCTTTTCTTAGGGCAGTCCCTAGGTGAATGTTTCCAACTGGTAATTACAGCTTAGCTATGGATTTTCTCCATCTCTAGGAGTCTCTAGAGGTAGGTTTCATTTGTTTCTAACATCTGAGATTTTACTTGGCCAACTTTTGAACTACTTTCACGTTTGAGCCCTTCTCTACCTACTGTTTGTCACTATTGCTGTAGAGTGCTGCTTTATTTGCAAGAAGTGTATCCCTTTCCTACATGAATACATGACCTGGATTTTAAATCTTGTTGCAAACAGGAAACTTGAGTAAGAGAGACAATTTATGCAACTTTAATGGTTGGTGGGATTGTCTCTTAATCAGAAGCTCTTTGACAAGAACAGTTGTGGTAAGTCTGTGCCTGAACCTTGAGTATTGGGTTCTGTTTTGGGCGCCTCACTCCAAGATGGACATTGAGATGCTGGAGCATGTCCAGAGAAAGGCAACAAAGCTGGTGAAGGGGCTGGAGAACATGGGTGGTGAGGAGCAGCTGAGGGAACTGGTTGTTTAGTCTGGAGAAGAAGCTGAGGGGAGACCTCATTGCTCTTTACAGCTCCCTGAAAGAAGGTTGGAGTGAGGTGAAGGTTGTTCTCTTTATCAGGTGACAGAAGGAGAGGAAATGGCCTGAAATTGTGCCTGGGGAGGGTTAGGTTGGAAACTAGGAAAAATTTCTGTTCTGCAAGAGTGGTCAGGGATTGGAACAGGCTGCACTGCTTCCTGCCAGGGAGGTGGTGGATTCACCATCCCTGGAGGTGTTCAAGCAATGTACAGACATGGCACTTGGGGACAAAGTTTAATGGCCATAGTGGTGTCGGGTCGATGGTTGGAGTTGATGATCTTAGAGGTCTCTTCCAGCTGGAACAATTCTCTGATTCTAAGTCAGGATACCTCTTGATACAGTGGTATTAGAGCTATTCTTGATTGAAAAAGGTGAAATGTCTCAGACACATTGTCTGGAGCTCATCTTGAAAACACAGAAGAAATGGAGCATGTGAGTTGTTGCCACCCAGTCTATGTGCACCTTGCCTCTCCTGTATCTTTTACGATGCTGAGCCAGAAGACTGAGATGAGGACACTGCACTGCTTGTCATCTGCACAGGAGAGTCAAGGCTGCTCTTCCTCAGACCTGTTTGGCCCCCATCTGAGCTTTATTTTCACTGGTTTTGCTGGAGTTTCTGGTTTTCACTTAGTGCAGAACGAGTGGAAATTAACAGAGCTGTTGTGTAAGGAAGCTGAGACAGCAAATGTGGGGAAACTGAGTGTACTGGAAATATCAGCTGTGTTTGTAGTAGTGTAACACTACCCCCTGTTGGAAACAGGAATATTTGGAATCTAAAGCAAAATGCATGGAATTGAAGCCTCTCTGACTTTGAGTGTACATTACTTTGTTTCCATCCCACTTGATAAAACAAGCAAACAACTCCCCCCCCAAAAAAACATCCCAGAAACAGGAAAAAAAGGAAAAGGGAAAAAAAAAGGGAAAAAAAGGAAAGGGGAAAAAAAAAAGTAAAAAAGGAAAAAAGGAAAAAAGGGGGGAAAATGAAATAAAAAAGGGGGGAAAATGAAATAAAAAAGGGGGGAAAGAAAAAAAAGAAAGGAAAAAAGGGGGAAAAATGAAAGAAANGGAGAAAAGGAAAGAGAAAAGGAAAAAGGGGAAAAAAGGAGAAAAGGAAAGAGAAAAGGAAAAAGGGGAAAAAAGGAGAAAAGGAAAGAGAAAAGGAAAAAGGGGAAAAAAGGAGAAAAGGAAAGAGAAAAGGAAAAAGGGGAAAAAAGGAGAAAAGGAAAGAGAAAAGGAAAAAGGGGAAAAAAGGAGAAAAGGAAAGAGAAAAGGAAAAAGGGGAAAAAAGGAGAAAAGGAAAGAGAAAAGGAAAAAGGGGAAAAAAGGAGAAAAGGAAAGAGAAAAGGAAAAAGGGGAAAAAAGGAGAAAAGGAAAGAGAAAAGGAAAAAGGGGAAAAAAGGAGAAAAGGAAAGAGAAAAGGAAAAAGGGGAAAAAAGGAGAAAAGGAAAGAGAAAAGGAAAAAGGGGAAAAAAGGAGAAAAGGAAAGAGAAAAGGAAAAAGGGGAAAAAAGGAGAAAAGGAAAGAGAAAAGGAAAAAGGGGAAAAAAGGAGAAAAGGAAAGAGAAAAGGAAAAAGGGGAAAAAAGGAGAAAAGGAAAGAGAAAAGGAAAAAGGGGAAAAAAGGAGAAAAGGAAAGAGAAAAGGAAAAAGGGGAAAAAAGGAGAAAAGGAAAGAGAAAAGGAAAAAGGGGAAAAAAGGAGAAAAGGAAAGAGAAAAGGAAAAAGGGGAAAAAAGGAGAAAAGGAAAGAGAAAAGGAAAAAGGGGAAAAAAGGAGAAAAGGAAAGAGAAAAGGAAAAAGGGGAAAAAAGGAGAAAAGGAAAGAGAAAAGGAAAAAGGGGAAAAAAGGAGAAAAGGAAAGAGAAAAGGAAAAAGGGGAAAAAAGGAGAAAAGGAAAGAGAAAAGGAAAAAGGGGAAAAAAGGAGAAAAGGAAAGAGAAAAGGAAAAAGGGGAAAAAAGGAGAAAAGGAAAGAGAAAAGGAAAAAGGGGAAAAAAGGAGAAAAGGAAAGAGAAAAGGAAAAAGGGGAAAAAAGGAGAAAAGGAAAGAGAAAAGGAAAAAGGGGAAAAAAGGAGAAAAGGGGGAAAAAGGAGAAAGAAAGGAAAAAAGGGGTGGAAAAAAAAGGGGGAGAGGAAAGAAAAAAGAAGGAAAAGGGGAAAGAAAAAAGAAGGAAAAGGGGAAAAAAAAAGGAAACTTTTTTTTTGCTGTAAATAGGAAAGCTGTTTTCCCTCTGATTTTCAGAATTGGATTAAGTTTAAAGCAATCATCTTTTCCTGTTGAAACACAGCAGTTTGCACAGATGACTGCAATGTTCCTGTTTTACCCTGAGCACAGAAATCTAGAACCAGCCTCAGTTGATGCTGATTTGTATTGTTCATAAGCAGCTGCCTGTCCTTAAAGGCCTTAGCACTCGTGAAAGAGAAACACATCTTTTTGCATGGCTAAAGCTGCTGCCTGCACTGTTGTTCAGCTGCATGATGAATAGATTCTTAGATTCATGGAATGGTTTAGGTTGGAAGGGACCTTAAAGATCATCCAGTTCTAACTCCCCTGCCATGGGCAAGGGACACCTTCCTCTAGACCAGGTTGCTCAAGGCCTCACTCAGCCTGGCCTTGATTGTGTTCAGCTGTGAAAGTGTGAATGGTTACAGCAGTGCTGTGAGTGTGCTGCTGACCCCTCACCAGTCAGGAAGAAATGTGTGTTTGAACTCTTCTGCTTAAGCATTTCAGCTGGAGTTTGTCCCTCAGGTGGTTTTTCACTAGCAGGAGCCCAGCTGAAGCAGACTCAGAAAAGGGGCTGTAACGTTGCTAACCAGCCTCTTTCTTCTTTCTCTTGTTGTTTAACCAACCCTTGTAGCTTGGAGATGAGCTTGAGCTGTGGTTATCCCACAGGTTTTAGGAGGCAGAGCCATTGCAGTCACCAGCTTCCATTGCTTCAGAAGCCAGCTGATGTTTGGTCTTGGCTGAGCAAAGGGAGATGCTTCTGAACTGACTTCAGCAACCTCTCTGTAAGCCAGCAGTTGGCTCGCGACAGATGAAGCTGAGTAATCAGAACTTTGTGGCTGAAATTGGAGCCCTGCACCTGAAGCATGCCATGGGCAGGAGTTTCTGTTTCATTTGGAGTTGTTACTAAGGATTGTAGAGTTTAACAATTTTCTGTCTTTCGTTCAGATCAACTGATCAACTGTTGAGCATTAAAAAGCAGCCCATCAAAGCAGGTGACCTTTAAAGGTTGCTCCATGTGTCTGTATTTAGTGACCTCTCCTGGGAAGCTTTTTTTTCCNGCCCTCCCCTGGGAATTTTTTTTTTCCTTTTTTCTTTTTTTTTTTTTTTTTTTTTTTTTTTTTTTCTGTGGCAGCCTGAGCATTCCATCTCTAAGCTTTTCTGGTGATTTCCTCCAAGGCTTTAATTCTCATCAGGAAGGTCCCATAACTGTCAGCTTCATGCTGAAGTACCTGAAAGTTGTAGAACTTTGGACAGGTTGGAGGCTTTTCCATTTTCTGAAAGCAGCTGGCACTTTTCTATTCTTGTGATGCTGAGCAAGCTTGAGAGTGTTTTACTTGTTAGAGAAGTCTGCTTCACAGTTTCTGCTTTCCAGGAACCATCCTCTGGATTCTGAGCCCTGATTTTGATGGGGTTTTTTGATGTTTTTTTCTGTGGCCTGGATAGGGCAGAACACCTTCATAAGAACAGAGAGGAGGATAAAATCTAGATCAAGCGCAGAGAGATTGTGGAGTCTCCTTCTCTGGAGACTTTCAAAACCCATCTGGATATATTCCTGTGATCTGCTCTAAGTGATCCTGCTTTAGCAGGGGAGTTGTGAACTCAATCTCCAGAGGCCCTTTCCTACCTCTACCATTCTGTAAGTCCATGATACTCTCTGAAGATGAGGCAGCTGACCAGTGCTGGCATCCGTCCCCTCTGTTTCCAAGTGCAGGTGGTTGCTTCTACTACTGTTGAGCATGAAATCCTCTTTTGTAGGAAGAAGATTCTTGGGCCCTCTCATTTATTTAAGCCTTTCTTCTTCCAGTCTGAGGTCCCAGATTGTGCAAAACTTCATACACTTGCTTAGACTAAAACAATGACAACTACAAATCCTAGCAGCACAGAATGGTTTGGGTTGGAAGGGACCTTTAAAGCTCAGCTAGAGCACTCCCCTGCAGTCAGCAGGAGCATCTTTAACTAGAGCAGGTTGCTCAGAGCCCTGTCCAACCTGATCTGGAATGGGGCACTTGCCACCTCTCTGGACAACTTGTTCCAGTGTTTCATCACTCTCATCATAAACAATTCCTTTCTTTCTTTCTTTCTTTCTTTCTTTCTTTCTTTCTTTCTTTCTTATATCTAATCTAAATCTCCCTCTCTTAGTTTCAAACATTTTCCCTTTTGCCCTATTGCAACAGGCCCTGCTAAAAATGTTGTCTTCATCTTTCTCATCAGCTTCTCTTAAGTACTGGAAGGCCACAATAAAGTCTCCTTGGAGCCTTCTCTTCTCCAGGCTGACAGCCCCAACTCTCTCAGCCTCCCCTTTTTTCCTGTGCTCCAGCCCTTGGATCTCATTTCTGTGCACCTCTGGACCCACTTCACCAGGTCCATGTCTTTCCTGTGCTGAGAAGTCAAACTCTTACTAGGTTCAGAATAATGAAGCTATAAAAAAAGCTGCCAAAGTGAGATGAGCTGAAAGAAAAGCTTCATTTCTAAAGATACACAAAGGGAATTGCATAAGCTGTGAGTGATGAGGTGTGTCTGAAATGTTGACAGTTATCAGGCAAATGGCATTTCATTCCTCTTGCCAGTGATGATGAAGCCCAGCTCAGCATTACAATCCACAGAAGCTGATCTCCTCTTTCTTGGAAGTGTGGTTTCCTCCTTTTTAGGAGGAAAAATATGAAACAAAAATGCTTTGCTTCTTTGCATTCCATGCAGCCACCTATTTTCAGTCTATCAGTTTCTGCCCTTGGAGCTAGGGGTGGGAGGGATTCTTCTTAACACAGTGTTTTCCTCCTTTCTTTTCTGTCCTTCTGACTTGCAACCTCCTCACTCCCTTTTACACCATGGAGATGAGTTCCCAAAACAGTTGTGATGCCTTTTGTCACTATGAATCTTGCAAAGTATCTTCCAAGAATAGGAAATGGTGCAGTACAGGAATTTTGCTCCTTGCTGTGGAATTTGTACTGGAATATGTGGACTTTGGGGGCTGATCTTGTGACCAAAGCCTAAAACTCCCATTAGCAGCAGTGGAGTAGGACTAGGGATGTAGTCCATGGAAAGTGATTTGAGTATCTAGAGCAAGGTAGGAATAATGCTCTTTATATGGGACAATATTTGTGCCTGGTAATCTTTTTTTATATGAGAACTGACCTGGTAAATCATGGGTTTCATAACATTTGAAGTGAATACAACCTGGGCCACAAAGATGATCCAAGGGCTGGAGCTCCTCTGCTATGAGGATAGGCTGAGTGAGCTGGAAGTGTTCAGCCTGGAGAAGAGAAGGCTCCAGAGAGACCTCAGAGCTGCTACCTGAAGGGAATCTACAGGAAGGCTGCAGAGGAACTTCTTACAAGGGTGTCTAGAGACAGGTTTGAAGCAGAGGGAGAGCAGGATTAGACTGGATCTTAGGAAGAAGTTCTTCAGTACCAGGGTGGTGAGACTCTGGCTGCCCAGGGAGGTTGTGGCTGCCTCCTCCCTGGGGGTGTTCAAGGCCAGGTTGGATGAGACCTTGAGCAGCTGAGTCTAGTTGAGAGGTGTCCCTGCCCATGGTGGGGAGGTTGGAGCAGATGATCTCTGAGGTCCCTTCCAACCTGAGCCATTCCAGGATTCTGTGAAAATGAAAGTTAAAAAAAAATAAATGGAGAGGAATTCAAAGATAGCTCAAATATACACAGACAGGAAAGGGAAGAAAATCCCATTTTGACTGTAAAAAGGATCATGAGCTGTGGTGGTTATTTGCACACCCAGAAATAGGTGCCCAGGCTTAGGTTCTGTTTAGAGCAACAGAGCTAATCTATGAATAATGATACAGCATGGCAAACTAGTGGGTGCTCCTCACATCTATCATTGAACCCTACCCAAGAAGCAGAACATCAAAAATGAATGTCATCTGACAGCAGCCAGAGTGCTACTCGAATTAAAATAGCCCTGGACATGTAGTTCATGCTGTGTGCCATCCAAGTGGTACATATCTGCTTACTGTGGGTGTTGTAGTGGGGAGGCTGGCTGAGCTGACAGCCCTGCAGCACAATACTTCAGCACTCAGCTCCTGGGGCACAGAGGCAAGAATCCACATGGGGAAGGTGTTTAGCTTCTCTTTGTGAGTAATGTGATGAGATGAGCCAGCACTTGGTGAGAAAGCCTAGGAAACGGAGAACTGATCCAGGTCCCAAGTCTGTGTGTGTAGGTTATTTGTCACTACAAAATGGAGTGGTTTGGGATTGAGCAGTGTTGTTGCTCAGCTCCAATAGGTATTAGTGTGGATTTCACTTCCAAGTCCAGGAGACACCTTTATTTGTCAAAAAGAACAGATCATGATGATGAATTCTTCTCACCAAGGTTGCATAAATAAACAAAAAGCTCTCTCTGGCCCACTTGTGGTCAGTAGCACATACCTGACTGACTTCACAGCATACCTTAATGAAGAAGCAGGCTTCTTCTGCATAGTAGCCTTGATGCCATCTGGAGATGGAGGTGTCAGGGTGTCCTCTAGATCAGTTTTGAATCACCTAGATGGTATAGCTGGGGAGACACCTGGCCTGCAAGCATGTTTTGGAACACACATGCTCCAAAGTGTGAATGGGCACTGGTACTCCATGCCTGACTGGGGCTGTTCATTGTGTTCCTCCAACTTGGTATCTTCCTCCCAGTATCAATTTTTCTTGCTCTCTGCTGTTTAATTCAGGACTGACTCTGTACTGCTCAGCTTCACTGTGCCTGCTATGGCTGCTGCACAGCATCCAAAGCCAGGCTGGTTAATCTTCACTGAGGGACACAAAGGTTTTGCAGTTTAGAATCGCTCTGAACAATTCTGAACCAGATCTGAGCACCTTTGTGTCTGGTCTGGATTTTAGAACCACTTGCAAAGCTTTGGTGATGCTGAAGTGTTTTCTCTGCTTCTCTCCCATTGCTTTGTGAAGTTTCTTGTTCTTGTAATGATTTTTAATCCTGATTTTTTTTCTTTTTTTTTTTTTGTGTGTCTGTTTTCTTTAGGGAACAGCAATATTACAGTCTGGAGCCTTACCAGCTGTGCCAGGTATGAGCCATTTATTCTTTAACACAACAAATAACTGATGTTAAAGCATCAAATTGTGATGAGACATTTTTGGAAGCAAAACTAAAAAACTATATTGAGAGGTGTCCTGTTTGTGGATGGGTTTTCTGCTGCAGTTATGACCGTAATGAAATACATTTTGCAACCTGAAATATCTTTGGTTCCAAACATGAATATTGTTTGCCCTTCCTTTTGTAATCTAAGGAGGTTCAAAGTTCTGTGCTTTTCCTACTTACATAGTTGAAGAACATCAAGAAAGTGTCCAGTTTATGTATTATAACACCCAGGGGAAACACAGGAATGGATCCTTACCAGATGTTAATATGGAGATGCTTCCCTCATGTTAAAGGAACCACTGCTGGGCAACAAATTCAGTAAAGGCAAGAAGCAGAATGTGCAGCCTGGGAAGATTATTTAGGCCAGGTGACAGGCTGACTATCTCTGCATGGCAGATCTGCCTGTCAGTAGAGTGTTTTGGTCAGCTGGAGTTGTCTCTCCAATAATGTAATCAGAGTGCTCTGGCACCTTTTGTTTCATCATTTTATCACAGAATCATAGAAAGGTTTGGGTTGGAAGGGTCCTTAGAGGTCATCTAGCTCCAATCCCCCTGCCATGGACAGGGACACCTCCTACAAGATCAGGTTGCTCAAGGCCTTTGAACACTGCCAGGCTTGGAGCCTCCACAGCTTCTCTGGATGACCTGTTCCAGTGCTTCAGCATCTTCTTCCCAATGTCCTAATTTCAAAGACAGCATTTCATAAGCAGTTGTGTTTGTGGGTTGTCTCCATTTTAGTCTTTGGAGAGATCTGTGCAAAGATCTGTGCAAAACCTTAAGCATTTTTGTTTTCCTTGAATTGTTTCCTTGATAGTTCAGCAGATTCATTACATTCTTCAGGTTGCTTCTAATAGACATAGAACAGCTCTTGTGCTTGGGTTTCCTTATTGCTCTTCTAAACCTTGGCACACAGATGGAGAAGCAGAGTTGGGTGATCCATGTGTGAACAGACCCAGGAAGATGCCTCAGGTCAGGAGGTGGGAGAAGGTTACAGTAACTCTGTTCCTTTGTCTGTCTTAGGAGGAGAAAATCCAGAAGCATTTTGCAGATCTTGTTCCTAGTTATTCCACTCAAGTCAGTGGAATTGTTGATTTATAGAAGTGTAAGGAGAAGCCCCAATTGGATCATTAGCTCTAATTTTGTCTTTCCTTCTGCTGCTCAGGTTTCTAGTTCTTTAATCAAGCCAAGGGAACCAGAACACTTCTGATTAAAGTGTGTGTAAACAGAGGGGACCTTGGGTCTGTAGCTGTGTGTGGTGGGCACAATATTATTCCTGCAGTAATTTCAGTGGCACATTAATTGTGGATGCAGATGATACCTGCTGAAAGCTTAATCCCAGACTACTCATGCAGGTGGAGTTGGCTGTTTTGGTATAACCTAGCATTAAACCAATTGGAAATGTTGAAATACAGGACAGGTTTTTAGAGCAACAGAAAGGGAAGGTGCAAGTCTGAAGAATTTTGAGTGGGTGAGGTTCTCCTCTCTGGTACACTGGGAAAATACTATTTAGGAAAAGAACTGAATACTGCAGGGAATAAAGGCCAATGCAGCACCCAACTCTGAGTCACCTAAAGTCCCTCTGCAATCTCTGAAGACATTTCATGCAGGCTCTATGCACCGTATATCAGAAAGGTTTGTCTGTTCCCTGCAGGACAGCTGATAGCCCAAGCACTCCCAAGAACCAGACCCAGCCTTGGCCATTCCAGCACTCAAATTAAATATCTTTAGTGGGAGCTCTCATCTCCTTCTTTTGTGCTGCAGCTCTGGCATCACACAAAAAAAATCACCAGCTGAATGTGAAAAGAAGTTAACAAATATCTTTCAGCCTCATTACAGATTCACAGAATGGTAGGGGTTGGAAGGGACCTCTGGAGATCATTCAGTCCAAGTCCCCCTGCCAAGGTAGGTTTTGAATGACTCCAAAGATGGAGACTCTACCACCTCTCTGGGCAGCCTGTTCCAGTGCTCCATCATCACATCCTCTTGTAACTCTTCATGACCAATTTCTGTGTTTACAACCCAAAAGAATTTCATACTTGCTGTAGATGCTTTCCTTTCTTTCATCCTCCCATGGAAGCAGCTTGCTAGAATATTAAGTTTTGTGATTTTGAAGTCCTCTCTTTTTCCTTTGAGTTTTGGCAGTGCAGTTCCATTCTTGCAGTATTCCACAGGAAGAAACTCATCAGCAGTGCAGCAGATGCCTGCTATCTGACAGCCTCTGTGCTTGTAACACCAAACCTACACCATGGGAGACATTCTGAGAGGAGGAATTGAGGAATAAACATTTAAAGAAAAAAGAAAATAAACACAAACCCCAAAAAGCTGTGGACTGGAATGTCAGCTGGGTGCTGATTGTGAGCATTGCACTTCTGTTGAATTGTTCTTAGGGAATTGAGGTCAGGAGATAAAAAGAAAGAATAAAATGAAGTCTCTAGCAGATGATGGGTGCTGAAAATGTACTCAGCTGTCTGACAGCTTAGCTTTTCTGATGCAAAAGTAGCTTTCTTTTTTTTTCATGCTTTTGAAGAATTTTTATTGCAAACCTATGCAGCCTGATACTTCTGTTCCAAGCTTAGGAGTAAGCTTTCAAGGAATTAATGGAGAGCAGTGAGACAGAAGAAGCTGGGGCATACTGTGTTGGTTGTTGTTGCTTAGTTGAAAAGAACTTATAATTCACTTTCTTTTCCCTTTTTTTTTTTGGTCAGGAAATGTCAACTCTTCAGATGCAGGGAGACAAATTACCCCATGATACTTTTATTGACCCAGCAGAGGACTGTGTGCTGAGCAGTGTCCCCCATGTATATGTCCTACCTCACAGTGCTAAACACTGGCATAGAAGGGCACTACTGAAATGGGAAAGTGCACAGTAAACCCCTGCCATACAATGGCAGGCTCCTTGATTGTGCTTTGTTTTACAAGTCCACTCAAAAGTATTCTGGAGGGAAAGAACAAAAGGAGC
This sequence comes from Indicator maculatus, assembly GCA_013399975.1. NCBI lineage: Eukaryota > Metazoa > Chordata > Aves > Piciformes > Indicatoridae > Indicator > Indicator maculatus. The sequence goes on along the minus strand of VXBD01009368.1, from coordinate 77,744 downwards.
TCAGAGAGAGTAAGCTGATTAAAATATGCATTTTCAGGCTAAACCTTGCCCTTAGTGACTGTCTGAGCTACAGAGGCATGACAGGAGAAGAAAAAGTTACAGTGGTTAACCCACATGCTAGAGAGTGATCCAAATGCTGCTGCTTCATACTCTGGGCCGAGTCGATCCAGCAGGTTCCTGTTCCCTGTCTGGGGATGACAGCAGATGGTAGGCCCATGCCACAACCACCCTTCAGTCCTACCTTTCCTGTAATCCTGATCTGGGCTCCAGAGAAAAACATTTCCCCATGACAGCAGTCAGACATTGGAATCATCTCCCGAGGGAAGCAGTGGGTTCCCCTACACTGGACAGTTAAGACTCAGCTTGATAGGGTGCAGAGCCAGCTCATAAGGGACCTCAGAGCTGCCTTCCAGTACCTGAAAGGATCCTACAGGAAGGCTGTAAAGGGACTTTTCATATGGGTGTCTAGAAAAAGGGGAATGGTTTGAAGCTGAGGGAGAGCTGGGTTAGACTGGATCTTAGGAAGAAGTTCTTCAGTACCGGGGTGGTGAGACTCTGGCTGCCCAGGGAGGTTGTGTCCCTGGGGGTGTTGAAGGCCAGGTTGGATGAGACCTTGAGCACCTGAGTGTAGTTGAGAGATGTCCCTGCCCATGGCAGGGAGGTTGGAGTAGATGATCTCAGAGATCCTTTCCAACCTGAGCCATTCTATGATCTTCCTTTCAAAACAGGTGGTGCTTCTGTCATGGCAGCTTCTGGGTCTTTGAAAGTGCACAGAGGGCACAGTCTCCAAGCTGGTAAGTCCAAGTGGTTCTGAGGTATGTGTGTGCATGAAAAATTAATTTAAAAGACCAATTAATCTAAACTGCAGGAAATGGTAATGTGTGACTCGATTCCCTACTGTAAGACTCAGGTATTTCTTTGAATTTTTTTGCTTTGCAGAGTTTTTGTTAGAGAGGCACTGACAGATGGGATGAATTTAGAAGAGGCAGTGGCTGATAAGTGTCAGAGCACAGGCAGCAATGTTATTCACAAAGTGCTGCCAGGGCTTGAACAAAAGGCACACAACAACAACAACAAAAAAAAAAATCCCACCTCAGACCTTGAGAAATCCACTCCCCTAGAAGTGACATGGTGGGGAAAAAGCTCCACCAGATTTAAAGCTGCTGCTTCATGATATTAGAGAAAGAAACACTAGCAGATAAAATGATGAGTGTTTGTCATTCCAAATTAACCCAAATATATTCCACCTGTGGGCAGAGCTTTTTAGTTTGCCTTATCTGAACTGGGCTGGAATCTGAGATCATGAGAAAATCTGAGTATCTTTTTATTTTTTGTCCCCAGTGTAGTGCTCTGGAAGCACTGGTGATGTGCAACCTGACTACTTGCAAAAAGGCTGGTTTGCACTTGGAAAGCAAAGTTCTCTTTGGCAGGGCTAGCTTAAGCATTTCTGCAGAGCTTTGTCAGAAATCAAGAAGTTATCCACCATGCTGGAGGTGGAATTTTAACAAGAGTCTTCCAGATGCTCCTAAAGATCACCCACACACTACTTCTCCCTGATTCATGCATTCAAGATGGGTTTGCTCCCTCATCCATGTGCAGCAAAACACACTCCAGGCTTCAGTGGCCTTCAGTGTCAGTGCTTGTAAACATGTCCCAGTGTTTGTCTCCTTGGTGTCACACTGGTTAGGGAATGCTGGCATTGCCACCACAGAGGAGCCAGCACTGAGCACTGCTGACACCTCCTGAGGATATTCAGCATGATTTTTCAGCTGAGGAAGTTACAAATCAGACCCAGAAAATCCCAAGCATTGTTTTCACTGCACAGATTCCTAAATCCAAAGCCATTAATGGTATTCCTGTATTCTAGCTCCTAAAGGTGGCTGTGAGATGCTGACACTTCCTGCAGAACCTGGAACTCCCACTAGCTCCGAGGAACTTGGTGAGTGAGGATCTTTGGAGCCAGCTGCACTAGAGGACACTAACATCTATTTCCATTTCCTTTTTTTTTTTTCCTTATTTTTTTAGTTGAGGTGTCAGCTTGCCATGAATGCTCACACACACATCTCAGGGCTGTGGGTATGCTGCTGGATTTCATTTTGTGTTATCAGAGACTTCTGAGAATGCTGCCTACAGAGGGTAGAAAATAGGAACAACTAGCACTTGCTGAACCAAAGGCTAAAATATGAAGTATATCAAATACTGAAGTATCATTTTCTCTTTCCCTCCCCAATTATAGTATCTTTTCCTTTCTTTCCCCCTAATTTCAGTGCCAGTGCATTTTCTCTCTTACTCTGCCCCTGTTATTTCTTGACTATGTTTTTTTCCTCCCTACCTTTGCCCCTTTTCTCTTCCAGCAATCATGATTCTTTCAGAGTGTTTTAATCATGCTTTTTGGTTTGGTTTTCTCCCTAATTCTCCCTCCCTAATGATCTCAAACACTGGCCTTTAGACCCCACCTGTAAGCATCTTCGTCCTGTCCACCCAGAAGAGGCTGATGGAAGCATTCAGTCCATGGCTCTCTGTCTGTGCCCTGTTTTCTCCAGTAGGAGCTTTTGACTGCCTTGTGCTTTTCAAACCAGCCTTTCTCAAATACCAGCCAGTTTTTAGTGTCTAATGAGGGGATTTTTTTTTTATTTGATGGAAAACCAAACCCCAAATATTTCTGTTTACAAAGAAAGCACAATTTCTGTTAAGACAGCACAGACTAAACAATAAAAGACATTCCATCTATTCCAGTTTGCCCAACTTTCTTCTTAATCTTTTTTTTTCTTTTTTTTTTTTTTATATTTGAGTCAAGTTATAGCAAGAATATTTGATTGTTGTTAGGGAATTCTTTTGATCTGTGTGCTGCTTTTGCTTTTCTTGCACAGAATCCCACAAGTTAACACTTGGGTAGGTTTTTAGTTCTCAGGAAAATCACTTGGCTTGTCTGCATCAAGGGCATTCAGCTTCCTGAAACCTTTCACCTGTTTAGCTCTGTAAAGGAGTTTGCTAGTTTTGGTGCTAACAAACCCAGGTCCATCAGCCACTCCTCACAAGACTTATTCTTGATCAGTCTCTCAGGAGTTGTTCTGTAGAAACCTCAGTCTTCTCATGTACCCTTTCTGAGTGAGGAATGCTCTGTTTGGCAAGCAGAGTTGTTGCTACTGAGGGTTTACTTCTGATGGCACAGTGTGTGTGTATGAAGCTGATGACTGGTTACAGTGTCTCTAATGACATTGTTGCTTCTCTTAGAAGGGGCAGTGGGTTACTCAGCTGATGTCCCTGCAGCAGACCGACCCCACAGCGAGACAGCCACCTATGTGAATATTCCTGTCAGCCCCACTTCCAAAAAGCAGCTTCACTACATGGAACTGGAGCTGCAGGAACCCAGCACGAGCGTGAGAGGTAAGCAAGTCTGCACCACCACGTGAACAGCAAGGGCTGCAGTCATGCAGAATGTGGAGGGAACCTGAACTTCTCATTTCTGCCCTCTGGCCTCCTGCTAGCAGAGGAGTTGAACTCTGGGATGTTTGTGAGGCACTCCTTGGAATTGCCAACTCCTTTGGGCAAGATTGGTAAAGAGGTTCTGTGAGATGTTGCATCCCTCTGTCAGGTGAATTGAGTGTGCACTCCTCCTAAAGTGCACCTGTCTGTGTCTGCAGTTTGACAGACAGGAATTTGCTTCATGTTGCCAAGGGTTTCATTTTTCTTGGCTTCAGAAACAGGGCTGTGGGTGTAGGAGTACAGGGCTTGCTGATGAAAGTACTAACTCTGGAGCCATGCAGCAAAAGCTTCACACTAGACCACAGTGGTGTTCTATCTGCTCTCCATGAGGGTGTGTGAAAATGCTGCAGAGAGAAAGCCAGTTAAAGGATTTGAATTCTTTAACATATGTATATATATATTAGTTCTTTTGTCTGTGTCTGGATATTTTCCTTCTAGTACTTAACTCAGACAATCAACACCTAAGCCTGCAGTACAGAGACCATCTATTGCCATTTAGAGACGTACTTCTCTGTACAGCATCCTGCTGAGATGTAAAAGCAATGATTTTGTCTTCATTTTCAAGACAGTGAACCATGGCATTAAGAAAGAAGAGCCAAATTCCATAAACTGACATAAACTTTCCTGAATATCAGCTACCCTCCCAAGCTCAACTTGTAGAACTTTGAGCAACCATAAATATTTTATCTTGTCATACTGAAGTTTTCTCAACCTCTAGAGTTTTATGTCTGGACCTATACAGATTTACCTTACTCCTTACCTTATTAAGTAGCTTTTACCTCCCTTATTCCTAATTGTAGTCCTTCTGTCTGAGGCTGCAGTGGTTGATTTGGTCAATGTTTACCGAGCCTAATCCACACAAAGAATCCCTTCCAAAGGTGGTTTCTGTTCAAGTACCACATGTTGTTCATTGACTGACTTTCTAATCAGTAAGCAGGCTGCTAGGGAAGCCTCTTCTGCTGATGAAGCCTCCTCTGCTCTGCCACCTAGCTCAGTGTTGAGCTCAGTTCAATTTTGTCTTCTTGGGAGGAGCGTGAGAGCTGGGTTTGTTCAGCCTTCAGACAATGCTTAGTGCAGACCTTATTGTCACAGATCAGTACAGAAAGGGTGACTACCAGGACAATGGAGACTCCCTTTGTACAAGGAGTCCCATGGAAAAGACAAGGGGTGATGGGGACAAGTTATTGCGGGGGAGAGTCCCATTGAGCTCCAGAAGATGTTTTCCGATGAGAACAGTTGGACATTGGAATCATCTCCTGAAGGAAGCAGGGAATTCCCATCAATGGGACAGTTTTAAGACTCAGCTTGACAGGGTGCTGGACCAGCTCATTTCAACTACACCTTCACCTAGAAAGGCTGGACCAGATGTTCCTTGGAGTCCTTTCCAAACTGTGATGCTGTCAGTAGGAGCGGAGATCCAAACCTGGGGCAGATAAGAAAGCTTTGGAATTGTTTTTTTGTAGTTGTGGTTATCACTTAATCCCTTTACAGAGCTTGCTTTAAGACCAGACCAAGATCATCTAGGGGATCTGTGGGAGAACTGCCTCAATAGCTTACCCCTGGCAGCCAGGCTGCCCAGAGAGGTTGTGGTCTCCTCCTCTGGAAACATTCCAAACCTGGCTGCATGCATTCCTGTGTGACCTACCCTAGGTGATCCTGCTCCAGCAGGGGGTTGGACTTGATGATCATTTGAGGTCCCTTCCAACATCCACCGTGCTGTGGTTCTGGGTCAGTTTTACCCAGGAATGTGTGAGGGGTGTAGTGTTGTAGAGGATTTCATTTGGTGTTTCAGGGAGTGGATCATCTCGCTATGCCCAGATCGACATCACAGCCACCGAGACAGCCCACAAGGTGGGGACTCAGCATGCCCAGTGCCGAGAGGAACGCTTGCAGGAGCTGGAGCAGAAGAAGAAGGGGGCTCAGCAGTGACCTGTGTAGGAAAGAACTTTTTGCTCACCATTAATTGGTACCAATTTCTCTTCCAAAAGATTCATATTTGTTGTACAAAACACTCATGCAAAACACTGCCGTCGCTTGTGGCATTGATACCAGATTCATTCCAGTGTCTTGACTCCTGATTGGGAAGCTGGTAGCATGAGGGGGAGGAGCTCTGGTCTTGCTTTTATTTTAACTTGGTTACAAAATCCAGATTTTTCCTCATATGCAATGCCAGATGGAAGTTACCTTTTGCTAGGTGTCTAAAATCCTGGAGAACCTGGAACCAGTTCCAGTGTTTGTCAGATGGTGGCATTTTCTTTAGAGAATTGGAGTGTGTGCAGATAAGGGAAGGTGAGTGTGAGAGTGTGAGTGTGACTGTTAAGATATCTGTATATATCTGAGTGTATAAAGTACAGAAACTCTCTAGTAATATATTCATGGACTCTTATAAAACCAAGGCAATTCAGTGCCTGATTTTTTTGCAGGCACAATTTTGTTCAATTTCTGTGCTTATCTGTGCCCATGTTTAACTTTACCCATGGCTAATTCAGTTTTGTACCTTACCAAGAGGTCTGTGCCCAGATTTTTTAAAAGCTGCAGTGTCAGGGATGCAGGTAGGCAAGAGCACACACACACAGGTTATATTATTATGTCTAGAAACCAAAGTGATGGGAAGGGGACATTTTGGGTCCTTCTGTTGTTAACCCCCCTGTCTCAAAACATAGGCTTTGGTTTCATAGTTGCTGAGCAGCTGCAGTTTTTAGCAGTTTCCTGGAGTTGTGTCAGTCACTTTGCAAATCAAGTCTCATGTTTCTCATGCAGAGCATTCAAAGGAAACTTTCACTTTTGAAAACGGAGCCCTTTACTTACAGCTCCAAAGTCAGCATCAAAAGCAGATCATCCACCTTCATTCTACAACTTTGACTCATTCTTTGCTGTCCCTAAATAGCATAAAACCAGACGTGTGCAAGAGGGTGGTGTCTTCAGAGACCCTGCAGAACTGAGGCTCAGAAGGATGAAGTGCTCTAGGTGTATCCACAAGTCTGAGACATCTGGCTTGTGCACAGTGAGGTTGAGTGATTCAGAACTTGGCTTAGTCTCTGGTGTTGCCTTGTCTGTGTAATCCTTGTGCTCTGTTACCAGATGTCATTTAAATAAGCCCCTCCAGCAGTGACACCAGGCCAACAGGCAGTGTCCTTATGAGGACAACGTCTTGGCCTGTGATAACAGAACAGCTTTGGCTCCCAGATGTTACTGGGGGTGATACTATGATTCTTTGGCTGTGTTCTCTTAAGACAGACTATCCCAGCCCAATTCTGTGTTTCAGGTATGCTTTATAATTCATGTTGGTGATTGGATGTTTTGTGCCAGTGAGTGTTTCACTAAGTGACTTAGAATGAGGGGTGGCTGTTTGCCTGAGGCAGAATTTAACCCAGGCATTTATTTGAATGTAGCCTCAATAGGAATGTAAAAGATCAGAAACATCTCAAATAAAGACAAATGTGTTTGAGAGCTGACAGTTGCCACTCTCATCTGTCCTGTGTGGGGATCTGCTTCTCTATCAGCCTAGCATATTTCTGAAGGGAAAAGAACTATTTTGTATGAGAATCCCAGTTTAAAAGGGTTTGTTTTCCTATTTGCCAAATGGGCAGTGGAGATCTGCTTTGTAAATAGGTACAGGGCAAGTTGTTGATTTCCAAGTTCACTTCCAACCTGAGCTGTTCCATGATTCTATGAAATGAGCACCCTTTGGTAAATCCCTTTTCTAGTTGGTCTGGGACAGCACAGATACACTTGGACAGAGAGATCAGTTGTGGTCTTTTCTTTTCAAGGCTGGGCTGTCATGGACAGGCAACCAGATTTAATTCAGTCCTGAATTCTGAGACAGTAAATAGCTTGAGCAGACAGTGGCCAGGCTTAGGAAAGTGCAGCTGCCAAGAAAACTTTGAGTTTAGTAAAAACTTCAGGGTGAGCAAAAAGTTAACTTCAGAACTTGCTTTCAAACATTTGTCTGCATCAGAGGATCTAGAAATAATTCCAATTTATTATCCCACTGTGTACACAGAGGCGTATGGAACATCACCGCTTGACTGCAATCGTGAGTGTCAACTTATTTGAGGACTGTGCAGTGAGGGGGTGGGATCAGAAAGCAGATGTAGCATGACAGTAATTTGTCTCCACATTACATTCTGGTGTTGTGAAATCCCTAAAATAAAAAATAATTTTAAAAATTAAAAGATAAAAAAAAACCAAGCCCTGACATCTATGGTAGAAGTTAAATTTTACCCATCCGTGGGCTGAGCTGGCAGCTTACAGACAGTTCATACACAGAAAACGGAGCAGGAGAGGAACCTGCCCTTTGGATACTGAAGGTTTGCTATCTAATGAGTTGTTCAGGTTCATCAGGTGTTAGTGACTGTCTGCTACAGCTGGGAGATGTACCCATGACCTGCCCTTGGCTGCTCCTGTGGGACAGCACAGGCAGGGTGCAGACACAGCCACAAAACCACGGATGGAATGCAAAGGGTGAATTTATTCTTGGTACCTTACAAAGAGCGGGGTGCAGCTTTGTTCAGCAGGTCAAAGGTGGTTCTCCTCCTCTAGTCTGTCCTGGTGAGGCCTCATCTGGAGTATTGTGTCCAGTTCTAGGCACCCCAGTTCAAGAAGGACAAGGAACTACCAGAGAGTCCAGCAGAGAGCCACTGAGATGCTGAGGGGACTGGAACAATCACCCTAAGAAGAGAGGCTGAGGGCTGGGGCTGTTTGGCCTGGAGAAGACTGCAGGGGCATCCATTAATGCTGATCAGTATCTACAGGGTGAGTGTCAGGAGGATGGGGCCAGCCTCTTCTCAGTAGTGTCCAGTGACAGGACAAGGGGCAACGGACACAAACTAGAACACTGGAGGTTCCATTAAAACACAAAGACAAAAATCAGAGCACTGGGCCAGGCTGCCCAGAGAGGTTGTGGAGTTTCATCTCTGGAGGCAGTCAACCCCCTGGTTCCTGTGTGATTTAATCTGGGTGATCCTGCTGTACCAGGGAGGTTGGGCTAGATGGTCTTATGAAGTCCCTTCCAGCCCCCACCATTCTGATTCTGTGCTCAAGGAATCTGCTCTCCTGGCCTGTTCATGGAGGACCAGCGCAGGCGCAGTTAGCTGCTGTCCGTTGATCTTTCCCACAGCAGGGCAGGAATCTCAAGCACGTCCAATAGGAAGTCCATGACAGGCCCTTGTTATCTACAGACAGGTGTTCTGCTTGTCCAACACACCAGGCTGAACAATCAGGATGATCTATGTGGTTTTCCACACCCTGCTGCATGTCCCTGGACCATGTTTGCAATCCTCCTTCCCACTCTTTGTTATTCTCCTGCACTGTTGTAATGCTTTGTCGTTTGATAGCCAACACTCAGCAGTGCAGGACACAAACTGGGAAGCATAGGAAAAATGCATACTGGAATTTGGTGGAGAAGTAGGGAGATGTCAGCAGAGAGCTGGAAAGCAACAGCTGTCCTTGGACAGCTACTGTACTGACAGGACAGCGACAGGATGGAGTAATTGAGTCTGTACAAGGCAGTTTGGAGGCTGGGTTGCTGCTGCTTTCGGACCAAGTGGGGCTGCAGCAAGCAAGTGGAGTGTCCTGGCACAAGTTGAGGTTGTGTTGTGTCCTTGGTCAAGCAGGAGATGTGCTGGCACTGTCTCCACCAGGAACAGTGGAACTGTGGGATGGTTAGATGCTGGTGGCCACTCCAAAGAGGCAGACTGTCACGCTCCACCTGTGACAGGCTTGTTGTCTGTGCATAAAGCCATGAAGATGGTCCCAGTTTGTGCTGACTTGGTCTGGACATTGTTGGGAATCACCCTGTGTCTGGTTCTCCTCTGTGGGAAGCTTAGTGTGTGTTGGGTGAGGGAGGGTGGGAGCTGCACCCTGCTGTGACACAGAGAGCACCCTAACTTGACGTGAAGGTGTCCCAATTCCATGTCCAGCTATACCACTGCTACTTCCCCCAGCTGGGGGATTTGCTAGAGGAGGATTAGGTCCACCAGAGTCCAGCAACTGGTGGTAGCTTGGTCTTTGTTGTCTCCATGTGTGTGATGTGATTGTGAGTGCCAGCTGGGAGAAGGCATTTCCTGTGGTGCATTCCTGCAGCACCCAGCTAGGCCTGCCAAGTAGGACCTGCTCAGTGCTTTGCTTGCTGTCCTCTGCTGCTGTCTTCAGTGCACATATTCAAATCCTTCACCCAGGAGCCAGTGCTGTGGGTCCTCCCCACATCCAAGCCACAGCCACCAAGCTGACCCGTGGTACATGGATTCATTTCTTATTCTACCAAAGGCAAAAACCAAAGGCCAGAGTCAAATCTGCTCCTCCCACACCCAGCACAGAATGAATTCCTGTTCTGCATTCACCTCCAAAACTGATACAGAATGATGAAGGTAAAGCTGTAAGGCAGTGCAGCTACTGCTGTGTTGAAGGATGGACAGCCCTTCAGGTGAGTCTGGGGAAGAAATGGGGTGCAGTGTCCAGGAGAATATAAACCATTTTCTGATTTACAAGTTTTAGCTACTTCTGGGTTGACTTTCTCTAGCTTACCCAGCAAAGGGGACACATCCCCTAGCCTACCATCTCTAATGGTAATGGTAGCCTGTGTGGCTCCTGAGGGATTGATTCGCTGCAATATAAATGTTAGCTTAAATGAAAATCAAGAAGTGTACTCCCCCCTGCCCCAACCTTCCTGCTTCAAAGTTAAGATATGCAGAATCTCCAGGTAAGAGATGAAACAATCTTTGCACAAGGATCACACTAGTTTCAGCCCACTGTGGACCCAGACAGCAGGTAAAGAACACAGAGTGGCTGGTTCTGTCTGAACAGACCCCTCAGTGTTTCTCAGGGAATAGGTGTCAGCAGCTGAGACTGGAGGCCAGCTGCCACACCACAGGGTTGCTGTGTGTGAGGGATAGATCTTAACCAAGCAGCTGTAATCATTCACCTGCTCTGGGTCTTTGCCTTAACCTTGCTCCTGGACAGCTGCTCAGTGAACAGTGAAACACTCCCTAGGAAGAATGGGTCAGCACTGGCAGTATAGAAAACCTCAACCCAGAAGGCTAAAATATCTGCCACAGTTCTCAGGCACAACAGAAAAATGGCCTCAAAAGTAGCAGTCTTTGGCTGTTGACTTGTTCTGGAATATGCACTCAGCCAGAAGCTGCTTTAGTCTTCTAATTCAGAAGGTAGGAACACATTGTTATGGTGCAAAACTATCCCTCCTGTCTTAAAAACCAATGTGTGAGTGAACTTCAGCTGAAAGGAAAGCAGCATGCTCAAAGCACAGGTCTGGTTACTTCTCCCTAAATGAGAGGAAAGCAAGACAAAGGCTCACCAGTACAGTTTGGATGTTTTTAATGGCTAACTGTAACAAACCCCAGCAACCATGAACAAGGTAATTGTACATACACTCAGTAACATCTTATGTGTTAGTCTGTAACTAAAGTCTGTAACTTGACCTCAATATTTGTTCCCTCCTTACTCTTCCTCCCCCTCTCACATGAAAGATTCATACACAGTGCAGCTCTGAGCCCCTGCTCAAAGGCAGTAGAAATACTTTTGTTACCTTCAGTAGGAAAAGCATTGACATAAAAGACTTTTCTGGCCTGTTTTAACTCCCTGTACTTCAGTGCTTGCTTTCATTTATAAGAAAACCTTTCCTGACTATCAGAGTAGCTGTTTTTTACCAGCAGGAATCCTCTGAGAATACACATCTTTTCCTTCTGACATGACTGCTTATTTCAAAGGCTGTTACTTGATTCAGATGTAAGATTTATATGATCCAAGATGTGTAACTCACATTTATAATCTAGTCATTTCATTTGATAGTGCAAATACAAAACTGGCAATTAAGTGAAGGAAAAAAAAAATAATTCTTACAGGACAGCCTTGTTCAATCCTTACTATTTCAGAAGGACTCCTTGGTCAGTCCTGCTCCAACCCCACATTTTCTGTGTTAATACATTGATCCCATGAAGGACAGCATGTTTTCATAACTCGTTGTGTTGAAGACCTTGAGAGATTCTGCTGGATAAGTCTTGCAAGTGCTTCTTTACCTAGCAAGAAAACAAAACACATCAATCAGTCTTCAGTATCCATGTCCTATAGTCACACTTTGCTGTCAGGGTCTGTGACACCAGAAGAGCAGGGACCAGGGAGATTTCAGGCATTTTAGAATGAGGCCTGTAAAAAATCATGCACAGCCTATAGCAGGCATGGAGCATGGCTGTGCTTTAAACTCTTCCTATGGCAGCCATTTAAATAGCATAAAAAATCCATGCCACATCTCCTCTGCCACTGAGGTAAACTTTCAACCTGTGTGTCTGCTGGATTTATACAGACCTTATATCCCAGTTCTTTTGTCTTTTCTTCCAGCATGGCATATTTCTCTTTGTTTCTGTTCAGGTGATCCTTGTCACCAGTTCCCTCTATGTGCTTCAGCTTCTCGTGGGAAATCTCCAATTGTTTCTGATAATGATGGTGTTTTTCAATCTTTGCCTCAAAGTGTTTCAGCTCCTCCTAAGATAACAAATACACACAAAGCTTCACAAGGTTTTCTTTCCAAGCCTTCCTATCTCTCTTCTTGCCAAGACATCCCTAATGCTGTTCTACTAAGTCAAGCACAGAAAACTTTTTCACTTCTAACTGGAATTCTACTTACCCGAAAAGATTCAAGTTCTTTCTCAGTGAAATTGGCTGATTTGGCCATGTCCCACAGATCAATCACTCTGGGTTCTTCAAATTCTAAACAAATACAGACAACCAAATGAACATCTGGACATGCTGCTTTTATGCAAGCTGAGCATGCTTTCTCACAAGCAAACCCACAGATACACTGAGCACTGCATTACTGATAGGTCAAGTTAAAGGGAGAAAATCCAAGTACTTCACTATAGTATTGCTGGAGCAAGTATTTTTTAAAGGGGTAAAACTTCTCCTAGGAACTGAATCATGGCATTGCTTGCACTGCATGTTGTCTCCCTTGTCTGCCCTCCTGAAGATGTACTATCCCTTCTCAGATGGGGACAGCAGACAGGACTGTCCTCTTTACAGGTTGTCCCTATCCTTTCATTAGGCTTCTACTGTTGGATTTAAACAGCCCTTCATGCAGACACCATGTACTGTGACACTGTGGCTACATCTTGTTACTTGCCCACTGATGTGTAATTTTTCTCAGTGAACTGAACCCCAAATCAGCATAAACCCCACTGCATCATACCACTGGTTGTGTCATATCCCTGGTGACTGACTTTACGCAATCGCTCAAAGCCCTGATTGATGCTTCTGAGCTTCTCTTTGAGCTCTCTGTGCTTGTTATGCAAGATTTCCTCTTTCACCAGGTTCTCCTCAGATGGGTTGATAACATTTTTGTGGATGTCTGTTGAAAACAGAAAGTGTTATTGGTTTTTGGCCAAATCCCCATAGGTCAAAACCTCTAGAAATGCCCCAGATGTGAGGTGAATAAAAGATGGTAAGTTCTCAGCAGGTGAGCGTGAATGAAGCAGCAACAGCAGGACAATTCAGAGGCAGTAAATCCTTTTGCAGGTCAGGATTAAGATCAATGCCCCTCAGTGCTCTGGAGAGTGGAATTACAGAAGTGTTTTTTAACTCCCACTGGCCACCAGCCAAGATTTTAGTAAGGAAATGTTCTTATTTTCCTAGGTTAGCAGTATGCCAAGGAAATGGGATAGGCATGGCTGGTGAGCCCTGTGCTCTCTTCCTTGGGGATTTCATGAAGCCATCAGCACATCTGATGTTGATTTCCAGCAGCTTCTAGCTTGGATTCTACAATGCAAACATCAAACTGCCTTAAAGCTTTAGAATACTTTGGCTCTAAAGATTTTAGTTTAGCAGAGCAAGCTGGACTCAGATCCTCGATGCTGTAACACACCTCAGGCTCAGTGCCTAAGATCATAAAACAGATCCCCCTGGGTTCCCAGCTGGTGAGATAAAACATGTGTGTTCTGCAGACTGCAGGACTACATTTTGCAGCAGTGGATCTATGCTTGCTGCTTAACTTCCCCTCAGCTACCATGGCCATTGTTGCTAATCTGGTGAAACACAGGCAGAAGCAGCAGAGTGAAATGGCACCGTTTTCATCAGCTGGTAAGATCCCTGGCAGCTCCTGCAGAACACAACCCAGCAAGTGTCTGGCAGTGCCAGCATCTGCAAGCAGGAATGTCAGCCCTCAGGAGTTTTGAAGACACTTGGAAAGGATGGAGGCAGTGGGCAAAGAGTGGAACTCATCTTGAAACATCAGAGACATCTCCAGGCACCTTCTGTCCTGCTCACGGTCTCCAGCAGGATGTTGTATTCGTGAATCTTTTCTTTGTGATGCTTAAACTCTCGCCAAAGCTTGTCCAGCTCCTCAGCAGAGAACTTCCCAGAGGTCTTGGCCTGTAAGAAACACCAGCAAATTCTGCTTTCCAGGCCAAGTGCTTTTGAGCATGCTCAACAAAACTTTCCACTTCCCACCACGTTTAGAAAATTAAGTCCAGCTTTTCCTGAAGATCTTTTGTTTCAAATCCTTTTATATTCATCTGAGGTCAGGATTTAGAGATTGATGGATAGGGTGGCTTTGACCATGTCAAAAGAAAATTTACTTTCGACTTGTAAAGCCAGACCTGTTCTGGAGTGAAAGGGGACACTTCTATTCCACAGGGAACAATTTAATAGAGAAATAAAGGCCCTGGAGCTCCCTGTGCAACTGCAAGGGCACTGTTTGCACGAGGGATGCAGCCTCATATTAAGCACAATCTTTACTTGATCTTGTTCTACTGGCATGTGAAGATTTTACCACTGCTGTGCATCTGCTGTGCATCTGCTCTGCAGTGATTTTTTTCCTCACTGGACTACTTTTAGCAAGCAGGGAAGCACTTGCTAAGAGTCAGGGAGCTGGAGCACTACCCACAACTCTGGTGACTGATCTCCTGCAATGCACAATCAAGTGAATGTTTTTCATACCTGCTCAGCCTCAAGCCACTATTTTTTTGCACATGACATCATGCCCCTTGCCAGAGCTGTATCTAGCTACAAGTGACATCTTAAACCCCACAAAGATTTTCTCTGCTTTACCACCACTATGCTAGACAGGTGTTAAGAATTCTTTGTTTTACCTGACTACTTGTTTCTTAAAGTTTTGAATTATTTCAATTTTGAAGATCCTGGCTTCACCAGTTTTAACTTCCCAGCCTGACAGTGCACATTTTCTGGGGTTTATGCATAATTAATTTCACTAGAAGACTAGGTTGGGCAAGTCCTTACTTCCCATTATCAATTTCATTCTTTAAGAGCCTATGAAATGGTTCTATTTAAAATGTAACAAAAAGGACAAATACCAAAGCTCTGTTGCCACACAATGTAACAGCCACACAAAGGGAAGTCCTGAGGTCAGTGAAACATGGACCCAGGATCTTATCCTCCAGGCAGACTGATCTGGGTGTTTGCTTTGGAAAAGAGAACCTGTCACATCTGGTGACCTGGAGGCAGGGCAGATGTCCTCAGGGCACAAAGATGTAAGTTATAAAGCACAGCAGCTTGGTCAGTACTTAAAAGCAGAGTAGTAGAACTACTCAATGCCAAATCTGGGGGGTCTCAGAGGGCACAGAGAAGAAACACTGATTTCTTACACTCCAGTTCCTAGAAACTCTCCTCACCTTGCTCCATAATTTTTCCAGTCTTGGGTCATCCAGTGTATCACTTTCTGCACCATCTTTAATGTAGTTGGTATCAACCAGCTGAGAGTCCTTCTTCCCATTCATTCCATATTTGGTCATAATGACTGCAAGGGAATAGCAGATACAGAAACATTAGAACTAACTTATGGATGTATGGAACACAAGAGATGGGCTGCACCCTTGACTAGCAGAGCTGGATTTTGCAGCTCAGGGCTGGAAAAGCTAACAGTATAAGACAAGAGAGGCCCCAGATTTAATGACCTCTTCTGAAAATATCAGGAGCAGAGGAATCTGTCAGCCCTACTGACCTCCAGAGAACTTGTGTGTGCTCTGGAAAGCCAGCCTGTTATTTAGTGGTTCAGACACAAACACTGGTATCAGATCACATGTCTGAAAGCAAAGTCCTTCTGCAAAGAGAATACATTATCAGTTAAGTCCTATCTAAGTCCTTCCAAAGATATACCTTACCGTTTAAATTGCGCCTGAGTTTGGCTTCTTTCTCTCCATCTTCGTCTAGCCCTTCAGCCTTCAGTTTTTTCCAGCTTAGTTCATCCTTTTCTTGTATTTTTAGATCACTGTGCAACTCTGCCAGTTTCACAGCAGAGAGATGAAGCTACCAGGAACAGAAAAAGGTTTGCATTCAGTTATGTGGAGTCACCTCTTGCTGCAAGAAGCCAGCACAGATGTGCATCCAGCACAGCATTCTTTTCTTTTAATGCTTTGTGTCCACCTGAATGTAGGGGCCTTAAGGTATGAGCCACTGCATACACATCTCTTGCCTATGAACACGGGAGGGAGGTTTAAGTTGGATACTAGGCACAATTTCTTCACAGATGGGTCCTCAGGCATTGGAACAGGCTGCACAGGGAGGTGGTGGAGTCACCATCCCTGGGGATGTTCAAAAGACACATGGATGTGGTGCTTTGGGACATGGTTTAGTGGCCCTGGTGGTGTCTATCCAGGGTGTAGGAATCCAGAATTAATATTAATCATATTCCTTTGCCTACGAGAACTGAACCTTTACCAGCCATGATGCAAACTTCCATGCTCCACAATATTCAGGAGATGAGTATGGACAGGTAGTGTGCTCCTCCCCCCCTTATTGGAGCCATTCTGCTTAGCTGTAATTAAGTATTTCCACTGTAATGAAATATTTTTACTGTATTTTCACTTTAAATATTTTTTTTTTTTTTAGCTCAGAGAGGTAATCAATTGTCACTGTCAAAGTCAAGCCATCTGGGAGTGGTGGTACCCATTTGCTGGTCCTTCTTCATGTGACTACACTGCTTAGTACAAGGTGACATACCCACCAAGGTGGGGGATTTCTTGGTGTCCAGTGCAGTGAGCTCCTGTCCAGTGTGAAGCAGGAGCTATGGCCACCTGCTGCAGACAGATATGACCATCACGTCAAGAAAAGGGCTGAAGCATTAAACCAGCGAGTGCAGGCACCAGTCCCAGATCCTCCATCACACCAGAGGGACTCCACTCTCTCTCCCACTTCCTGGGCTTGTATGTGGTTTAACTGCTGGCTTTACACAGGGGAAGTTCACCACACAGAGAGAAACATGGCAGGAGACGGGAAGAAGATAACCTCCTGAGAGAAGTCCTTTCGCAGCACCGCTGTTCCCCGCAGCCTGGGCCAGCCCCCGGGGAGCGGAGCTGTGCGGGTCCTGTTCTGAGCTGCCAGTCAGTGGCAGCTTGGCCTGAAAACCAAACAGAATTCCCCCGCAGCCCAGAGGCCCAGCACCAAGCCGGAGCCTGCCGTGGCGACACCGGGCCGGGCCGCCTCGGTTTCTCCTCACACACAGCTCCCAGATCCAGCTGCCGCCCGCGCCGCTTCTCTCTCTGCTGCCAGGGGAGGAGCGTTCAAAGCGGCCAAGCCCGACCCTCGGTCCTCCTTGGAGCAGCCCCACAGAGGGCCGCCATGGGCGCCGCTCCTCCCGCACCGCCTCACTCACCCGCTGCGCCTTCTCCCAGACCTGGTTCAGCTTCACCACCCGAAACTCCCCGCTCTCCCGTCGCTTGGCGCCGGCGTCCGCCAAGCCCTCGTTGGCCTCCCGGGAATACTTGCTGGGCTGGACACCAGAGGCAAGGAGACAGGCGACAGCGAGAGCCGCCAGCGCTCCGCAGGCCGCCATATCGCGCTGGGTGGGGAACTACAAGGCCCGAGATACCGCGCGGCTCCTGCCCCCGGCCGCGCCTCCTGCTCCGCCGCGGCAGCGGGGCGGGATGGGAAGAGCTGCTGAAAACACGGCTCAGGGCGAGGAGCTGGTGTCCAGTTTGGGGGCTGCTTAGCGGGAAACTTAGGGCTAAGCTGTTTCTCTTCAGGCGGCTTCGTGTCATCCGCGTCTGAGCGGAGACCTCGCTCTCTGCAACTCCCTGAAAGGAGGCTGGAGCCAGGTGGGTGTCGGTGTCCTCTCCCTAGGAACAAGTGATAGGAAGAGGGGAAACTGACGCGAGTCGCGCCAGGGGACGTTTAGGTTGAACGTTGGAAGAAAATTCATCACTGAACGGTTCTCAAAGACTGGAACGGGCTCGCTTTTTGTGTATTAATTCCATATTGGCCTTATTAAAGGAGAAACGCTGACAAAACCTGGTGGAGACCACGCTCTGCGGGCCAGGAGCTGACCCAGGCTGGGGATGCCCTGGGGCCAAGGATGCCCTGCCCAGGGGGAAGCCGACATAGAGGGAAGATAAGGGGGTACCGGTGGGTCCCTTCTTTTGTGCTGGGGCTCCAGCAGGGGCTTCAGAGACACCCGAAAGGTTTGATGGTAATCAAGCCACTTTATTTAGACATCAAAAGTCCTGATTTGTTAACAGGCATGTTGATGGTTTGGAAATAATTTTTGTATTTTTCGCTTTGCTTAGCAAACAAAATCTAATTTACCAAATGTACGTTGACTAGAATAAACGTTCCTGTTGAAGAAGGATGCAGCTGATGAAGCAGTCTGTCGTGTGCCTGGTGCCAGGGGCCAAGCTGCACCGGGGTGGCAGCAGGGCAGGGTCATTTCTTCAGGATGTCCCTCCAGTATTTCTGCACCCAGCGTGCCTTGGGGTCCACGCACAGCTCCTTGCCCCTCCTGGTGACCAGGCTGCCAGGAGGAGACCAGTGTTAGGGTCTCAGCCAGGGCAGTGGGGTGCCGCTGCTGGGTCCTGCTGGCAGCACGGAGGGCATCCCTGGCCCTGCCCCATCCCCCCCACCAGGTCGCTCTGGGACACCCGTGGGGAGCTGGGCTGGCTGTCCCAGCCTGAGCTGCGCTGGGTACTCACATCACGGCGGGCAGGGGGCACTGTGGGCTGGTTGTGTAGGCAAAGGTGACCGTCTTGGGCAGGACGAAGCCTTTCATGTAGCTGAAGCAGCAGCGCATATCTGTGGGGCCTGAGAGACAGCCCCAGTGAGACCCCACAGTCTGCCAAAGGCTCTGCCTGGGGCTCCCAGAGGATTTTCCATCACCAGTGCTGTATCCTCAAGGGCCAGTCCCTGGAAGCTTCCATGCCTGAGGCTAACTCCCAGCACCAGTGATGACCACCCACTTCCAGCCCTCCTTGTGGATCCCATCAGTGGGCAGGGAGCTTTACCCTGGGAGGGAGAGCAAACCTGTATTTCTCGGGGAGAACGAAGCAATGCCAGAGCAGATGGCCACCAGGAGCAGAGTGGCCAGCACAGCTGTGAGGGCCTTCATGATGCTGCAGGGGCCAAAGGAGCCACGAGTGGAGCTAGAACTTAGATGGCTGCAGGGCTCTCCTCTTCACAATGCTCACCCCCTGCTGCTGCACTCTCCTTTTATCCCCTGGCTGCTGTGGGTGCAGGGCTCCAAGGAAAGAAAACACAAACATCATGCTGGGGAAGTGATGTCAGGATTGTCCAGTTTTGCTGAGCTAAAGAAGGCAAAGAAACCACAGAAGGGGAAGGACTGGCACAGGGATGCAACTTTCAGATTCAATAGAGAACAGGTCTGGAGAGGAGCAGCTGAGGGTTGTTTAATCTGGAGAAAAGGAGGTTGAGGGGAGGCCTCATTGCTCTCTACAACTCCCTGAAAGGAGGTTGGAGCCAGGTGGGTGTCAGTCTCTTTTCCCAGGTAATCAGTGATGGGATGAGAGGCAACAGTCTCAAGCTGCACCAGGGCAGGATGTTAGGAAAAATTTCTTCACTGGAAAGGTTGTCAAGCATTGGAACAGGCTGGCCAGGGCAGTGGTTGAGTCACCATCCCTGGAGGTATTTAAAAGATGTGACACTTGGGAATGGGGTTTAGTGGTGTACTTGGTAGTGGTAGATTTACAGCTGCACACAATGATCTTAGGAATCTTCCGATCTAACTGATTCTGCAGTTCCATTCTGTGAGTTTCTTGGTGCTGTGAGGCAGCAAAGGGAACCACAAATGTGGCTGGAGCTAGGATAGCTGCAGAGCTCTCCTCTGCATGATGTTCAGCACCTACCATCCTCCTTTTGTTCCTCCAGAGTTTCTAGGAAAGAAAGTTTGTGCATCATGCCAAGGAAATTATGCCAGAACGAAATAGTCAGAAAAACATATCTGGAGTAACTGAGCTGAAATCTCTCATCAAAGGCACAATCCTGTTTGTCAGGGGTTTAAGCCTGTTCCTTCACTGTGTGCTGTTCTGCACATCTCAGCCCAAGGTCAGAGTCAGCTTCTAGCCACCAATTTTGACTACTTCAGCAGAGCTAAGAGGGCCTGGATTGCTCTGATCTTCCCTTAAGGACTCTGATAGCTAGCTGTGATGGATGCACAGTTGTCTGATAAGCGTTTTGCTCACTCATTCCTCAGGCAGCCCAGAGGCTCACAGCTGTACCCAAGACACTGCTGTACAGCTTCCTGCTCTGTGCAGACTCAGTTTGCAGCCTAGAGAATCAATCTTCATCACAGCATCTGTCTCCATGCTTCTCTGCATGGCTGACTCTCAGTTCCCTGCCCAAGCAAACTCAAGCAATGTGTCTTCTTCATGTATCAGAAGGTCTCTTGTTCCAAGTCTGAATTGGAGGAAAACAATTCTTGTAGTGTGGATGAAACTTGTTTGGTGTTTTGTTTTGTTTCTCTTCTTCATATCATTTTGTCCATTCAAATCAATTTCAGCTGGGTAGTTGTTTTTCTGAAATAGCTTTTTTAGTTTCCTTGGATTTAATTGTGGGCATTCAAGCAGAAAGAGAAACAATGGCAAGCTGAAGAAAATGGATTTCATAACATGCTGAAAAGATGAACTGGGGAGATGTTTGTTATTACATTAACTTCTTACCTATGTCTGTAATGTGAATTACTGGAACACTGAAGAGAACCAACTAGCTTGGAATTTAAATATGTATTCTCAAAGAGTGGCTCCTTTCTTCTCTGCACTTCATTTTAGTGGAAGAACAAACCAAGTGTTGGTACCATGTGATTGCAAAACATCTCTCTAGTGTAGTTAATTCTCAGCACTGGTAATAGCTTTCTTTTGCCATTGTCTTTCTGAAGTGATTTCCTTAGCTAAACTATGTGAAGAACAGATGATGAATTCAGTCCTTCTAGAAATGATCTTTGCAGCTGATTAAAGTGGATCTTGACTTGTTTGGGGAAGAAACAAAAACACTCATCAGCATCCTTGGCTCTTTGTTTCAGTGCTCCTGACTGCAGCTCCTGACTGCTGGGACTTCTGTCCCTCTTTTCCTAGATGCACAAAGATGAGCTCTCTGTCACAGGTCTGCATTATTCAGGTGTGGGTCAGTATCATTTTGTATCCACTGAGAGGGACTTCTCATCAGGGTGTCTAGAGATAGGAGAAGGGAATGGTTTGAAGCTGATGGAGAGCAGGGTTAGACTGGATCTTAGGAATAAGTTCTTCTGTATGAAGGTGGTGAGACTCTGGAATAGGATGCCCAGGGAGGTTGTGGGTGCCTCCTCCTTGGGAGTGTTGAAGGCCAAGTTGGATGAGGCCATGAGCAGCTTAGTCTAGTTGAGACAGTTTGGAGTCTCTGAGGTCCCTTGCAACCTGAGCCATTCTGTGATTCTATTATTTTATTTTCTGGCATATTTGTATCAGAATCCTTGAAGAGAAGCAGGAATATTTTTCATGTTACTGTTCTATAGGGGATTGAATTTTTTGGGTTGGTGTTTTTTGAGTATGAAAAGCTCTGGCATGAACAATCAAGAGGATAACAGGAGTGGTTTTCGTTCTCATTACTGTTCCTGAGGTTTCAGCTGTTTAGGCAGAAGAAGGGTCTTGGGAGCTGTAGAAAGCTGAGCCAAGCAAACAGATGGGATCTTCTAGTCAGCTGAAAGAACTACTTTTTTTGCTATGGAGGGTTCAAAGAGAGGATTTCAGAGCTAGTAAAAAAATCTACATTGCCAGCTGTGTCTGATAACTTAGTGCTTCCCAGTAGGGGTCACAGAGAACTTGCTCAGGGACTGTAGTTGAATTGGAAGGACTTCACCAGCCAAACACTGATTTTTTTGCTATCCTTGTCAGCTATGACACATTCCAATGCAAAGTCTGAGTAGCTGTGGCTGAACATCTCCTCAAGAGGAGTGAACCCAGTAGTTGTAGAGGGAGGAGATGAGGTCACAGCAGTCTGAAGAACAAGAGCAATTCTCATTGTTTTATTAGCTTGCAGTGTTAGGACACCCTGGAAAATAACATAAAAGCCAGAAGATAAGCCTTGCTCCTTGTTTGGAATCCACACTATGCAAGCAGAGATGTGCTATGAAGAAGGAATGTAGGTAGGGTTATACCACAAAGGAAGAAGGACTGAGCTTAATTAAAAAATACAAGAAAAATGGTAAGTATGAGGTATGGGAGTGATGATGATGATGATGATGATGTGACTTTCTTTGCTATAGTCTGGGTCAAAAAGCAAAAAGAGAGGTAGGCAAACCTGCACTCTAGCTGGTGGCATCCTGCTGTTGTACCCAGTTGGTTCAGTTGGATACTATTCCTTCTGCAAAATGGACTGCCAACAAAAAAACAAATCAGTGCAATTGTCAAGAAAATGATTTTCTGGGGTAAGTGGTTAAATGAACAGGATGATTCTGGATAGTGTTAAATTGTAGCACAACTCATACACAGCACTACAAATGAGAAATCTACCAGCCAAAAATATAAAGAAATGAAAATCTATATGCAAGCTGCTTAATCATTTCTATTTGTTTTTCCTAGAGAGCATCCAAAATAAGAACTGATCAGGGAAGATGGAAAAATAAAGTGAACAATCAAAAATCTGCTGCCTTTTGGAGCGAGTAGCAAGATCCAAATGTGGCTGCTGGCTGCCACAGGGTTAGGAAGAAGGTAGCCAAAAGGAAATGGAGGATGTCTCCCAGGAGAAATCTGAATATTCCAGATGTGGCCTCACCAGGGCAGAGTAAAGGAGGAGGAGAACCTCTCTCCAGCTACTCACCACACCCCAGGATGCCATTGACCTTCTTGGCCACAAGGTCACATTGCTGGCTCATGATCATCCTTCTATCCACCAAGACCCCTGGGTCCCTTTGCCTTGAGCTGCCCAGCTCCCAGCCTGTCCAGCTCTGGCTGAATGGCAGCACAGCCTGAGGGGTGTCAGCCACAGCTCCCAGCCTGGCATCACAGCCAAGTGGCTGACAGTGCCCTCTGTGCCCTCATCCAGGGCACTGATGAATACATTGAATAGTCCTGGTCCCAGTATTGCCCCTGAGGGACTCCACTAGATAGAGGTCTCCAATTAGACTCTGTCCCATTGACCAAAACTCTTTGACTTCTTTCCTTCAACCAGTTCATGTCCACCTCACTGAAACCACACTGCCTCAGTGTAGCTTCAAGGATGCTGTGGAAAATGGTGTCTAATGCTTTCCAGAAATCAAAATAAACTACATCCATTGCTCTACCATCAACTGTCCACTTGGTGATGTCCTCATCAAGGGCTTTCAGGTTGGTCAATCATGACTTCCATCGTGACTTCCCCCTGGTAAAACCATGCTGACTGCTCCCAGTGACTTTCTTATCGTTGATATGCCTGGAGAGAGTGCCAAGGAGAAGTTGCCCCATCCCCTTCCCAGGGATGGAGGTGAGGCTGACCAGTCTGTAGTTACCAGGTCCTCCTTTTTGCTCCTTTTTGAAGACTGCAGTGACATCTGCTTTGCTCCAGTCCTGAGGCACCTCTCCTGTTCCCCACATCTTACCAAATACGATGGAGAGTGGCCTAGCCATGACTTCTGCCAGCTTCCTCAGCACCTGCAGGTGCATGGATTTATGGATGTCCAGACTGCTTAACTGATCCCTACCCCAGTCCTCCTTTTTCTTGACTGACTGCATGGATTATTTGCAAGTGGATTCTCCAGCTTGAAGGGAGAACACAAAAATCCCAGTGTGGGAAATACCAAGCCATATGTATAAAGTCAGGTCAGACTTGGTGAAAACCAGACAGGTTGTCTCGGAGTTAATTCTGATCTATTCAAAGGGGACCTCCTCCCTGTAAATCCTACCCTAAAGATGACATCAATCAGAGGAAATGTGTCTTTACCACATTTTTTTTAGATTTAGTGGTAAGAGCTGAGTCTCCTTTTGCTGTGCCAAGGGTAATGATCATCGGGGTTGTTTCTGACCCACGCCTCAGAAGAGCCATGAGGGTGGCACATGCAGTCGTGGCTAAATTTTGAAGTCCCATCACCATAATTCCTTTCAATACTCTGTTGAAATTTATGATAGCCCTGACAGTGTCTGTCAGAAAGAGACCATCTGTGAGAAGGAAAAGCTAAGTCATTCTTGCACTGCCTAGCTGGCAATCAGAAAAGGAAGACAGAGACGCTTAACTTGATTTCTCCAGCCTTGACAGCAGCACAGAAAAGCTGAGTCATATTAACTGACTATTGGCAGGTGAAATGGATCAGGTCAAGCAGATTCCATGGGATATGTCAGGTCCAATTAATCTCCACTGAAACTCTTAACTTGATTTTCAGCAGCACTTTGACGTAAAGGTGAAGAATTTGAACTGCTTTAAGCAATGTTCGTCCTGTCATTTCTCCTGTCTAGCAACAGCTTTCTCACAAGTCTGTGGCTGATCCAATACTTAACAAGTTTTTATTGTCTCCAAGTGTTTTACCCATTAAAAGTTGTAATTGTGTTGGTTCAGGTGGACTGTTTGGCTAAGTTACAGGGATTTCTCAGAGTCCTTCCTGCATTCAAGGGTGGAGTGATCTCTTCTGCTTTGCACATCAGTTTTGTAACATGAGGGACTTTGGTTTTGCCCTGGGGTGCTCTGTGTCAGTCCCTGACTTGCATTGCAGTCTCTTATTGCTGTCTGTGTATGCAAACTCTTGCTTTATCTCTGGCTAAGTCACTAAGGGCCTGATCCAAAAATCAGAGAGAATGTTTACTTACCTGGGGTTTGGGAGGCCCTTGCCTGCTTGCAGTGAAAAGAGAGAGGGTTGTCCCTTGCTCTGAGAGTGGGCAGGATATGATTCTGCTTTTGGATTAATAAAGAAGCAGAGAATCTAAGGTAGAAGAAGGCTGGTTGGTTGGTACACAGAAAGAAATGCTGTCACTACTAAACATGACCACTGAAGATGACTGCAGGCAATCATAATTTCTACTGTGAATAACATCATTAGGAGAAACATAAGGAACGAGAGGAACTGGCACCATGTCTGCTGCTTCCACTTTCTGTTCAGCTACTACACCATAAACATGCCCAACCCAGCTTTGGATCATAGAATTGTTTTGGTTGGCAAAGACCTCTAAGATCATCGAGTCCAGCCAGCAATTTGAGCCCACCATGGCCATTATCCATGTCTCAAGGTGCCATGACCACATGTTTTTCAAACACCTCCAGGGATGGTGACTCCACCACCTCCCTGGCCTGACTGCTCTTGCAGAAAAGAATTTTTTCCTAACGTCCAATCCAAGGATCTAGGTTTTGGAGATACTTGGAGGTGAGTCTCTCAGTTCTGAGTTCCTTTCAGAAAGATTGCTCCGTGTATGTCAGGTTGTGTGCAGCAAACGAATAACTGAAAGTGAACCCTCGGAAGATTCCCTCTCCAGAACAGCCTTTGGCCACCGGAGGGCAATACTGTTCTGCAAGAAACCTGACGTGCTTTACTCACTGAAAATCTGGTTTTCAAACGGCTACCTGAGATGGGGGAGAATGGGACTGATGATGTTTAACAGTCATCAAAGTCATATTGATCAGAAAGTGGATTTATAGCTGTGTTTGCAGGTATTGACCAGCTAGTCGCCTCTACACTGCTGTGATCCTCACCATCCTTCTTGGAAGAGCAATTGCAGCACAGAAACTGAGAGCTGTGATTTAAGGAATTGATGCTTCTCCATCCTTGGTTTAGATGGCTGGGTTGTGCCCTCCTTCTTCCCACATTCTGCCTTGGAGGCCAGAGCTAGCAGATGGCAGATGCAGTGCAATAGTGAGTATGGGAGCCCCTCCTCCTGCTGGTGAAGGGTTCTTTGTCCCTGGTCTTGCAGCTGTTCCAAACTGAATTAAGGAGAGTTTTAATTGCAAATGCAGAGAACCTGAGAGTGTGTAACTCTTCCCTAATGCTGGTAGAAGAAGTTAGCTGGGAAGGGTGAATCTTTTGTTTGTTTTCTTTCTTTTTTTCCTTAAGAAGGTTTCTGTGCTTTCCTGGTGGCTGAGGGCATGTTCTTTACTAAGACCCAGGACTCTTAACTTATTAGGTTATTGATTCATGTCCTTGCTTTCAACTGGTCAGATAAATCTTTCCTGGAAAGCTCTTTAGGTTCTTTAGTTAGAAGATTCTCCAAATTTTGAGGGGGTTTAAATCCTCAAAGCAGATTAGAGAGTGAAGTGTGCCTTCTGTGGCTCTTGGGTGGATAGGAGATACCACTGTTGGGCTTTATAAGAGAAAATGGAAACTTCTCTGTGTTCTCTATGTAGCTTAATCTGCTAGGAGTGCTTTGAGTCTAAGGAACTTAACCTCTACAAGGAGAAGAATGCTTGGTTTACTCAGATAGTTCAGTGTGAGAATGTTGTTTGGCACAGTTAGAGTTCTGAGTACATGTGAGTACTTCATACCTCACTGAACGTACTTCAGGTGTTTAAAAATTCATATGACAGCAGCTTCTGCAGTCTGGGTGTCTCCTGAGTTTAGAGACAGGAGAAAAGAAAAGAACAAGAAGCTTTCTAAGGGCCAGCTCTCTCATCTGTGTCATTGGGATGCCAGGAATGGTCTCCAAGAGAAGTTAACTCAGAAATTAGAAAGGCTTATGTTATGAAGGATAGCTTGCTGGCTTCCCAGCCAACCTTCTAGGTCAACTGGAAATGAAAACCTTTCAGAGAACAAATGCCTCTGAGCTGCTACCCTTTTAGTTTCTGTTTCCAAACCAAGGCTCAAAGAGGGTCCCCTTGTCTTCAGCTTGTCCTTAGGAGCTGCTCTGCCTCCCCTGAATCTGTTTAAGGGAAGGAAGAGCATTCCTGCCAGGGGTCTCTTACATGTCAATTTCATTATTTTAGGCTTTACTTTTTAAAGTGTGTTTTCAGTTTCACAATCCACAACGTTGTCTTTTGTTCTGCAAGAGTAAAGTTTATTGGTTTGGTTTTTAAACTTGGCTTAAAAGGAACTGAAAGAAATCTGACAGTTTCGAGGTGCTTGTGTTGGCAAAGGAGATAAGGAAAAGAAAAGGGCAAGTCCTTTGAAGTGCTTGTTATCCAAGCTGGCAATTCCCTCCTTCCAAACTGCTGGAGTCATTCTGGGAACAGGTATCCTCAAGTGCTTAGAAAAGGGGAGAAATTCTCTCTGGTGAGTGATAATGAATGTGTCTTTGGCACAGGGTGAGCAGTGATGGTACAGACCATGAGGTGATGAAGTTTTCCCACCTGAATAAGATTTTTTGGGGGCAAATTCTACACTTTGCAATTAGCACTTAGCCAAGACTGCTTTTATTTTATTGCACACATCATTAATCTGTAGGTATAGTGAAGACAAACCAAGGGCAGTCAGTTCACCCAAGTCTATTATGCACTTTGGTGTGCATTCAGGCAAATCTCCTCTGTGCTTTACTCCATAGTCTGCTTCAACCACAAAGATGATCCAAGGGCTGGAGCACCTCTGCTATGAGGGTAGGCTGAAGAAGCTGGGGTTGTTCAAGCCGGAGAAGAGAAGACTCTGAGGGGACCTTAGAGCTGCCTTCCAGTATCTGAAGAGATCCTTCGAGAAAGGCTGCAGAGGGATTTTTCGTAAGGGTATGTAGAAACACAACAAGGGGGAAGGGGTTGAAGCTGAGGGAGAGCAGGGTTAGACTGGATCTTAGGAAGAAGTTCTTCAGTACAAGGGTGGAACAGGCTGCCCAGGGAGGTTACAGCTGCCTCCTCCTTGGGGGTGCTCATTGCCAGGTTGGATGAGGCCTTGAGCAGCTGAGCCTAGTTGAGAGGTGTCCCTTCCCATGGTGGGGAGGTTGGAGTAGATGATTTCTGAGGTCCCTTCCAATCTCAGCCATTCTAGGAGTCTATGGTTCTATTTCAAGTTCCAGTTCTGTCTGTCTTGTTTAGCAGAAAGCATAGCCTATACAGACCCTTATAAAGAGTCTTATGAATTATGAGCTCTCAGGTCCTTTCCAACCTAAGCCATTCTAGGATTCTGTGATTCAAAATCCCACACTTCACTTTGACGTCTTATCCTTAAATATTGGAGAAGGATTAGATCAGTGGTTTTAATGAGTATCAGTTTTCTAAGACTTAGAACATGTGAAAATGGTCATGTTAAAGATTATTCTGCTGTTACTTTGTCCTGAGATTTTTTTTCTCCTCTCCACACACGTAGTGTGCTCCTAGAGACACCTGCACGTATTTTCTGTCACAAGAAGTTTCTCAGCAGAAGTCAAGAGCAATCAAATATCAGCTGAATTTCAGAGAAATGGTCCTTATCATGGAATCTCTTAAGGCATCCAATAGCTTCATGCAGAAGGCAAGACAAACTTACTTTGTGACCTTTAGGACAAATCAGCCAAAACACAGACAACATAGAAAATGATGCCTTGCATGGGGATGAAGTTGGCCAAGCATTGGAAGAATTTTTCTGTTCTTTTGAGGCTTACACTTCTTTTATTTTTTTAACTATTTTTCCTACTCTTTAATAATTCACAATGATTGTTGCTTTAAATACTTATTTCTGTCCCACTTCTGAATGTTAGTAGGACAACCCAATTGTTTTTTAGTTCTTTTTATTCTTTCTCTAATAGAGCCAACCTATTTTCCTGGCTAATCATGGAAATATTTGCTGTTTCTTTATTCACTGATTTAGAGGCTAGCAGACATCATTAGAATTGGCTCATTTGTCCTCTTGTACAAACCAGACCAGAGACCTGAACTCCATAATCCCAGTACAAATTCTTCTTGAGATGGAATACTTGGCTTTTAAAAAGGCACTGAACTTTGTTTCAAGATTTTCAGTGGCAACAAACTCACTCTATTGCCAGGTAAGTCTCTGAAATGCCTGATTATCTTCACTTAAAAATGGCATCTTTTGTCTAGCCTGGATATCATTAGTGTGATCTGCCTGCTATGGGATCTGGACATGCTTGGCTAGTTGCTCAGGAGAGATACCTGGGAAGAATAACAAGGATTGACTTCTCTTGTTGCTCCTGGGCCCTAAAGCCTTTAGCAGTCTGGCTGAACTCTCCACAAATATTTTTTTGGGCTAAGCTTAGGAAAAGCAAACCTAACTATCTCCAGCAAGGTTTGGAGGGGCTGTCTTTTGGAAGGTAGGTGGGTCAGAAGAATTAGCTTTCACAAAGGCCAATTTCAACCCAAAGAATCCAAGTGTCCCTCTGTCAGCAAGGAAAACAGAGTGGTACTTCCAAACACCCATGTTGGAATAGACTAAGTTAGGTCTCTGATTACCCAGGGCCCTGGAGGACCCTCTCTATAGAGTCCACATTGTCCACGTCTTCTCTGAGTGGTTAAATTTTGTTCCCTCTCTCTTTAGTAACCCTTTGGCTGCATGTGGGAGGCTGTTTGAAAGAAGGGCACTTCCAAAAAGAATGGATTAGCTTGCATTGAAGAGTCTGGCAATACAGAACAAATGATTTAAATCTGAATTCAGAGTAGTTTTCTTTCTTCTGCCAGCTGAACTCCTCCCTGGAGAGTGGTAGTTGATTGTTTACTCTTGTGGGTGAGAAAATACTTGTACTGATGTAGGTCAAGGACATCTAAAGTTTCTTTTAATCAGTTACATAAACTGAACCCACCTCTGCCCTCAGTCTGGAGAGGTGCTGTGTACCCTTAGGTAAGGCTGTTCTCTTTAGTGAATCATTTTATCTTTTTTTTTTTTTTCCCATAGTTTTACTGTTAATGTTATTTTTTTTTCCTTTATGCTTTCATCTCATCTGGTGATGCAAATGCACCACTGTGTGTGAGCCTGTTCCTAAGCAATGGGAACAGAAAAGTGCTTTGTCACTTTTCACTCACACGAGCCACCATGGCATTCCATCTGGAGGAAACAGAAATATTGTTCCTAAGCACTGGGGCACAGGAATCACAGATTTTGATTTTTGAACACAGGAGAGTGTACTCGAGTCAGTCAGCTGCTCAGCACAATGCATCAGCTTCAAAGAGACCAGAGAGGTTTGCAGCAATGTGCCCAGCACACATGGGAGAGGCATGATTAATCTTTTTCTCTCAGCCTTCCCAGAACTGATGATATTTTACAGTAAAAATTTCTCATGTCTGCTATTTAGTCTGTAAGAGGAAGCTTATTAAATATCCTCTAGTTGCTAACAGTTCATGAGCAGGCATGTCTTTGGCTGTCTAATGGATTGCTCCTAATTCAGTTCTCCTTTTGGCTCAGGAACAGCACTATCCTGGCTGACAACTGCTGTCACCACAGGTAGGCAGAAAGAAGCCCTGTAATCTGAAGTGGAGGGGAATTGTGCTCATGGTCAAACCTTCTTGGCTATTTTATGGCCTTTCAGGGATTTCATGAGAACCTTAGAAGAATAGATTGTCCAGTCAGAGGCAGAATTAAGGGGAAATAAATAGGATTGGCCATTTGGATTAGTGCCACAGGAATGAGAAGATGCATGCTGTATTGCCAGCTCTGTCAGTGACCTGCTCTTTATCTTCTTTATCTTTTTAGAAAGGCCTTTCATCATTTTTCTCTTGTTTCCAGTTGTAAGTTTAAAGGGGGAAGCTTTGGAAGCTGGAGGCCTCTCATGCTATGCAATTTGTTCAGTCCTTTATTTTTTTTCTTTAATGAGTTCTAGGACCTTCTATAAAAATAATAATAATTCAAGAAAGCCAAGAGGAAGCTCCAAGTCTGTAGAGACACACAGCTCTGCACTCTCTTGTATTTTTTTTTTCAGGTGCTATTATCATCACAAGATGTAGCTAACGGATCCACCAGTGTGTCACAGGCTGCTCCTTGCTGATGCACTGCAATGATGAGTGCTTATTTCTGCCTGTTAGTTATGCCAGGAAGAAAAGCAAAAAAGCTGCTTAAGTTTTTTAAACCTATTATGCAGTATTCCAAAAGGTCAAGTTGCTGTTCCTTTTAAATACAATTTAATTGAAAATGGGCAGGAGCCTGGATCTTCTTCAAGCCTAATGAAGCAGGCTATTGATATGCACCATGTGTCCCTGATTAAAATCAGGAGGCTAGGAATGTTCAGGCAATTAGGCAATTTGTGAGGCATTGGCCCAATTAGTTTGGGACCATGGAGAAGCAGGTACATGGAAGGATGCTTTTTGTGCTCCCTGTAAAAAAAAAAAAAAAAACAACCAAACAAAAATCCCCAACCCCCCACCAAAACCCCCAACTAAACAAAAAAGAAACTACAAGGTGCTGAACAATGGTCAGGTTAATAAAGCCAATTAATTGGCTGAGCTGTCTCGTTGCACTTTCTTTGTCCACCAGAAAGATTTGTCTGTTGTAGAGGTTTGCAGAGTAGTTAAATATTGCAGCAGGGAAAGAGAATATTTATTTGTTTTGTTGTGAAGCAGAATAGCTGCTCAGCTGGCATTGGGATTCTACCAAGAACACTTTCAGAGCATGGACTAAAAATGAAGATCCAAGGACATGGGTGGAGCTCCTGGAGAAATTCTCCTACTGATAGCTGTGCTGTCATGCAGACAAAAATTTCCTCTTCTCCCTCCCTGCTTTCTGGCTGTGCTGCATGTGGTGTATTTGCAAAGAGCAGAGGTTCCTCTTTTTAGCTTACTGAAAACAAGCAAAAAGGGGCAAAGTTAGGTCTTCAGCAGAACATAACATCGATATAGCTTTCACCAGCTGAACATGCTGCGGGATCTTGGAGAGCATCAAGGCTTTGCTCTCTGGAGACGAGCAGAAGGTGTAGAAGTGTGAGGGTTGTGTGTGTGAGGAAAACATACAAGTCTTCCCAGCACAGATTAGGAAGAGATCCACATCATCTGTGGTGGTCATGTTTGGCATTATTGACACTGGAGTTACTGCTTTGAGATGCTATTGCAAAGACCAGGAACCAAGGGTATAGTGAAACATCTGGAAAAGCCTCTCAGTTTGTGTGCTGAGTGTAGCAGTTTCTGAACACCTTATTTTGCAGATCCACTTAAGAGCAACTGTCATCAGCTAATTCTCTAGTTAACAAAATGACTTGTTTAGAGAAGTACAAATGTGTGGGTTTTTTTTTTTTTCATAGTGGGTGGACTTTCGGATCATCCTAAGCAAGAGGCATTCCCTGTGGAGGATGCTTACAGCCACAGATAAATATGCTGGAGCAAGTCCAGAGGAGGCCACAAACATGATCCAAGGGCTGGAGCTCCTCTGCTATGAGGATAGGCTGAAGAAGCTGAGGTTGTTCAGCCTGGAGAAGAGAAGACTCTGGGGGGACCTTAGAGCTGCCTTCCAGTACCTGAAGACATCCTAGAGGAAGGCTGCAGAGGGATTTTTCATAAAGGTGTTCAGCAACAGGATAAGGGGGAATGGTGTGAAGCTGAGGGAGAGCAGGGTTAGACTGGATCTTAGGAAGAAGTTCTTCAGTATGAGGCTGGTGAGACTCTGGAACAGGCTGCCCAGGGAGGTTGCAGCTGCCTCTTCCCTGGGGGTGCTCATTGCCAGGTTGGGTGAGGCCTTGAGTCTAGTTGAGAGGTGTCCCTTCCCATGGTGGGGAGGTTGGAGTAGATGATCTCTGAGGTCCCTTCCAACCTCAGCCATTCTAGGATTCTGTGATTCTATTTCAAGTTCCACTTTTGTCTTTCTTGTTTAGCGGACATCACAACCTGTACAGACCCTTATGAAGTACAAAGGCACATTTAGTGAAGCAGCATTGGTTGGCAAGAATGTGCCTGATCAGGAATCTGCCCAAAGTACAGAAAAATCAGTAAGTTTCTCTGAGGAGAATTGTCTTCTTTTTTTTTTTCTTTTTTTTTTTTCAGTTTTATTTTATTAGGGGAAAATGAAATATTTAATTAGCTCTGGGTTAGGAGACACATGTGGGATGCTCATTAGGTTTGCCAGATTTGCTAGGTTCACAGATTGCATTGGGTCAGAAGGGACCCTCAAAGGTCATCTTGTCCAATCCCCTTGCAGTCAGAAGGGACACCTCCAACTAGATCAAGCTACCCATGGCCACATCCAGTTTGATCTTGAATGTCTCCAGGGCAACCTGTTAGAGCTGCAGATGTTTCTAAAACAAAGGAAATATTGAGACTGGCAAGAAATGTTGGGCTGGGTAGCAGTTCAGTCTGCCCCTGAAAACAGAAACCCCACACAGCATAGACTGGAACCACAAATTCAACCTCCATGTAGTTTGCTTAGCTGGTGTTACAAAATGAGCTTCACAGCTCCTGAGTGTTTGGAAAGCAGGTTGATTTAATTATGGACTCAGAGGCTTTCTTCATATGAGCAAGGGAATTAAAGTTCAGCTACTTTGTTATGGGCTAAATGTTAATCCCAAGGTGACTGGTGCTGAGGTGCCTAAGAGATAGCACTCAATTACAGGAGGTGATGAAGGGTTTTTGGCAGCTTGCTGCCTATTCATTGCCTGTGCAGAACAAGGAAAAGACTGGAACAAAGAAATAACAGCCATGAATCCTTCAGGGAATGTCAGAATTGAGAAGTTTGCTTCTCTTTCCAGCCAAAAAACTTTGGTGGGAAGTATGATTTTTGTCAATGCAGCTGCACAGCGGAGTCTGACAATACCCCCCCAGAGGTTTACATCACTAGTGGGGGCAGCAGGAATGGTCACCTGTGTCCCAGTCCTGTCCCAGCAAAGTCAGCTGGAGCCATTGGCCATCTGCACAGAGGACTGTGTGGCTGTACTGCAGCTAGGTGCTCTGTGTTGGCAAGTTTGCTTTAAGCTGTAGTAGAAGAGAAAAGGCAGATCATGAGGAGAGCAGGGGCCCTTGCTTTGCAAGAGCTGCCCTGACCTGAGCTGGGGGCACAGCTCTCAATTCCTTCTGTTGCACTTTCACTCTGTGTAAAATAATGAGGAACTTACTAGACCGTGACAAATAAGTGTGAGAATGATTTTATAGCTTAGTAGCTGTGGTGTTTCCCTCAGAGAGGTCAGTGCTAGACTCCAATTGCTGAGCACCTAGCAGAAAATGCTGGGAATATGTGCTGGGGAAGGGGCTCCTTCTCCAACAGAGTTCTACATTATTCTTTGAGAAGCATAAATTTAATAAGTGAGCTTATTCCAAGTGAGCTGTGTGGGAAAGTATCTTCAGATAGGAGTGGGGAAGACAGACAAATTACATCTAGCTGAGGTGAATACTCTGTCAGACCAGTGGTTAACAGGGATGAAGTCCTTCTCTGGCTCAGGGTTATTGTCTGACTGGGTTTATTTGCAGTGTGGCTGATATTTGCAAGGGAGACAGGAAGGGAGCTGTGCTGCAGTGTGAACTGGATGGGGCTAAGAGCTGGGCAGGGACTTGCCTTCACGTGTCCATAGGCAGTCCAGGCCATTTTAAGCCCCCTGAGAATTAGGTGGAGTTTTGAGGGGCCAAATTTTATAGGAAGGCATCTCAGCTTTTTATATAGATACCACAACCACTGCACCACCTTCCTTTCATGGCACTGAAATACAAATCACCAGGGTGATTAGTGTTGGTGATGGGATCTTAACCACTCTTTTCATGTATTCCATGGTGTGTTAACCTTATTTGTGACCAGGCACTGTTACAAACCTCTCAGAATGATGGGATTTGCATCATCTCCAGTGCTCTGCTGAAGGATTAGATGTATTCCATATCACATTGTGAAGTTCTTGGGTCTTAGCTCTCAATCCCAGATCATCTATGGACATTTGGAAGAAGCTCTTTACTATGAGGGTGGTGAAACACAGGAAGAGGTTGCCCAGGAAGGTGGTGGAGCCCCCATCCCTGGACACATTCAAGGTCAGGGCTGGATGGGGCTTTGAGCAACCTGATCTAGCTGGGGATGTCCCTGCTTAATGCAGGGGGGTTGGACAAGATGACCTCCAGAAGTCCCTTCCAACTCAAACCATTCTGTGATTCTATGATCTTTATTGTTTAAAACACACCTGCCACTTACCAAGTGCTTTATCCTTTACCTTGATTGGAGCCATCAGCTGTAAAAGTGTGCCTGGTTATTTATCAAAGCTAAAATGTTGGTCAAAGGAGAAACTTCAGCTTTCTCTCCTGGAAATAATAAGTTCAATCTACCAGGCACTTGAGTGTTTAGGGTTAAGCTAACAGTGTCTATGAGTCACCCATATTTTTTTATGTCAGATCCAAAATTAGAGCTCTCTTTTGATAATTCGTATTCCAGAGGGAAAAGGTGAGGGAACAGCATCTGAAAATTAAATACCACGTGGCAAACATGACAATTCATCTTGCCTGTCTTGGAATTAGAGTTTAATTATAATCACAAACCCCACTTCAGCCTAAATTGCAATTGCAGCTTTTCTGGCCACACCTGATGGTTCCTGTCTTGCAAGTGGTTTCACAGAATGATTTGTGTCAGTTTCTACTCACTTTGGTGATGACACTTCTCTAAGAGAGGGCTCCAGCTGAGATGACTGCCAATGGTTTTGGCATACCCAAGGCTTCACTGGTTTGAATTTGCTTCTGCCCCAGTTTTTAGATAGGATATTGTCCCACAGCTGTGCAGGTGTGATAGCAAAAGGCTGCTTTTTGCTATCCTTGGTCAGCCCTGGTTGGAAAAAAAATCTGAAATAGTCTTTTAAATGAATTGTCATGGAAAATGGTGCAGTTTATCTTGTCAAGCAGGTCACAAAATAAGCACATTCTGCCCATGAGAAACCTGCATAATTCTTTGTTGGACAAAATGCTAGTGGAGCATACCAGTGATTGTATTACACTGGTGTCAGTCTTGCCCTACATCCATATCATGTAGTTTTAGGGTTTGTTTTCATATTGAGGGAGTTAGCTCTGGACATTATTGATTTTATAACTACTTGGCCAGCTGGGACTCTTTCAGCTCTGGATTTGGGATCTTAACCCAAATTGAGTGAAGCTGGAAACGTCTCCTCTCTGCTGAAAGCTCCTTTCTGTGTAATGAAGAGTTTAAGCTGGAGAAGGATAGAGAACAGCAGAGAAAGCATAATCAGGCTCAAGTAGAAGTAAAAATAAACCCCCAAGCATAGTGACCATGGTGGGTTGGTTTCATGTAGCAAATAAAATACAGGTGAACCTAAAATTTTCAGCCTCAGATATAAATAACAAATAAAAGGGAATTTTGGCTTGCAGGTGCTAGACTTTTTAGGCTATCAGGTAGTGACAGGACTAGGGGGAATGGAACAAAGCTGGAGGTGGGGAGATTCAGACTGGATGTGAGGAAGAAGTTCTTCCCCATGAGAGTGGTGAGAGCCTGGAATGGGTTGTCCAGGGAGGTGGTTGAGGTCCCATCCCTGGAGGTGTTTGCAGCCAGGCTGGATGAGGCTCTGGCCAGCCTGATCTAGTGTGAGGTGTCCCTGCCCATGGCAGGGGGGTTGGAATAGATGATCCTTGTGGTCCCTTCCAACCCTGACTGAATTCATGATTCTATGATTCTGTGATTTCTTTTCCTACCACACCTGTACATTGAATGCCTCTTTCCAGCAATCCTCTTTTCTACAGACCCAATGCATTTCGATGTCCTGACTTCAAAGTGAACACTGCCAGAGAAAACACACCAGCAGGAATATTAAATTGTTATGGGAAATGTTGGGATAAGGAATTTGACTTAAACCCATCAAGCAGTTCTGGATTTTGGGACACTCTTTTTGTTTCTTTGCAGACTGTGTGTTCACTTCAACTTGTAGCAGAGCAGCTTATTTATTAGTGAGCAGCATGATGTCAGACTGCTCAGCACACAAAACGGATTGTTCCCCCTGTGCCACAGAACTCTGAGAATGCCTGTTGAAGATTTGGAGGGCAGCAGCAGCAGTTTTGAGAGCAGAAGTGTGGTCTCCCACTCAAACACAGCAAATCCAACCAAAAGCTCCTTTCTATCTAGGTAAGTGACCGGCCTGAAGTTGAGGCAGGACCAGAGGACTTACTGACTGTCATGAAATTGTAGAGGGAGGCTTCCTTTAAGAAGGAAGAAATGCCTTAAAGACAGCTTTTAGAGCACTGTATTGACTTTTTAAAGAGGATCCAACTGTGTTGAAAATGAGAAATGTGAATGTATTGCTTTTCCTCTGATGCTTCAATAACACAATTTTCAGCCTCTTGACTGGAACAAACCTGCAATCGTTTTGTGCTTGTCAGGTCTGTGTCTCTCTGCCAGGTAGTCTTTAAAAAGGCTCTTGGGCAGATGTATGAAAGAACTGATGTAAGAAAATCCTCAAGGCTTCAGAACAGTGTCAGCCAGCTCTCTAAGCTACTGATCAAATGGGCAGTTGCAGATGTTTTGTGGCACATTGAGCTACCTTCTGCTGTACCAACCCTGCCTGTCTGTGTGTGGAACTAGACCCTTGAGCAAAGATTCAGGTTTTATGTGTTAATATTCCCTCCTCTTACAAAAGAAGTTTCAGCAGCAAGGCTGTGAATCTACTTCCATAGTGAACTTTAGGGGGAAAAAAAAAATCTGGCAAAAGTAGGTTGCTGACACTTTGTATGCATTAAGAGATATTAACCTTACAGACATATTAGGTGTCTCCAGTAATCTGTTACCAGCAATTGCTGTCCTGGTAAGTCATCCATTTTATTATTTATTGTATTCTGTCCCAGCCAGATGATTACCATTTCAGAACAACATGCCAAAACCCAGCTCAGGCAGAAGTTTGCAACTCATAGAATGAGGCCTCTTAAATTCCTAAGAGCTTTGGAATCCAACCTATGCAAGCCTAAGTACATCCCAATTTCAGAGAGGCAGCAATGATTGCAATTTATTTTACACCTATTTAACCAGCTCATAAATGAGGCTTCTGATATATTTGATCTCTTCACAAGGCTTTAGTTTGTGCTCTCCTGTAGATAACAAGCTTTACTGAAGATCAACATTAAAAAACAACTAAAAAAACCCCAAAAAACAACTGTTCATGATTTATGCCAAAGAATTTAACATCTGGGAATGCTTAGAGACTTCAACAGAGAAAGGTCACCATGATAGCCCATTAGATCCTAAAAGCTGTTCTGCATCAAGTGGAAGGCTGGAGTGTTCAATGGCATTTGCAGAAATAGGTTTTAATGCATATATAGCTATATTTGACTCTCAGTCAGTCCTTGAGTTCTGCCTATATAGCACAGAAAGAAGAGCAAGTCTCTGTGTGTGCCCAACCCAGTCCTCATGGCATGAGACCTCTGCACTCCTGGAAATGTGTGCTGGGTTCTCTAGATGATCTTTCAAGGTCTCTTCCAACCCCTAACATTCTGTGATCTGGCACTAAAGGGAAGGCAAAGTGGAGGGGTCTTCTCTTGTGTGACCCTGGCCTCTCAGGAAGCAGTGTGCTCTAGCCCTGCAGCATAGGGCTCATCCATTCCACCAGGAGGTGCTTCAATCCCTATCTCTGGAGGTGTTGGAAAGAGGCAGAGATGTGGTGCTCAGGGCCATGGTTTAGTACCAGCTTTGGAAGAGTTAGAGAATGGCTGGAGTGGTGGCTGGGGCCCCATCCCTGGAGGTGTTTAAGGCCAGGCTGGATGAGGCTCTGGTCAGTCTGCTCTAGTGTGAGGTGTCCCTGACCCATGGCAGGGGGGTTGGAACTGGATGATCCTTCTGGTCCCTTCCAACCCTGACTGATTCTATGATTCTATGATCTCAAAGGGCTTTTCCAACCAAAACAATGCTATGATTCCCCTTTTATTTTGTCTTGCAGAAAGCAGCAAGAGTACAAGGGACTTGTGTTTTGTGGGTCACACTGCTCTTTTGCACTACCTCCCTACTTTGTCCTTAAACACCACTGACTGTAGCTGGAATTCTTCTATCAAGCAGGCAAATATGCTGCCAGAGCAGAAGCCTGGAGGATTAAACATAGTTCCATCTAGCCTAGCCATGACCATCATGAGCATCATAAGACAAGGAACAATGGGTTCAAACTTGAACCTAGGAGATTTCACCTCAACATGAGGAGAAACTTCTTTACAGTGAGGGTGACAGAGCCCTGGAACAGGCTGCCCAGGGGGGTTGTGGAGTCTCCTTCTCTGGAGGCTTTCAAAACCCACCTGGATGCATTCCTGTGCAGACTACCCTAAGTGATCCTGCTTTGGGAGGGGGGTTGGACCTGATGATCTCTTGAGGTCCCTTCCAACCTCTGTTATACTGTGATACTGTGATCATTGCTGTGTTCTGTGTAAGTGATTATTTTTACTAAAGCAAACAAGGGTTACCAGTCAGCAGAGCAGTTTATGAAGTGCTGGATGGAGTCTCCACCACTGGCAATTGTAAGCCAGGAATGCAGATTGTCTAAAGGGTGCTTCACTCAGGGTTAAAATCTGGGAAGTTTGTTATTCTGCCTTATCTGGAAAGTTAGAGTTTGGTTTCACAAAGGTCCTCTCTGCTCTTTCAGAGTATGAGCACCTTGTTGTTGTCATTCAGAGAAAAACCATTTCTGTATCAATGAAGTGATTGTTTAGAATGTTAATTTCTTTGGCTTAGTATCTAATAAACTCTGCCATTTCCAAACTTACAACTGATCTTTCAGCTGTAACAATTTGTAACAGTGACTAATTACACCATCCAGGATTCTCCCCATAGTGGGGAGGTTGGAGTAGATGATCTCTAAGGTCCCTTCCAACTTGAGCCATTCTAGGATTCTGTGACCCTGCTTTCTATCAGATTCACATGTTCCAGCTTTAGTGAAGAGTAAAAAACCTTCAAGACAGCATTTCATTTTTATGCTTGAAGGCAGCTGAAGGATTAACCTGTCCTTCCCAAAAGACAGGCATTCATCTGCATATCTATATCCAGGGCTTGCTCACTTCCAGGAGCTTAGACCCTTTTTTTTTTGTGCTGCTTCAGTAAGTGACAGATGAACTGGGAGTTAGGTTTCATTTCACATACTTTAATTGCCTCCCAGCTCCAGGACCATCCAGCTTGCTAGCTCAGGCAGCAGAATGTTGCAGACTCTCATTAATACCTGTCAGAAGTTTTAATTTACCACCAAAAGTCCTGATTCAGAAAGAGCCTGCTGGATTCTCAGAATTATGGAGCATGCACTTGTTCAAGACCTTCCCAAAGCTGATGGAAACATGCCTGTTTCATAGCTAATAAATGCTCTGACTCTGTGAGCAGCTTCTGTTTGATGAAGGGAAACAGCACAATACAAAAGCTTTCTGCTCAGAGCAGACTCTAGAGCAGTAGTTTGGCTTTTGCAAGTTGTCAGAGCTTGATTGACTTCAGTGGCGTTGTTCCAGTTTGCACTGTCTGAATATTTGGCTCTGCTTCTTATTACACATGGTTTGGTCTGGGTTTTTTTTTTTTCCTCATCTAACCCTCTCATCTAGATGATTTCCTGCCACCCTTGAAACTGCAGGTGCTCAAGTGCAGGTATTACAAACATTCAGCTCTTTGCTTCCTGAATCCTGATCTCTGAGAGGAACTCGCTACATCTTGTGGCATCCTCTGTCTCATGCAAAAGACATTTTTGGTTATGCTACATTTTGTTTATGGCAACATCTAATATGGGCAGGTATTGTTTTCACTCCTCTTTGTCACCCAAACATGCAGAGATCCAGGCTGGGTGTTTGCCTTTGTCTGGGATATTCAGAACAGGAGTAATTGTGTTTTCCTGCCTCTGTACTGACAAGTGCTTGGGAGGTGCAGAGCTTTTCAGTCCTTGGCTAGCTGGCATCCAGCACAATCTACACATATTCCATTTAGCATTATTTATGTAATGCACCCACAAAGGCAGATAAATCCTTGCTGTCTGCTCCCCCACACCACAGAAACTACTAATTAATTAAAAAGAAGGCTGCCTTCCCTTCTGAGGGGACTTCATGCTCTAGATTTCAAACACTGCGGGGGAAAAAAGTAAACAAAACCACCTCTGCAAAACACAGAGGCACGAGAGTGGCCACAACCTCCTCCTGCCTCAGGAGCTGAGCTGCTGAAAGCACATTTTCATACAATCAGAGAATCACAGAATGGCTTGGGTTGGAAGGGACCTTCAAGATCATCCAGTTCCAATCCCCCTGCTGTGGGCAGGGACACCTCCCACTAGCCCAGCTTGCTCAAGGTCTCATCCAGCCTGCCCTTGAACACCTCCAGGGAAGGAGCATCCACAACCTCCTGCTCAAGTGCCTCAGCACTCTTTCCCTACCCCCAAATATTACACCAGCCAAATGATGGAATGTTTCTGTGTCCTTATCTCACAGGTAAAATTCATTTCTTATTTGAATATTTGAGACAAAATAATTAATTCCTTTGTAGCTGAAAGTGGCATCAGGTTTGGGTAGCTGTGATTCATAAACTTAAGTCTGTGAAGTGAAGTCAGATGCTGCAGTTACTTATTGCTTGTTCTATAACTGTGCTTAGTAATGCAGGCCAGGGGCAGAGCCTGGTGTGCATAGACACCACAGAAATGGCCTGGAAAATTGAGTATATTCCAATAAATATTTCAGAATGAATGATTCTCAATTTGTGTCTGGAAATTTAGTTGCCCTTTGCAAATAAAGTGAAAGCATCAGCTAAAAAAAAAAACAAAATAGATTTGTTTGTTCCTAGCTGAACAGTTTTGAAGGGAATGGAAATGCTGCTGAAAGGAAAAAGGGATCTTTAAATGCCTGAGCTATAGTTTTGTTGTGAGGCTTCATAATTCTGCTTCCCTGTGCAGGCAGCCATCTGCTCTCCTTTCCATTTGGTGTGGCTTTCAGTTCCTCACAGAGGTTCTCATTTCAGATTTCAGTGTCTGAGGAGTGACCAAGGGTGATGTTGGCTGGTGTGTGAATGTGCCTGCAGGTGGATGTGGCTGCAGGTCAGAGTGTACAAACACAGGTACCTGCGTCAGACCTGCCAGACCTCGAGCACCCCTGCTCTCTGCTGGCTGCAGGGTCTAACAGGGCATGCTGGTGGAGAGTTTCAGTACTTGTGTGCTTGGTGTATGAGCTTGAAGAGGTGATAGAATAGAGGGTGTCCAATGGAGGCTGTGAGGATGAGAGACTGGAACATCTGTGGGGTGAGGAAAGGCTGAGAGACCTGGGGCTGTTCAGTCTGGAGAAGAGAAGGCTGAGAGGGGATCTTAGTGATGTTTATAAACATCTGTGAGTGGGTGTCAAGAAGAAGGGGCCAGGCTCTGCTCAATCCTGTGACTGGATGAGGGGCAACAGACACAACCTGGAACACAGGCAGTTCTACCTCAACATGAGGAAAAAACTTTTTTACTGTGAAGGTGCTGGAGCCCTGGAGCAGGCTGCTTGGAGAGGTTGTGGAGTCTCTCTCTGCAGAATTTCAAGACCCTGCTGGATGCATTCCTGGTTGACCAACCCTAGGTGATCCTGCTCTGGCATGGGGGTTGGACTGGATGATCCCTTCCAACCCTACCATTCTGTGAGTCTATGGTTCTGTGGCTGTTAAGCAACCAAGATGCTGCTCCTTTCCTGGGCTGTTTTATACAAAGGAGTGACACAGATACCACTTTTGGGGCGTTTTTTCCAGTACTGCAGGTACTTCTGAACCTTGGATTGATGTGTTTGACATGTCCAGTAGAATGTTAGCACACATCTGTCAAGAAAGGACTTGGTCATGGTGTCTCAGCAGTTCACAGGCAGAGCAAGGGCCCATCTGCTGGGAAAGAAGTCAGAGACAGCTTTAGTGGGAATGGGCCAGAAAAGAGCTGTGCAGCTGCAGCCAGGCCAGTGAACTGGGACTGCATGTTTCACACCAGGACAGGAGTAATGATGAAAGGAGCAGTTTGTGTTTCCTTAGTGAACCTCTTGTTAACAACCTTCAGATATCACCTTTTGCTCATCTTCTTTTACAGCTTCACCTTATGCCTTCACAACATAGCAGTGAGCAACACCTGAGTGGAAAAGGATCCAGAACTTCATAGAAAGAGGCTAAAGCTGTGGGAAGCAGTCTGGTTGTAGGTAACTCTTCAGTCTGCCAGGGAAAGGCATAACAAGGTCCAAGATTTGCAGGCTGAAAGCAGAGGATTTCAGGTAAGAAATAAGGTATGGTTTTTATTTGTTTATCTTCATTTATTTATTGAAACCAATGGAAAAAGCAGCTCCCAGAACAATTTCTGTAAGTAGCCTTAAATTCCCTAGCTTTGATAATTCAGATAGTTACAGAGATGAAGCCACTCTTGTTTTCTCTTTGACCTTTATTTAGAATATATCTATAGTCTGTGGCAGTGTCCTATTAGTTCCAAATTAATCATATTTAATCTTGCCATCACACACTCCTGCCTCAGCTATTTGGTTTTTGATATTAATCTTAAAAAGTTGCCAAGTAGAAGTGCTGCTAAGCATGCTCTGGGGTATGGATAAATAAGATAGAGGCAACAGAAGAAGGTTCTTTTGAGTAAATTCCTAATTCAGGGTGTGTGGAGGCTTTAATTGGAAACCTGTGATCAGAGGACACTGGAAGAGGCATGGCAGCACTTAGGTAAAGATGAAGAGTCAATGAGGGGTAAGGCTGCAAAGCACTGGTTGTTGGTAAGTGCCTTAAGGACTTGCAGGTAAGGTGGAGAAATGTAGTGTGGAAGAGTTAGGAAAGCCTTGCCCTGCAGCCTTGGCTACCAAAGCAGTGCAGGTGGCTCAAGTAGTTCTGATGATTCTGATGAGATATTCAGGTTGGAAAAGACTCTCAGGATCACCAAGTCCAACTGAGAACCCTACTCTACAAGGTTCACCCCTAAACCATATCCCCAAGCACCACCACCAAACAACATTTAAACACATCCAGGGCTGGTGACTCAACCTCTCCCTGGGCAGCACATTCCAACGCCTGACCACTCTCTCTGTGGAAAAGATTTTCCTAATGTCCAGATGCTTCCATTCACCTTTCCAGCAGCAGAGCACATCGTTGCTCCTCTGTCAGCCACAGGGCTCTTTCTGCATGCCATGGCTTCTGACAGATTCTGGCTTCCACACAGTACCCTGATGGCAATCTTGAGCCTTGACATTGTGCTGCCTGCCTGCTAATTAGAATGATGCATCTTCCTCCCTTCCCTCCCTCCCTTCCTTGCTTTCCTCCCTTCCTTGCTTTCCTCCCTTCCTTGCTTTCCTCCCTTCCTTGCTTTCCTCCCTTCCTTGTTCTCCTCCCTTCCTTGTTCTCCTCCCTTCCTTGTTCTCCTCCCTTCCTTGTTCTCCTCCCTTCCTTGTTCTCCTCCCTTCCCTGTTTTCCTTATGCAAAGTGTAACTTCTGTTGGTCTGTAATGGAACATCCCACAGCAGGAGGTTATACAAATGTTTGAGAGGAGCTAATCATCCATGGGGTTGGTGTTCTATTTGCTGTACACAGATACCCACCTGCTGGCTGCACTCCAGTGTATCATATCTAAATACCTCCATATCTCATAGCATCACTCTATCATTCATGTCTCTATCAGCTAGGGGTTGGACTTGATAATCTCCAGAGGTTCATTCCAACCCCTACCATCCTGTGATTGATTCTCTGATATTGGTATAGCACCTGGGCATATCATGCTGTAGCTATATTTCAGTCTTTAATCTGAAGGCTCTGAAACAAGCTCCTTTCAGAGCAGTGGTGTTAGAAAAGACTGACTGATCATCTGCCAGTTGCTGAAGTCTCCTTTTAAAAATTCTTTTGCAGCTAATGTTTGCTATCAGACATTCACCAATGTTGTTTTGGTGGGTTTTTTTGTTGTTGTTTTTGTTTGTTTGGGGTTTTTTTTAGCCTATTCAGTTGCACATTTTTATCAAATAAGTTTGCTAATCTTCTAGAAAGATCATGTTAGAATGCAGTATATTTTCTGCTTCACAGATGGAAGAGGTGCATGTTCTTTACCTTGCTGTAGCATAGCAGTGTCTTACAGCCTGCCACCCCCCAGAAATCAGTTGGGAGACTCACAAGATTCCTGCTTCCCCCAAGTCATTTATCCACTGCCAGGTAGGCTTGAAAGCAAACGTTAGCACAGGGAGGGTTAACACTGTGTGAGCTTCGTGGAATTCACTTCTCAGCAGAGGCACAAAGCTCTTTGTTATGCAGATCTGTGTCTGTGCCAGGGATGTTCTGCATATCTCTTGTGCCACTCTTCCTTCCTACATTCAATCCTACGTTGATACAAAATGTTTTATGTGGAAATAGAAATCTGCAGGTGGCATCTCTAACGTTAGCAAGGTAGGGACGAGCAATGGAAGCCATATTGAGGGTATGAAGTGATGGCTGCTGGATTTAGGGCCCCATTTGTACTCATCTTGAGGTAAAATAACAGCCATGACACTTAGATTTTTTTTTTTTTTGAGTGTAAAGCACTTCACAAAGGTGGTTAGAAAAGC
The DNA here is from genome assembly GCA_013399975.1 of Indicator maculatus. Lineage (NCBI taxonomy): Eukaryota > Metazoa > Chordata > Aves > Piciformes > Indicatoridae > Indicator > Indicator maculatus. The sequence continues at coordinate 32,846 of VXBD01009368.1, read as the reverse complement.
TGTAACAGAAACTCCAACCACTCTTTGCTGCAGAGGCTTGTCCACCCAGGAAGCTACTAAGGGGCCAGTTCTGTGCCATGAGCTAATCCTGTCCTTTGAGGTCACTCCCTGTAGGGGAATTCATAGAATGGTTTGGTTTGGAAGGGACCTTCATGATCATCCAGTTCCAACCCTCCTGCCATGGACAGGGACACCTCCCACTAGACCAGCTTGCTCAAGGTCCCATCCATCCTGACTTTGAACACTGCCAGGCTTGGAGCCTCCACAATGTCTTTGGGCAACCTGTTGCAGTGTGTCACCAACCTCATGGGGAAGAATTTCTTCCTAAAGAAGAAGGTGCTTTGATGATGGTAGAAGTTGGGTTTATGGTTACCAGGTACCTGACCACTTTGGAAATTCAGATCTAGTTGGAGTGTGGATGAGACCTAATTTACCAGACCTTCTTGGGAAGAGGACATACCAGCTTTACCAAAGCCTCCACTTCTGCCTGGAAAACACCATGGGACATCTAATTTGTTGTTTTGGTCTGGTGACCTTTGCTTGCCTTGACAAGTAATTGCAGACATGGGATTAACATCCCACTTGAGACCACTGCAGCCCAGAGACAGACAAGCAATTGCTAATGACTAATGCACAGGAAATGAATTTTGCATTTCCAAACCAGGAAAATTTTCACTTCTCTTTTTTATTTTCTTATCTTTCTTTTTTTTTTTCTTTCCAAATGTCAAAAGTTTCAACTCCAAACCCTGCAAGCACTTAAAATAAGGACACTCCACGCTGTGAAATCTTTTCACCAGCAGAAAGCTTTCATAGCAAAGTGAAAGAGAAAACATTTCAGGAGCTAAATTTTCTCTGGCTCCTTTTTATTTATTTTTTTTTAAATTTTAATTATTACAATAATTTCTCTGCTCCTCTTTTGTAGGTAAAACTCCCCACTACTTTTCTCCTAGGTAACATGTCTTACAAAAGCTATATTCGTCTTAAATCTCCCTTTTTCACAGGGGGATACCTGGTGAGTGTTTTTCTTCAGGATCATCATCGTGTGGGGTGGTGAAGTCTTCCTTTTTCAGCTGCAGTAATACCTTCAGCAAGAAGGTCTTAAAGTGGGTATGTGTGATCTGGGGGGGCCAGGAGTGTCAACATCAGCATGTAAACTTGCTCTAACCATGGAAATTCAGTGTGAGTCATACCAGACAAACTCATCTAGGGACTGAAGTCTGTAAAGTGGCCAGGTCCAGACATTATGTAAAGCAGGAATCTAGGTCAGAGCATGCAGGAGCTTATGTTCTGGTTATGGATTGTATAGGAACATACCACTGGCCTTGCTTTCAATACAAAGTGGTTTGTGGGCTGTTGGTCTCTGCCCAGAGGCAGCTCTCAATTGCTGTCTGGTTTTCTTAGTGCATGTTTGAGATCAGCAGCTTCATCTCCCACAGGAAGACTGCAGAGGGACTTTTCATGAGGGTGTCTAGCAACAGGATGAGGGGGAATGGTTTGAAGCTGAGGGAGAGCAGGGTTGGACTGGATCCTAGGAAGAAATTCTTCAATATCAAGGTGATGAGACTCAGGAATAGGCTGCCCAGGGAGGTTGTGGATGCTTCCTCCCTGGGAGTGTTGAAGGCCAGGCTGGATGAGGCTTTGAGCAGCTGAGTCTAGTTGAGAGGCATCGCTGCCCATGGCAGGGAGGTTGGAGTAGATGAGCTCTGAGGTTTCTTCCAATCTGAGCCATTCTGTGATTCTATGTTTCTATGATCTCAAACTTCCCCACCTCAGTCCCCTATTAAAATAAATGCAGTTTTTAGTATAAGGACTTAGTACCTCTGGAGCCTGTCTTATCATAGACTCAAAGTTCCCTTTCTCTGACTATTAACTTACTCCATTTTCCTACCCTAGAACATTTGTAGCAGATGGTCAGAGAGCAGGCACCCAGAGCAAATTCACTTAGTGCCTCATGGCAAGGCTAGTGAAGGAAATGGCAACCTTTCCCATCCACCTTGAAGGGCTTTGATTAGCCCCTTCAGGAACTTCTCTAAGATCCATTCAGCTCTGTGATTTCTATTTCAGGTTAATACACAGATCCAGAGGGACAGAATTCACACATCACCCACAAAACCTCTCATTCAGCTGTTTCTAGAAGCTGCTGCATAGCTTTGGCTTTCAAGTCTTTTCAAATGTCATTACCTCCTGTGGCATTAGGAATTTTGCAGAAAGCAAAATGTCAGGCAGTAGGTCTTTGAGTTCCCTCACGTTCTGGCTTTCCTGCCGCCGATGTCGGCGACTTCACTCCCTCTCTGTCCACCAGAGGTTTTTCTTTCAATTAGCCAAAATCCTTAATTCTCAGAGCATGTAATCCCCCAGTGTATTTATTCATTTTTCATGTGGCTCATTGCCTCTTTTATCTGCTAATCAAGCAAGGTTTTAGTTGATGAACTGCAGTCACTGCATTTCCTTCTGCCATTTCAGAGAAGTGTCCCCCCCAGTTAATTTCTAATTCTTGTTCATTTACATAAGCATAGGCTACAGACTCTCACCAACAAAGCAAAACCTACCAGCCTTCCTGGAGCTTGTGGTGAACAGCTTGCTTGGATCTCTCCATCCCCCTAAGCAGGTTTTAGCACTAAGCTCCCCCCAGCTGGGTTTGCAGAAACCCTGACTTTCTCCCATGAGTTTTGCAAAACGCTTGCCCTGCATTTGCCACCCCAGTAGTTTCCTTAGTTGTATTTTTAACACGGTGTGGAGAACTCATCCCTTGCACTGAGCTGCTGCTGAGCTAAGTAATTTAAACCACCCCCTAATTAAGCAGTTTCCAGGGACCTTTCCTGAAAGCATCTCAACTCTATTTCTGAAACCCACTGATGTTTGGGCCACTGGCAGACAGAGGCTGTCATCTCTCCTACCAGCTGTTGTTTCCAGGGGTGGTGGTTCTCCTTCCTCATCTATATCCATCCATCTGTACTAAGGGTGTTTGTGTCTCTTATTCCTCTTACTCCATCTTGGCTCTAAATTATTAGACCAGTGACCATCTTTCCTTTTTTTTTTTCCATTGAAAAACTAGAAAATAGGAGTCACATCACCAAGGCTACTAGGTCCAAGATGACTTCATGCAAATATTAATCCATGAAGAGAAGCAGAGAGAAGGCAGTGATGTATGTGTGTCAGTTCAGACACAACATAATTTCTAGTAACTAGAGCAGCCTTCCTCCACATTCCAATCAATTCAGATGGCTCTGCAGTTGTGTTGTTGGAGTATTCACTCTTGAACTGCAGACAGGTGCCCTTTAAATAACGTAGAAAAACTTCTGAATGAAACAAAGTAAGGAAGAGGCAAAGAAAGATCCATAATGGAGGTGAATTTCTGGAATTCCCATCTGTCTTGCTCAGACAGCATTATTGACAGGGGCAGAGCTGGGAAGCCAGTCAGAATCAGTGGGATCCCAGGGCTGTTCTTGCTGGCATTCTTGTTCTCAGCAGGAGCAGAGTTTGGTCCAAGTGCTGAGATGTGTCCACTTGCCAAGCCCAGAATCCTTCTTAAAGTGCCCTTTTTTTTTAGGAGGCTTCCAGTGTCTGCCTTACCTCTTTCCTCTCTTTCACAGGACCTGCAGAAACCCAGCCTTGACTGAATGAGGAGCAGCTGCACAACAGCTTAGTAGCATCAAGATTTGGGATATATTGCCCCATCCTATAGCCATGTGAGCTGCAAGGAGATTCAGGTGTCAGGTCTGCAAGGAGGCAATCCTGATTTCTACCAAGTCTTCTTTCTGGTCTACCCAAGTAAGTGTTGGCAGCAAGCTGCAAAGCTCTGATTGTTGTATGGCCATGTACCAGCTCAGGCAACATTTGCAGTCGGGTTTCAGAGCAGCAAGGACTCCAGAGTCCTGGCTGACAGCACTTTGTAAAAGTAACCTAATAATTCCCCTATTAGCCCTTACTTTGTGGTGTGTTTTATCAGATGCTCTCATCATACACAGGTTGATTTGACTTGATTGCAGTGATTGTTGTAAATGCCTCTGTATTTGAGTGGAGGGTTTGTTAGAGCCAGTTATTTTATTTTTATTTTTTTATCTGTGGTATTTCACTCTGACTGTAAAGTTGTTGGCATGATACCAAAAGACAAACCAAAGCTCACAGGCTGTATAATCCCAGTAAGAAAGACAAAGCTCTCTGCTTAAGCAATCTCTATTAAAGAGCTGCTTTGGCCATATGGAGAAATGGTTGTTACTCCCTCAGCACAGAAATAACAAGGCACAAGAGCTGACTGAAATGACAAATTCTTTCTATTTAGTATTAGAGAGACATTCTGCACTGACAGCATCTCCCTGGCTGTGCTGGTAAAATGGAGCAGGCAATAAGGAAATCAGAGAGATAAAGAACAGTAGTGCTCATAATGGAGAGCCCGAAGTGTTTTGCAGAAATTGCTGTTGCCCCACTTGACTTCAGAGAGGGCTGGGTTGCATTGGGTGGTGGGAGGCTGCCAGTGCACTGTGGTATAAAGTTCATAAAGAAGCTTCTGACCTTCTGAAATGACTACAAAACTGCAGCAGGTTAGCAGAGTGCTTTGGCACTTAGAGTGGAAAAACTTTCTGGTTTTTGGTTTTTTTTTTTTTGTATTGAATATTTCATGTGCCCTGACTTCCAGCAGAAAATAAATCACTATTTCTTGTTGTAATAAACTTAAACTTTACTGTCTATGAGCAACCTGCATCCAAGAGCCTATTCTCTTAATGGAAATATTGAGCAAAAACTAGAGCAAGTTATTAAAGCTTGATGTGAACAGCCAGACAGGGCATTGCTGAATTCCTTTCTGTTTGTCTTCCTGCAGAGGTGATAGTGTAGCAACAATAGATAGAAGGCAATGATGGGTATAAGCCAAGCAGAAATATTCAGAGAAGCAAGGAGATAATAAATCTAATAATAATGAGGAAATTGTGAGTCTGATTGTTTTTTTTTTTTTCCTCACATTGGTAGACAAAAATGAAGTTTGCCTCTACTACTCCCTGGAAGGAGACTGTAGTGAGGTGGGTGTTGGTCTCTTCTCCCAAGTAACAAGCAGTAGGACAAGAGGAAGTGGCCTCAAGTTGTCCTGGGGGAAGTTTAGACTGGATATTAGGAAGAATTTCTTTGCTGAAAGAGAAATGAGGCATTGGAGCAGGCTGCCCAGGGAAATGGTGGAGTCACCATCCCTGGAGGTGTCCAAAAAACCAGGTAGATGTGGCTCTTCATGATGTGGTTTAACAGGCATGGGGGTGCTGGGTTGATAGTTGGGCTTGATCTTGGAGGCCTTCTCCAACCTTAATCATTCTAGGATTCTATACCAGGGGAGTCACCTGGGAGGAAGTGATAGAAAAAACAGTCCTTGTACCTTGTAGGAAAGAGAAAAGTCAGTAAAATATTGCATGTGTATGCTCAAATGTGTTCAATTCTGCTGCAAAAGAGAGGAGGGAGTTAATCACAACCAGCACATTTTATATCTGAGGCTTAAGCCATATTTGAAGTGTTTTAGAGGGGCTGCAAGATCTACATCTTGCTTTTAATTTCTCTAGCTGTCAGTGTGATGGGCAGGGGACTGGTTTCTTAGAAATGAACATTTCACAGCTCTGCTTTATTTGACTGAAGTGGAAGCCTCATTTGTGAACCAAGACAGGATCTTCAGGGCTAATGCAAGCAGCTCAGATGTTTTCTGGTTCTACAGCATGAGCACTGCATACACTTGACAGCTTAGAAGGACAATATACATGGCACAGGGGCCTGGCCTCTTGGCCAAGCTGAATTTTTTAAAGTGTGATGGTGTGTGGCCAAGCAAAGATTATCTTTGTTGCTTTGTAATGCTTATAAACAGCTTTAGTGGCTGCTGAAATTCGTTGGGCAGCTGCTGTTTAATTTACATTTCCTCCTTCAGAGAAAATATTGCTGCTCAATAACACATGAGCAATCTGAGAAGCTTCATGAGCCTGTGTGAAGATGAAAGCAGAAGCCACTTGGTTTCAAGATGTCCTTTCCCCTCTGTTGCTGCCAGTCCTGGAGGCTGTGCACCTTTCATAGGCTGTGCCCATTCAGCAGGGACTTGCAGTCCAGCTCTGGTTGTGGTTTCAATTTTTTTTCCATGATGACAAACATGAAATGTATTTATTGGTGTTTTAAATCTTTATTGTTAGACCTACAGTTTGAAAGCCATAATTCAAATCCCACAAGGCATGCAGTGTTCACCAGTCTTGCTCCATCTGCCTTGCCCCGTTCGATTCAGAAAGGTCACAGATACCCCAGAAGATACAAATTAGGACTTCAGTGCCTTGCTTGGCAGGTTTTGAAGATATTTTGTAGTCAATGTGCTTGTTTCCTAAGGCAGTGATACTGACATATGGAGGGCTTTATACAGAAGCCATCAGAAAGCAGCCTGAATTGGCTGCTAGAGGTATAATGAAAGTATTGTTTTGCTTTAGATAAAGATAGTGAAGAATTGCAAGACAGCAGAGAAAAGCACAGAAACATAGGACATTTCAGAATGAAAACCACTTAGGCTAATGAGTGTATACTTATTATGACACTGTTTTAATTACTGCAATCATTTATTTTTTTTTCCCCTTCCAGACATCTGCCAGTTCATCTCTTTGGCAAATGCTATCATCTTCATCTTACTTGGAGAAAATTCCAGCCTTATGTGCCTGGGGGGTTGGGGTGTTGATCAAGAGAGATGTTTTCAGGTGGTTGGGGCCAACGGGTTGGAAAGGTCAGATTAGATTTTGTCGTTGTTGTTGGGTTTTCTTCAGCTTTTCTTTCACTTGTGCCTCCTGGGTCAGGCTTTATGCTGCACTGGGTCCTGTAGTGCAAGATCAAAGCTTTACTGTCTAAACCCAGCAACCCCTAGGGTGCTGCTTGAAGGTGTGGCATTGCTTCTGCTACCATACAGAGCTGAATGGATGGTTAGGTGGCATTAAGATCTCCCAGTGGGGAAGAGAGGGTGGCAGCTTGCCTCAGTGATGTTCTGCTCCTGCTCACTAGCCTGGCTTTTAGTGTGCTTCCTTTGTTTACATCCCTGCTACCTGGGCATTCAGTTCTGAAGTGACAAAGCTTGTCTGATAATTTCAAGTAACACATTCTGGAGGACAGCACACTGCCACAGCTCTGTGCCTCCAGTGACCTCTCAGTGCTCATTTTCTCTTGATATTAAACCAAGACATTTCAGATCCCCTCTGGCATTTTAAATGGGTCTTGGTTTGGGAAGCCAGACTGTAAATGGAAGGTAACTATGATCATTATACAAACAGCACCACAAAATTCACATTCTGCTTGGAGCTATTTAAAATCTTTGCCAGTGTTTTCAGGTATGTTTGCCTCAAAGGATCTTTTGAATTAATTTCTGGTTCCTCTGTATTTAAACTAATTAATTCAGCTTTAACTCCTTTCAAAAAGAGGAACTTGAGGAGCTTGAAGAGGGGAGATTTAGGCTGGAGAAAGAAATTGTTTACAGTGAGGGTGGGGAGACACTGGAACAGGTTGCCCAGGGATGTTGTGGATGCCCCCTTCCTGCAGGTGTTTTAAGGCCAGGTTGAATGGGGCCTTGAGCAAGCTGGGCTAGTGGAAGATGTCCCTGTCCATGGCAGGGGGGTTGGAAGTGGTTGATCTTTAAGGTCCCTTCCAAACCAAACCAGTCTGTGATTCTATGAGGCAGCTGTGAGTTGCTGCATCACATGGTCATTAATAAAGCACTGGGACAGCAGAGCAGCAATGTGTTCATTGCCTATTTAAGTGGATTTGCTTCTGTAGTGTCCTGGTTAATGTCTCTTTCTTTATAGCTATTATAGAGCCAAACTACCTGGATTTCAACCTGAAATCCTCCAGTCCCAGTGCTGATAAACAGGGAAGAAGATGGCCTGCAGAAAGGCACTGTGGTATGGGATGGCAGGCTGGCAACTCAGGAGGCACAAGGATTCTGATTTCTCAGCCACTGACCTGTCCTATCTCTTAGTCTGTCAGTGCAATTTCTCCTTCCACTGTGGCTCATCTGTTGTGTGAGCTCTCAAAGCAGGACATAATCTTATTCTGCAGTTACCCAGGGTGTAGGAAAAGAGAAGCCTCAAGAGAAAATATTCTCTCTCTGAGCTGCTTGGAATGGAAAAAAGGATGATGGAAAAATGATGGTAACAGAAGGGCAAACAGAGATAATAACTTTCCTCTGCCCACTTGAGGAGGACAGTCCATTATTGCTTTTTGATTTCTCAGGACAGCCTGGTCACTTGATGCCATCTACTTTGTGACATCTTTCAAAGCAAAATGCAGTCTGGTTGTATAACTGATGAAAATGCTTGGTTGTGAACACAACAGATTTGAAATGGTTTATTTATACTCCCAGCAGAGGCAGAATGAGATTTATGTTTTGTTGATTGTTTTGTTTTTGTTTTTAAGTGAAATGCATTCAGTTAAAACCTGAGCTGTAGGGGGAGAACTAAGCTGAGTTTTCTAGTTCCAATACAACTTGGTCAGTAGCTTAGGCTATGAAAAATTGAAGGAGAACATTCAACTATCCAAATACTGCATCTCAACTAACTCTGGCATTGTTTCCAAATGGCATTTTTCCATTGAAAAATGAGCCTAAATGAAATGTATAGATCCACCTTTGTAGCCTTCTCATCTTTTGACCAAAGAAAACAATGCAAGCTCCCCAGCTGGACAGAAAACACATCATTATTTTTCAAGAGGAAAGCCACTTTTCCCCACACTAATGTGACCAATATTCATTCATTTTTCAATCAGCCTAAGTGGCCTTACTCATTAGAGCTCCATAGTTTGTTTGCTTCTAAACCATGGCCCCATCTCTTTTCATTACACTGAAACGTGCCCACTTGCAGCAGCCCAGTTTGTCCCCCTCTCAGACTTACTTTTAAGGAAATTGAAGCAATTATCTTCAAGGCATCTTTAAATTAGAAAGTGCCTGTCAAAAAACCCAAACCCAACTGTCCTAAGTAAATGGCTTCATAATTACAGCCATGCTGAGATGTTCGACAGAGAATCTCCTGCTGACAAAATCCCAGGTCCCTGGAGAGCCTCTATGAGGTCAAAAGAAACCTGACATGGAGATGCTGAAGCAGCAGCAGCACATTTAAAGCTGCTCCCAGTGTGTGAACTGATGACCCTTCTGAGACTGGAAGGTTAATATGGAATGAATTCATGCCCTGTGATCTTGCTCTGGATGTAATCATGTTTGAGATGCAAGTGAACCAAGATGTGAATGACAGGGACTGAGGGACTGGGATGTGCATGGGGAACCAAGCTTTCGTGGTTCTCTTGAGGGTTTTTTCACCTTGGCAGAGTTTGTAACTGGACTGCTTTCTAACTCAGACATTGTTAGGTGTAAGTGTGCAGAATGTTTCAATAGGCAAACTTCTGAGACTGAAAATTTGAAGCATGGGCACCATCTTCTGGAACCAAGACCTGGTTACCCTCTGCAGACCACAGCACTGTGTGGGCAGTGACAAGAGCAATCAACTGCCCTCCTCCTTCTCTGGGTGTCTGTCTGGAGCCAGTGAGGCAGGGGTGGGTTAACACTGAGGTGGAAATCAAACCCTTTAATCTGACATCCCTGAGAAGCAGGCAATGCCTTGCTACCTGCCTTGTTGTGGAGTTCCTACCTCTATAGCACAGGAGGAGACACAGCAAATGTCCAGGCAGTTAATTGTTCAGGAAGTGCCATCAGGAATGTGCAAAGGCTTGGGGCTGTTGCAGGAGTATGCAGTCACCAGAGACTTAGAGGTGTCACTCTGAAAGACCAAAGAATGATTATGTTACAGAAACCCTTCTAGGGATAGCTCTGAAGAAAGGAACATGAGAGAGTCTTTTTTCTTCTGGTGGAGTCAGTGCTGCTCAATGTTACAGTCCAGCTCTCAGTATATATTTTTAGCTTCACGTTATAAGATGGGAAGTGGATAAGTGAGTTCACCATTCTGTTCTGGGAAAAGAGCTTCCTTCTTTGCCTTCTTGCCATAGGGGACTTTCTCAATATTAACTCTTAGGGACCTTTCCAACCCACTGGGTTGAAGAGTCAATCAGAAACCACATGGCTGTTTTCTTCCAGAAACTGAACCTCAGTCCTGTGGAGTTCATAATATCTTTTGGTGTAGCAAGTGAGTTACCCTTCTGGCAGCTGAGTGGTGTTTGTATCTTCACTCACTGCCTTCTAGAGCAGCTTGTAGAGTGGCTATCAAATTATGAGGGGGTATCTGCAGATTTTCTTTTACAGGGCATCTTCTTTGGACTAGGTGATCATTTTAAGTCCCTTCCAACTGAATCTCCTCTGCTCTCCATCTGAGTGGCCCCCTTGCAAAGGAAAGCTGCTAAGAGCAAAGATCTCATTCTGTTCTGGATGCTTCTGGCTCCTGTGTCTTTACAGAGCACAGCAATTCAGACAACTTATTTCTCAAGGCCAAGCCAAGCCCTACATCCTGCCTGAACTTTTTATTAAGCTTTTTTTTTTTCCCCCCCTCCCTGTCCTATCCTTCCCATGTCAGGGAAATGGCCTTAAACTTTGAAGTTCTTGTATGGAGGCTACAGGCAGGACAGCCTGCAGAGGGGGTCTGTGCTGCTACCACAGTAGACCTACTGTGCCATAGTTATTAAGCCATTCCATCACCTCTGTGTAGACTATAGTGGCAGGGTGAAAGCACAGAACATCCTTGCAGAAGTGAAGTCATTTGCCATGAATTAATTCAGATGATTCATTGTTTAAAAAAAAAAAAAAAAGGGCAAAAGAAAAAAAGAAAAGCATTTTCTTAACAAGGTACTCCCTGAGAACAAATGCCTGTTGAATTCTGAGCATGGCAGCCTGTATGAACTATTAAAGCCTGATAAGGACCATTGTGTGAGGAATGCCACTCATCACCTACAAAATAAGATGTTTATTAATAAGCCCAGTGAGCACCCTGATTATTTATATTCCCTGCTTGCTTAGGCTGGAGAACCTTGTGGGTGGCCAGTCTGCAGTGTTCCTCTCTGTTCCTCTACAGATTGTTCCTCTACCCAGCACTCCTGACAGAAGTTATTTTCCCAGCCTCTTGTCTTCTGGTTTGCATCTGGGTGACCTCTTGGGCAAACCCAATACTTTGGTGCACAGTTTCCCAGTGCTTAACATAGTGAGGAGTGGAGGCAAGACATACAGAGTAGTTATCCTGGAAGCTGAGCCTTAGAGAAGCTGAGAAAAAGACAAGAAAGAAGAAGAATATAAAAGGAAAGAGAAAAAAAGAATGCCAAGCATGAATCTGTATTCATTCCACTGAGTTTTATTTCACAGCTTTTGCTGGGAGTGTTGACTTCAGCCTGCTAGGATTCAGCAGAAAAGATTTCTCTAGGTAATGGTAAGAAAATCCTCGTGTATTTTTCATGGGCTCCTGTGGTTTCACCTTTCTCACAGCCAACAGGTAATGGGAAGAAATGCAATCCCAACCTTCCAGGGACGTGGTGAACCTACTGAAAGAAGCTTCTTGGCTGCCACCTTGGCTGGCAGAAGTTATTTTCTTAACCAAAATGAAGCACTTTAATAAAAGCTTATTATCAGCCTACTAAAGGTTTTTTTATGCCACTGAAGACTCTGACAGTTCATCCAAAACTGACTCCAGAGACAAAAGCTCTTACAAAAGACTGAACCTTGAAATCTACTTATTTTCAACTCTTATATTCAATTATTATCATTGCAGAGCCCAGAATTCATAGCCCAGCTCCTTCTCCTTCATACACCTCCCTCTACCCTCATAGCACCTTCACCCCTGTTCATGCAGAGCCACAATCTTCCTGTCATCTTTTTGCCTTTCTTGGTCCAGCAATGAGCACTTCTGGGTGGTTTTTCTTGGTGTGTTTCCTGCCATTCTAAATTCTGTCTACTGCCACTGGTCACAGCTGCTGCTGGTGAGGTTTTTAGGGGAACCAAGTTGTATATGGAAGCAAGGACTGTTAACTTGTGTCTGAAGCACTAAACCCAGGTGCTTCCTGTTTGCTGCCATTTGCATGGACACCACAGCTTGTGCATGATTTGGTAGGGACTTTCTGGGCTGGAGCCCCTCTTGGTTAGCTCTAGGAACTCTGACCTGATGTTGTACTGTACTGTTTTGGAGAATAAATCTGATGAAGAGTGACTGAAGGAGCTGGGGATGGGTAGTGTGAAAAAGAGGAGGCTGAGGGGAGACCTCATTGCTGTCTACAACTACATGAAAGGACATTATGGAGAGGCTGCTGCTGGTCTCTTCTTATAGGTAATTAGTGATAAAACTAAGAGGGAACAGCCTCAAACTGGGTAAGTTTAGACTGGACAGTAGGAAGAATTTTTTCCCAGCAAGAGTGGTCAGGGATTGGAATGTGCTGCCCAGGGAGTCACCAACCCTGGATGTGTTTAAAGGTGGTTTGGATGTGGTGCTTGGGGATATGGTTTAGGGGTGAGCCTTGTAGAGTAGGGTTCTGGGTTGGGCTTGGTGATCCTGAGGGTCTTTTCCAACCCATCTGTGATTCTGTTATGTATTTTTCTGTCTCAAGTGAATAATCCAGGGAGATGTCTGAGAATCACACTTTTCTGGCCTGATTTTTAAGGATCTCTTTCTTGCAGCCCCTAACTCCTGCCCCACACTTAGAATTTCCTTGGAATTGGTCCATCTAGAGGTGCAGAAGCTCTTTGATAACCTGTTCCTGTGAGGAGGACCTGCTTCCAGTATTTTCTACTTCATGTTAGTTCCAAACCTGCTTGATGTGTTCCTGTGTGACCTGCCCTAGGTGATCCTGCTTTGGCAGCAGGGGATGGACTGGATGATCTCTGGAGATCCCTTCCAACCCTTAGCATTCTGTGATTTGTGCTGGAACCACCTCAGTAATCTCACAACCAAGGTGCCCCCAGGTCTAGAGCTGTTCCAGTGTTTAGTGCCTTCAGCACCACATACCTGCTATGCTTTTTGTCATGGGGTTGGAGCACATTTCTCCTGCCCTGATGTCAGTGAAGGAGCAGGTTCCTCTCTGTTCTTATCAGAGTGTTTTACATGCATCAGTGGCAAGAGCAGAGCAGGCAGCAGCAAATCATAGAATCATAGAATCAAGAAGGTTGGAAGAGACCTCAAGGATCATCGAGTCCAACCTGTCACCCTACACCTCATGCCTATCTAAACCATGGCACCAAGTGCCACATCCAATCCCCTCTTGAACACCTCCAGGGATGGTGACTCCACCACCTCCCTGGGCAGCCCATTCCAATGGCCAACCACTCTCTCTGTGAAGAGCTTTCTCCTCACCTCCAGCCTAAACTTCCCCTAGCACAGCTTGAGACTGTGTCCTCTTGTTCTGGTGCTGGTTGCCTGGGAGAAGAGACCAAACCCCTCCTGGCTACAACCTCCCTTCAGGTAGTTGTAGACAGCAATGAGGTCTCCCCTGAGCCTTCTCTTCTCCAGGCTAAACAGTCCCAGCTCCCTCAGCCTCTCCTCATAGGGCTTGTGCTCAAGGCCTCTCCCCAGCCTTGTTGCCCTTCTCTGGACATGCTCCAGCAATTCAACATCTTTCCTAAACTGAGGGGCCCAGAACTGGACATAGTACTCAAGGTGTGGCCTAACCAGTGCTGTGTAACTTGTGAATGGAAATGGAAATGAATGGAAATGGAAATGAATGGAAACCTTTGTCATTCACTGCTGGTAAATGCAAAGAAGTCAATCAGTTCTCTTCCATTATAGTTAACTGGCCATTGTAACCCTTGTCTCAGCAAGGGAAAGATCACAGCCTTGGCAGGGCAAGGAAGGTTATTTTAGAGCATCTCAGATTGCACTACATTGTTAAAGAGACAGCAATAATCTCTGGAGGGTACAAGAGGCTTACTGAAGATGTTTAGATGCAACAGGACAAATCCATTCCAAACAGGGAGGCAGGCAGATAAAAGCTCTTTGTGTCACACAAGGTCACACAAGGCAAGAAAAATGAGTATCAAGAGTGGAGTCTGGTCTGTGCTCCTTTTTGCTGCAGGAATGAATGGGTAGCAGACCTGTCCTGGAGCAAGTGAATCAGTGTCTGACTCTGTCTTTAGCTGTGTTAAGAAGCAGGCAGCTGACAAACATGGATCTCCTTGTGTGGGAAATGTGACAAGTGGGAGGGAGCTAAATGGGGTCACTTAGGTGCTGCTGGAATGCAGGATCTTAGAAGAATTCAAACTGGAAGTGGCTTCCATTTCAAAGCTGGGTCAGCTGGGAGGGCAGAACAGGATTCTCAGGAATTTAGCCAGCTGGGTTTGGAAAACCTCTGCAGGATGGAAGCTGCCTGCCTGGCCAACCTCCTTCACACTTGACTGTCCTCCCTGTTCCAGAGTTCCACTGCCCTCATGGGGCAGAACTTGTTCCTAACATCCACTCTAAATCTGCTCTTTTCTCATGGCAAACCATTGCCACTTGTCCTATCACTGCTGGCATTTGGAAACAGTCCCTCTGCAGCCTTCTTGTAGCCCCCTTTGGGTACTGGAAGGCTGCTGTTAGGTCTGCCAAGAGCCCTCTCTTCCCCAGGCTGAACACCCCCAGCTCCCTCAGCCTGTCCTCACTGCAGAGGTGCTCCAGTCCCCTGATCATTTCTGTGACCTCCTCTGGACCTGCTCCAGATGAGGAGCTCTTGTTTTGGCTGAGGTCTGAAAACCCCCTGTCCATGCTTCTATAGTGTGATGGTTTGAAACTCTCTTTTTAATCNGGGGGGTCTGGGGGGAAGCTCCTGGGAGAGAGGCCCCTTGGGAAAGGTCCCCTTTGGGGGGAAGCAAAGGGATCATGGCTGTGCTTTTCTGTTGATTGTATATATTTGTAAATGTTGTGAGTTTTGTCTATTTGTACATATTCATTGCATTTCATCACAGATTGTAGATTCTGCTTGTAAATACAGCTTGTATTTGCTTCCAGACTGAGCTAGCCTGGTTATTGTTGGTGTGGGGGAAGTTTCAGCTCACACTGACACATATAGCTCCTCTTTCAGATGCTTGACTTCCACTCCTAGATTTTATTTTCATTCATACCCCTGGATTTCAGCTTGGGGATGCTTCATCCTCATAGCATTTTCACCCTTATCAGTCTAACCAGCAGCTAACAGACATTTGGCAATTAAGAGCTAAACAATGAAAGAATCCTTAATAAAATTGTCTAGAACATCTCTACTGGGAGCAGAGTAACTAAGTAAACTACTAAATAATCAGTTGCATCTTAAAGATTCTTGTGATTTTATTTTATGGAGCAGGGAGTCTTTAATTGTAATTCTTGTAGCTTCTCTTTTCTAGATACCTCAATAAAACCCAAGCACGACTTGAAGACAGAAAATCCCCAATCAATATGACACTAAAAAACTAAAATTCACCTACAGCCTTTGGAGTTAGAAGAGATCAAGGAGATATGGCTGGGCAAGTCTGGAAAACAGAGTTGTTTCAGCTGCCTTTATTTAAAGACAAAGAATACTGAATTTTGAATCAACAATGAGTTTGGTGCTTGCGGTAGAAAGGTAGCTGTGGAAAACACAAGGAAATGTTTCCACACCTGGAATTGTTGTTGCAGATTTATTTATGTTTGTTTTTTTTATCCTGTCAGGTATTGGGTGTCTGTGCAGGATCTGCAGGTAGAGCCTCTGCTTGAAAACACTCCATGTATGGGAGCAAAATTGGCAGAACAGCAAGATAATGGAGAAAATGAGAAGCTCTTGCTATCAGAGGTTCACTCCCCCACTGAAACTCGATGGCATCACATTTCTGGCCTGATTGTTGTATAACTTCTAATACTGAACAGCCCTTGGGAGGATCTGAACTTGGTTTGGTGCACAGGTGGGTGGCTGTGACCCAGTGACTTTTGCTTCTCATCCTTTACTGCTATTCCTCCTTGGACTCCATGGTTGGTCATGACAATCACCCTGAGCCAGACATCTGATTCTCTCTCCACTTGGAAATATCCACCTTAAACTCTTCCAGAAAATCCTGAGAGGCTGTGGAATTGCAAAATCCACTTCTACTTCAATCCCTGTTTGAGACCTGTGTAAAACAAAGGCAGTTTTCCTCCAGCCATTGCTGCTTTCACTTTGCTCTATTTCAAATCCCTCTGGAAGAGAGCTCTGGTTTAAGTTCCTCATGAATAACACTTCTGTTTTCCTGGGAGATTTTTCACAGGGGTGTTTCTACAACCTCTTTACTCCAGGTATTGTAAGGCCATTGTGTCTAATCCCAGCTGTGCTTATGGTTAATCTCCAAATTAAACTGTGAGCAGCTAGAATAGCTCAGGATGTTATACATCCCAGAATAGAGGAATATGTGGGGTTCCTGCCAAATGACTGTGCCTCAGATGATGCAGCAGCAGAAGTAAATAAGTTAGGAACTTAATTACTGCCTCACATGAGATGCAGTCAGAAGTTTCTGTGCATAGCAAAGCAAGTTCAGGGAATTGCAGTAATTTCCTTTGCCACTTATTTGATTGTGCAGTGCTGGAGAGGGAACGAGGTAACTTCATTTGCATTCAAAATATGATGATTTCTGGTTTGTAAATCACAAATCTTCACTGAGATGGGGGGGAGGAAGAGAACATCCCACCGAGGTGCTTTTGTCATGGTGGTGGTTTGCAGCTGTGAGAAATGCCAGCTAGATCACATTCCATCAACAGGATGTTAAAATACCTTGATATAAACAAATGTTACAGAAATACCCCTAAAAATTCCTGTACAGGCCAGTTTTACATGGAATTAACCAAAAATTGTACAGGGTGAAGACAACTGGGGCCAGACCCCTGCTGAATATCTGTATGGGAAGAGAAATATTTACAGCCCCATGCTTCCAAAAGTAATGAAATCAGAAGCCATAGATGGTGCCAGAGGAGATTATAAATGCTGGTTTGAAAGCAGATCACCTCTGAGATGATGTTTATTGTATTTGTTTTTTCTGGTGTGGAAGCCTTTAGGCTGTGTATTTTCCACTCATCTTCCAGGAACCTGGAAACTTCTGGTTTGTTCCCCAAAGGAAAGCTGAGATTATTATGTACAGACATGAGTTAGGAGCTTGAACTGCAGAGACAGCACCAACTGCATTGCAAAGCAACCTCAGAGAGTTCAAAATCCTTGTTCTGCATCCCTTTAAACCTTCACATAACCAAAGTAGAGGCTGAAGTGGCATGAACTGGATGAAGCTAAATATATGGAGCACATACTGGTGATGAAATGAAGCCAGCACTGAGAACTGGCATTAAGGACTCTGCTGCCTCTCAGTTAAAAGCCCACAGACTGCTGTGTGGCTTTGCTTGGAGCTGGGAAGCAGCTGTCCTGGGTTCTCAGCTGACTTACTCCTCTTTGCCCCATGGTTTGCTTTGCAGCTGTGTCAGGAAGGGTTTGAAAAGTTGTGTGTGGGGGGGGGTCATATTTCCTTTGAGAGGCTGTTGCACTGATTTCTTCTGTGAGCCTCCACAGGTGGAGATGCACATTGCTATGCTGTAGGAGACAGAAGGACATCATCACAGACAAGCAGCTGCCAGAAGAGCTTTTCTGGTCCAAAAGGAGGAAATTTGCATGGCTTGAGAGTAAAATCCTAATCTGTCAGTGCATCCCCAGTCTTCACACACTGTCTGAGCAGAGCTTGTGCCCACAGGGACTGTCCTGTCACAGCAGAAGCCTTGTCCTCCTACTTGGGGTTGTCCAGAACCTTTCTCTGAAAATAAATCTCCTCCTGTCTTCCATATCCTGATGAGAGTGACTTAGAGCAGTCTTTCACCTTACTCCTACTATGGAAATCCACGGTGTAGAAGGATTTTGAGTATTTTCCCACACTCCAGACTTTTTCTTGGTCTTGTTTTCACTCTGACTATCAATACATAACACAGGACACGCTTTAAAGACTGCTTTGAGGTTTTTCTGCCTAATTTACTCCTCCAGACACCAAATTTTTGCAGCACAGCCTGATGGCTGCCACAATAACTCCACAAGAGTTCCAGCATCAAAGGAACAATAGTGACTGCATCATGGCAGGAGGAAGAGCTGAGGCAGTAGAACCTCTCCCTGTTGTATATGGGCTGAAGCTTAAGTCAGAGTCAGTGTGAAGGAGGACTGGCTTGGGAAGGATGGGGAACAGGCTTTAGGGAGGCCATGTTCATGTTAAGCACTGATCCTTCTGGCTTCTTGAACACCTCATTTTGCTTTAGTTTGAACTCCCCTTGCTTTGCTTCTGCTCTTGTCATTAGAAACTAGCTCTTCCTTTCTGTGTGTAGTGGTTAGAATCATAGAATCTGTAAGGTTGGAAAAGACCTCTAAGATCATCAAGTCCAACCATCTACCCAACAACTAGACCATGTCCTGAAGTCCCACATCTGCTTGTTCTTTGAACATTTCCAGGGATGGTGACTCTACCACCCCACCCTGGGCAGCCTGTTCCAATGCCTCAGAACCCTTTCTGGGAAGAAATTTTTCCTAATATCCAACCTGAGGCCATTTCCTCTTGTCTTGTTGCATAGGAGAAGACATCCACCCCCACCTCACTCCTACCTCTTTTCAGGGAGTTGTAGAGAGCCATGAGGTTTCCCCTCAGCCTCTTCTTCTGAAGGCTGAACAACTCAAGTTCCCTCAGCTGCTCATATCCAACCTGAACCTGCCTTGGCACAACTTGAGGCCATTTCCTCTTGTCTTGTTGCATAGGAGAAGACATCCACCCCCACCTCACTCCTACCTCCTTTCAGGGAGTTGTAGAAAGCAATGAGGTCTCCCTTCAGCCTCCTCTTCTGAAGGCTGAACAACCCCAGTTCCCTCAGCTGCTCCTCATAAGGCTTTTGTTCAAAGCCATTCACCAGCTTGGTTGCTCTTCCCCCAGTACAGTTTTTAGTGCAGGATACTGGGGGGTTTCATGCCCAGTGTAAATCTGGAATTACTGCTGTGAGGGTAATTAGGGTTGTGTTACCAAACTGAAAGCAGACCAGGGCCTTCCAAATTTGGGAGGAATTCATAAAATGCTTGAAATGAAAACCAAGATTATAGATGACATTTCAGATCAGAGTGCCTTTAGTGTGCCTCTGTGCATGAGAAAAACAGAAAGCTTGCTGACAGGCAGAGAAGGATGAGCTGAAATAAAGAGATATTAAAATGGGAAAGAGCATTAAAGTGAAACAGAAAAGGAGGGGAAACTGCCTGGGGTGTGATGTGGATGAAACAAGGAGGGGTAAACAGCCCACTGAAGAGAGCAAAGAGCAAAGTGCCAATTGCTCCTGGATCAGAGGATTAAAAGATGCAAAATGCTAATTGAGATAATGAAAAAAAAAAAAAGCAAAGTGCTTTGTGCAGGAAATATGCCAGCTTCTCATACTGGGGACATTTTAGACCTTGTCATCTCCTCCCCAGCAAGACAAGGAAATGGTGAGATACCAGCATGGACCCAGCAGTTGCCAGTGCCAAAGCAGTCAAAATAATACCTCTTTTTAAAATATTTTTTTTCAATTCATCTTTTTTTTCCTCCTTTCCCCCCCCCCCCCCTTTAATGTCACATTTTCTATCTTCCCCTTTTCAGGGTTGTGCTGTAATGACATTAATGAGCTTTTAAGATTCCACTGATCTAGAAATCTCATTCTAGGGTAAAGTAATAGTATGAAAGCCTGAAAGTTAAGAAATCTAATTATTTTAATTATGCAATTGCAGTAATGGAGAGCTTGAGAGTGTGTGCCATGAGCACTCAGACACTGTATTAAGGAGGAAGATGACTGAAGCCCAACATAGAATCATTTAGGCTGGAGAAGACCTTTGAGATCATCCAGTCCAACCATTCCCTGACTCTGCCAACTCTGCTGCCAAACCATGTCCCTCAGCACCTCCAGGGATGGGGATTCAACCCCCTCCCTGGGCAGCCTGTTCCTGGGCTTGAGAGCCCTTTCAGTGAAGAAGCTTCTTCTAATATCCAACCAAAACCTCCCCTGGTGCGAATTGAGGCCTCTTCCTCTTGTCCTGTCACCTGCTACTTGGGAGAACAGACCACCACCACCAAATGATGCTCTTTATGTCTTTGTGACTATTCTTACTCTTGAGTAATGCTGACAGGCAGCTGTTGAGCTCCTCCATGCCTGAGTTCTGCAGGAGTTTGGCTGCAGTGCTGTGGCAGTGCTGGACATTCTCCCTAGGGAGGCTGAGTGTCAGAGCTGGAGTTCCTGACTCCCACATGCACTAAACAACGAGGCAGCTGAAGTGTGCTGCCCTCCAGGTTATCCAGCATGGTCTCCCCCTGTGCCAGCTGCCTGCTCACAAGAGGAACCAGGCAATTTGCAACAAATTAGCTAGGGAGGCAACTTAATGAGGCTCTGGGTGTTAAAGTCACTGCCCACCCCAGGTCACCTCCCCTGTTCACATCTTTCTGTTTGGTGGCCTCAGCTGAAGGCTGGCAGCAGCGTTTTGTTTAATATCAAAGGAAGAACATTTCCATCTCTTTCACTATTGTGATACTCTAGTGGAAAAGGAGGAAGACCTAAAAAAAAAATCACTTTTTTTTTCCCTGCCCCACATGCTGTGCCAACAGATTAAAGGCAGCTGCCTTGCTAGAAGGTATCATGGTACAAAGCACACAGGTATTGCTGCTGAGGAAAACTCCCTAGCTGCTGTCTATCCAGTGTGACAGGCTGGAGGGAAAAGATGAGCCAAGTATTTCCTGTTAAATACAGCAGCTCCAGATCTCCACAATTTTTTTTTTTTTTTTTACCTGATGTCAGCATTAGGGAAATGAAATCTAATGTCACTATGGGAGAGGGCAGTATTGGAATGTAAAGAGAACACAGACTGCAAAAAGGTTGATGTAAAATGATCAAAGGGAAGCCTTCACCCTTCAGAGAGAATGGAAAGAAGCAATGCAGCTGAGGAGAAGCCTCTTTCTGGTACATTAAAAAGAGTGGAAGAGACATTTCTAGACACAATTTACTTTATGCAAATCACAGAGCTCATTATGCATTTTCAAAAGTGTTTTTAAGACTGGAATGTACTTTCAAACGAAAAGAGCCAGTGGTACACAAGAAACCATCACAGCAAATTAAAGAGGAAGCAAAGAATCTTCATCCCAGCAACTCCAGGCTTATTTTTAGAGCTTATTTTAATTTCTTCCTTCTCTTGCCTGCTTAATATCTGATAGCAAAAATTTTAGCAGGCTGGATTGGATTCAGCTCCTTTTGAGAGTGTGAAATTCATCTACATGTTCAGCTTTGCTTTCCTGGAGAGTAAAATGTTACCTGAGTGTGGCTGACTCCTATCCCCTGTGGTGTTAGAGAAATGTATGCTTTAAAATCCATGCATTTTGTCTTCTTTTGGCTGTGAAGTGCTGGCTATTGGTGTAAACACTCTGAGATCTCAATCACAGAATGTTAGGGGTTGGAAGGGTGCTCCAGAGATCATTCAGTCCAACCCCCCTGCCAGAGCAGGACCACCCTGGGTAGGTCACATAGGAATGCACCCAGGTAGATTTGGAATGTCTCCAAAGAAGGAGCAACCTGCTCCAGGGCTCTGGCACCCTCACAGTGAAAAAGTTTTTCTTTCTGTTTCCATGGAATCTCCTCTGCTCCAGCTTGCCCCTATTGCCTCTTATCCTGTCATTGGACATTCCTGAGCAGAGCCTGGCTCCATCCTCCCAACACTGCCCTGCACATCTTTATAAACGTTGAGGTCACCCCTCAGGCTCCTCTGCTCCAAGCTGCAGGGTGCCAGCTCCCTCAGCCTGTCCTCCTCAGGGAGATGTTCTCCTCCCTTCAGCACCTTCGTGGCTCTGTCCTGGACTCGTTCAAGCAGTTCCCTGAGGTCCTTCTTGAACTGAAGGGCCCAGAATTGGACACAGTATTCCAGGTGTGACCTCACCAGGGCAGAGTAGAGAGGAAGAAGAACCTCTCTTAGAATGAGAACCACAGAATGGTGTGGGAAGCCATGGGGTGTCACCTGCTTCATCGAGCAGGGACCTCTTTCCATTCACCCTCATTGTGAGCTCTAACTGCAGGCTGAGCCTGGTTTGGGCAAAGCAGGGAGTGCCTCTACCCTGGTGCCTCTCAACCTGCTCACCTGCTCCTGGAGTTGTGTCATCAAGCAGAGGAGCAGACCACCTGAGCACATCTTCCACAGGTGAGCTCTGTGCTCTCAGCCTATTAATTCCCTCCCAGGATGCCTTTGCTCTTCTTGGCTACATGGTCACGTTGTTGGCTCACAGTCATTCCTCTGCCCACC
This sequence comes from Indicator maculatus, assembly GCA_013399975.1. Taxonomy (NCBI): domain Eukaryota; kingdom Metazoa; phylum Chordata; class Aves; order Piciformes; family Indicatoridae; genus Indicator; species Indicator maculatus. The sequence continues at coordinate 10,682 of VXBD01009368.1, read as the reverse complement.
AGGACCCCAGGACTTTTTCTCCAGAGCTGCTCTCCAACAGGTCAGTACCTAACCTACCTCTCTGATCAATTCTCAATAATTGAGTTTAACAAAGAATAATCTGCTTCTTCCAGTGTGAAGTACTTTGCAACAGCCTAGGTGTATTTGTTAGCCTGAATACAGGAAATCAGTAATTTGCTAAAAACATCATCAGTGAGGAATTTGATGGCAACAGCCTTAAGTGTTTCAGAGATGTTTGGACTGCTGCTGTCTGCTGTGTTCAAGCCAGGAGGAGCATTCTTAGAGAGAAATCAAACCAAGGCACCTTCCTCTGGTACTTTTCATTTTTCCTCTAAGTCTCTTTTCTGCATCTTATCAGCTGCACATCTCTTAACCTCTCCTCACAGCTCTCTTCAGACTGGCAGTGCTACCTATATTCTGTTTTCTTCTCCACTTATCCTTTTCACAAAGGAAACCAATAACTTCATCTTGAGTCCCCAGAAGCTTCCATTCTTTTACTGACCTCTAGTATCTTTGTTCATTTCCCAAATGTTCTCTGCTGGCCCTGTGACTTATGACTTTTCAAGTACTTTCCTTCTTTCTATTGTTTTACTTGAACATTTAATTGCTTCTCATCCCTGAAGATGCCACTTCTCTGACATTTTATAACCAGGCTCATTTTTCTGGCAATAATCAAATGAAACCAAAAGTGGCTGGAAAAGGATCCCCAGTTCTGTGAGTTTTTAGAGACAAACTTGTTAAAAGTTTTGAAGCTTTGGGAAGCACCTTTTCTTAGCACTTTAAGAAGATTTCTGTTTACTAGCTGAAAACCCCTTGAAAGGTAAATAATTCACTGCCAGTGATTTTAATGTGGGATAAAATGACATCTTTTAACAGCTCGAAGCATTTGCTAGCTCATTAAAAACTTTGGGTTTGTCAAAGCTGCTTTGGGGCTATTTGAGCATCTGTGTCAGCTAAAAGCTATGACTCTAGAAAGAGTTGTCTTAGAGGCCTTTGAAAATGCATTTTGGCAAGTGGGTAAGAATGTTTTTTAGGTGTTGACAATAAATAGAATCATAGAATGATAGAATGGCTCAGGTTGGAAGGGGCCTCAGAGATCATCAATTCCAACTTCCCCACCGTGGGCAGGGACACCTCTCAACTAGCCTCAGCTGCTCAAGACCTCATCCAACCTGGCCTTCAACACCCCCAGGGAGGAGACATCCACCTGGGCCATCTATTCCAGACTCTCATACTGAAGAACTTCTTCCTAAGATCCAGTCTAACCCTGCTCTCCCTTAGCTTCAAACCATTCCCCTTTGTCCTATTGCTGGACACCCTTATGAAAGGTCCCTCTCCAAATAGTTAGTAAGCTTTTGATACCTGATAGCTATCATCTTCTGCTTTGAATCCAAACAAAATGCCCCCAAAGATTCTTCTTAGCCTGAAGACAAGAAAGAGTTTGAGGGGAAAATGCTTTCCATACTTGTAGGGACTCTAAATACTTCTGTACACTAGGAGAAGGCTTCCAGGCACCAGGAATGGATAAGACTTGTTTTTAGACAAGAGGGACAGTGATAAACAAGCCCTGGAAACAATGCCATTTGAGTTACAGCCCTGCTTCTCCTCTCTACTTGAATGATAGTTGTAGTGGATACTATTTCAAGGTCTCTGCAGCTAGGAAGGGTCATCTCACAGCCACCAACTTGGAAAGGTGGCATACAACAGGGCCACTCTCAAGCAAGAAGCCATTTGTTGTTGCATCCCTTGCTGGTTGTTTTCATACAGCCTGGTTAGATGTGCAGCAGCTCCACTCTGTTGCCTCAAATATTGTGTTCAGTTTTGGGCTTTTCACTCCAAGAAGGACATTGAGCTGCAGGAGCAGACCCAGAGAAGGGCAGCAAAGCTGGTGAAGGGTCTGGAGAACAGGTCTGGTGAGGAGCAGCTGAGGGATCTGGGGGTGTTTCATTTGGAGAAGAGGAGGCTGAAGTGAGACCTTTTCACTCCTTACAACACGAGGATGGAGCCTGGTGGATGTTGGTCTCTTCTCCCAAGTTACAAGTGACAGGATGAGAGGAAATGGCCTCAAGTTGCACCAGGGGAGGTTTAGGTTGGAGATGAGGAAAATTTGCTTTGCTGCAGGAGTGGTCAGGCATTGGAACAGGCTCCCCAGGGAGGTGGGGGAGTCATCATCCCTGGAGGTGTTCAAAACCCATGTGGACATGGAGCTTTGGGGTATGTTTTCATGGGCATGGTGGTGCTGAGTTGACAGTTGGACTGGATGATCTTGGAGCTCTTTTCCATCCTTAATGGTTCTACGATTGTACACCCCCTGAGGTGTAGAGGGGCCTTAAAAATGGTTGCTGTGAGACATATCAAAACACCAAGGTGTTGAGGAAGCATTGTGGAGAGGGGATGCAACAACCAAGGCACATTTGGGTTTTGTGAGGCTATACCAATTTGTTTTTTCCCCATTAGAATCCTCTGGGCAGAAGCTGTTCTTAATCAGATTTTGGCTTTCATGCCCCTTTTGGCACAGAATTCCTTCTGTAGGGTGCTGTTGAATGAGGGTAACACCTTTTCTGATAAAGATGCTCAGCAGGCTTGGTTGTTTTTTTCTTTTTTCTTGCTGCTCTGAAGGCTGGCTGCACTTTTCAGTGTGGTTAGCAAGGAATTTTCCTGTATTTTGTTTCCATTAAGCTTTTTATCCCACATGTAGTTTCCACATTGCTTTGTGCTCCTGAGCTGCTTGCCTCATAATTGTTTGTGACACAGTTTGTTTGCTCTGGCAGTGCCCTGTAGGTGCCCTGCTGAGGAGATGTCAGTAAAGCATGATTCAGAAAGCAAGTTAGAAATGTGGTTTATTAGTTAACACACCAAGCTGTAAAAGAATCAAATCTGTGGTGGAGCTGGGCTGGTCTTGCAGTTGGACAAAGTTTTCTGTGCTAGGCAGGGATATGAGTCACCAACATTTCTAGTGCTGGAGCCTCAGCATGTCAGCACAAGTCCTGGCCCTCTGCTCTGCTTCTGTGAGACCCCACCTGGGGTCCTGTGTCCAGCTCTGGAGCCCCCAACACAAGAAAGGCATGGGCCTGATGGAAAGGGTCCAAAGGAGGGCCATGAAGATGATCTTGGGGGGCTGCAGCACCTCTGCTATGAAGACAGGCTGAGGGAGTTGGGGCTGTTCAGCTTGGACAAGTGGAGACTTTGGGTGGGACTAGAGCAGCTTTCCAGTACGTGAAGGGAGCTACA
>VXBD01009367.1:338264-353854 GCA_013399975.1 Indicator maculatus | reverse complement strand
GGAGTCACCATTGCTGGAGGTGCTTAAGAAAAGTCTGGATGAGGCACTTAGTGCCATGGTCTGGTTGAGGTTGGGTGATAGGTTGGACTTGATGATCTCTGAGGTCTCTTCCAACCTGACTGATTCTGTGATTCTTTCCTTATGTAACTCTTGCTGACACTTTGCTTATAGATGTCTGTGTCCTGATGAATTTAGGAGCCTTTAAGGCTTCAAAGATGCTTCATACTCTTGTCAAATATGAATCTCCTCCCACAGGTGTAGAGACTGAAAGAGGTAAATATTTCATATGCAGAGATACAGATACAAAGCTGTTCCCAGTGGAAATTCACAGCTCCTGTGTTTCCACTGACTTGAACTGCCAACTTCACAATCAGCTTATAACTTGGGTAGCTCCCCTAGATCCCACAGCCTGTGAAGAGAGGGACTAAAGGGATGACAAGCTTGGTTTTTTGGTTCACCCTGTAGTAGAAAGTGACTCTGAACAGTCTAGAGACACAGAGGGCTCATTGGGCTTACAAAGGCTGCTTACTCTACTACAGAAAAATATTGCCTCTTACTGTCAGCAAAATATAATTCAGCATCACAATTAATGAAATCACAGAACCATAGAATGTGAGGGGCTGGAAGGACCTCAGAAGCTCATCCAGTCCAAGCCTCCTGCCAGAGCAGGAACACCTAGAGCACATCACACAGGAACACATCCAGGGGGGTCTTAAATATATCCAGAGAGGGAGACTCCACAACCCTCCTGGGCAGCCTGTTCAGTCTTCTTTCACTCTCACAGGGAAAAATTTCTTCCTCCTGTTTCCATGGAACTTCCTATGCCTCAGCTTCCACCACTGCCCCTTGTGCTGGCATTGGGCATCACCCAGCAGAGCCTGGCTCCAGCCTCTGGGCACTCCCCCTGCACATCTTTAGCAACAGCAATGAGGTCACCTCTCAGGCTCCTCCTCTCCAAGCTCCAGAGCCCTCAGCTCCCTCAGCCTCTCCTCATAAGGAAGATGTTCCAGTATTTTAATCACCTTTTTGGCTCTGTGCTGGACTCTTTCAAGCTGTTCCCTGAGGCCCTTCCTGAACTGAAGGGCAGTCAGAAGGTCTTTCCAAAGGAATCCCCCAACAACAAACCCAAAAACAATTCCATCACACACCTAAAAAAACCCAAACCCTAAACACTACCCAAAGAATCCTCCTTTCATCTCTCGTGCATGTGAATTCTCACTAATGTGTTTTCATACTTTCTTGTTAGCAGACTAGCTTGGAACTTTTCAGTCCTGTCACAAACGGCATGTCAGCATTTAGAAAGAGCTGAAACAGATCACAGCTTGAAGCACTGGGTGCTGATATATGTATGTGTGTATACATATATAAATATTTCAAATCACGTTACAGAAGCATACTTTCAATCACAGCCACAGAGGGAAAAGGTAAACCAATCATTTACCTCACATAGCTAATGAAAATGCTTGGTCCACTCTTGCTTATTAAGTAGTGCTAGTTAATAAGTGTCAGCAGAGCTGGACAACTTGTCTTTTTACCTACCAAAGCAAAAGGGAACAAGCATAGCCAGCAGGGTGAGGGAGGTGATGTCCCTCTCTGCTTCACTCTGCTGAGACCCCACCTAGAGCACTGCATCCAGTTCTGGAGCCTCTGTTCCAAGAAGGATCTGGAGGTGCTGGAAGGTGTCCAGAGAAGGGCCATGAGGATGAGCAGAGGGCTGGAGTTCCTCTCCCAAGAGGACAGACGGAGCCTTCTCTTCTCCCTGAACAGCCCCAGCTCTCTGAGGAGACCTTCTTCTGGCCTTCCAGTATCTGAAGGGAGCTACAAGAAAGCTGGGGAGGGACTTTTGAGGGTGTCAGGTGTGAGCTGTCCCTGGCCATGGAAGGGGGGTTGGAACTGGATGATCCTTGAGGTCCCTTCCAACCCTGACAATTCTATGATTCTAAGAGATAAAAGACACAAAATAAAAAAGTTTTACCTATATAAGAATAGATAACAATTTCCCCAAGATCAAAATAGACACTTGGAATATATGTTGCCTCGTGATGTGAATGTAAGAACAAATTATACACCAGGTAACAATGCAGTCCTACTACTGTAGTAAAAAAATGTTCTTACATGAAGTGTAAGTAGCAATTATTGCACTGGAATGGAGACAAAAAATAAAAAAAAGAACAGGCAATGCAATTTTCTTTGCTCTGACCAAACAAGAGTTGGGCTGTATTAGAAGGGCTGTGGTTAGTAGGTGGAGAAGAGGTTCTCCTCCCCTCTACTANAGACACTTGGAATATATGTTGCCTCGTGATGTGAATGTAAGAACAAATTATACACCAGGTAACAATGCAGTCCTACTACTGTAGTAAAAAAATGTTCTTACATGAAGTGTAAGTAGCAATTATTGCACTGGAATGGAGACAAAAAATAAAAAAAAGAACAGGCAATGCAATTTTCTTTGCTCTGACCAAACAAGAGTTGGGCTGTATTAGAAGGGCTGTGGTTAGTAGGTGGAGAGAGGTTCTCCTCCCCTCTACTATNAAGAGGTTCTCCTCCCCTCTACTATGCCCTGCTGAGGCTGCATCTGGAATATTGTGTCCAGTTCTGGGCCCCTCAGTTCAAGAAGGACCTAAGGGAACTTCTTGAAAGAGTCCAGCACAGAGCCACAAAAATTGTTAGGGAAGTGGAACATCTTCCTTATGAGGAGAGGCTGAGGGAGCTGAGGGCTCTGGAGCTTGGAGAGGAGGAGCCTGAGAGGTGACCTCATTGCTGTTGCTAAAGATGTGCAGGGGGAGTGCCCAGAGGCTGGAGCCAGGCTCTGCTGGGTGATGCCCAATGCCAGCACAAGGGGCAGTGGTGGAAGCTGAGGCAGAGGAAGTTCCACGGAAACAGGATGGAAAAAAATATTTCCAATGAGGATGCCAGAAGACTGGAAGAGGCTGCCCAGGAGGGTTGTGGAGTCTTCCTCTCTGGAGATATTCAAGACCTGCCTGAATGTGCTCCTATGTGATGTGCTCTAGGTGCTCCTGCTCTGGCAGGGGGGTTGGACTGGATGACATTTCCTCATTGAGGTCATCAAATTAAAATCATTTAGGACAGAGCCCGACATTTCTACTGGACAAATGTGGAGGGTTCAGAGCATCCTGGATTAACCAGGTGCCCCTTCCAGTACACATGCCCACAGCTCTATGCTTGCTCCAGTGCATCCCTAGGTGTTCCAAATGCAAAGAAAATCTTGGTATTGGTGTCCTGGTGGAGAGAGGGAGAGCAGTGAGAGCCTGGTGTTGTTCCCCCATCAGGAGGAAATGACAGAAACCATTTTCAAAAGGTGAGGGAAATGCACAGGAGATGAGTGTATGCTAAGAGGGATATGGAGGCAGAGTAAAGAGATCTACAAATGCCCACACATGACAAGAAAACCAATGGGGGAACAGGACCAAAGTTCTCTCAAGCTGAAATGTCTTTGAAAAGCACAGAGTCTTTGAGGACAAGCCCATTCTGGGGACACTGGAAGAACCATGAAAACTATTTGATTTCTGCAGTGCTCTTTTCTATAGCACTAAGATCCAAGGCAGCACTCCTCTATCCACTCCTTTTTTGTTCATTTGCTTCTTGGATGGTTATTCCCAGACTTTAATCCAACAGCACAGACAAAACATTGCATTGGAATTTAAATGTCAAAGAATGCATCCTCAAAAGTCAAATCCAGACAGACAAATGCCAACAGAGAAATGTCAGAAACACACCTGTGCCTCCCACTGCACATAACTGTATCTGCACAAACACAAGGCACAGCATGATATGTGAAGCCAACGTTCTCTACTGCAGTTCCTTTGGGAGAGTAACACCACTGGTGTCAAGGTCTCCCATGAGAGAGTTGAGGATTTTCAGTCTGGAGAAGAGAAGGCTCCAAAGAGACGTTCTTGTGGCCTTCCAGTATCTGAAGGGAGCTACAAGAAAGCTGTGGAGGGACTTTTGAGGGTGTAAGGTAGAGATAGGACTGGGAGGAATGGAGCAAAACTGGAAGTGGGGAGATTCAGATTGGATGTTAGGAAGAAATTCTTCCCCATGAGGGTGGTGAGACACTGGCACAGGTTGCCCAGGGAGGTGGTGGAAGCCTCATCCCTGGAGGTTTTTGCAGCCAGGCTGGATGTGGCTGTGAGCAACCTGCTGTAGTGTGAGGTGTCCCTGCCCATGGCAGGGAGGTTGGAACTGGATGATGATTGAGGTCCCTTCCAACCCTGACAATTCTGTGAAAATCAGCATCTAGCAGTGATCTGACTGTGTTGCTCCAAGTACCTGACTATGGCAATACACAGAGCTTAAAATGGTGCATGGTTTGCAAGGTGATGGATGGCATCTACAGCTGCAAAGGGACAAAATTTGTTTTTCAGGAAAATGCCACTCCTGAATTTGTTGGCTCAGCACTAGATCAGGGACTTTAATACAATGAACTTCCACATGCTTTCCAAGTATGACATTAGCCCATGAAAGTTGAAGGAGGGGATTTGCAGACAGTTACTGCTAGATACTTGGCCTAATTTGGCCAATAAAACACAGACTTGAATTCTTGGTGGTTCCTAAATTTCTTGCTATTTTGAGTCCTAGGAGTATTACCCTGTGACAGGACAATGGGCAATGAATATAAACTCCAGCACAGGAGGTTCCACCTCAACATGAGGAGGAACTTCTTCACTGTGAGGCTCCCAGAGCACTGGAACAGGCTGCCCAGAGAGGTTGTGGAGTCTCCTTCTCTGGAGACTTTCCAGCTCTGTATGGATGCATTCCTGTGTGACCTGTGCTGGATTCTGCTCTGACAGGGGGGGTTGGACTCTATGATCTCCAGAGGTCCCTTCCAACCCCTAACATCCTGTAAGCCTGTGACTCTTGGAAAATCCAAGTGCAATTAAAAAGTTTACTTGCTTTAATGAAAAACATTGATTGTTCCTCAGAAAACCAAACCAAAAACAAAACAAAGAAAACAAAACATAATGACCAACCAACAATTCTTTATGGGAACTTCTGGTCCCAATGAATCCAATGAGCCTTTTGTCATGATTCTACTCTTCATTATTTCCTATAAAAGTACCTGGACATTTGTTAATTAGGGACGATGCTTTTGTTTAGAAATTTCAGCCAGTCTGCTAATTGCAGCTGCTTCCACATTGAGAAACTGAAACGGTTTGGTAGTTCTGTAGTCAGACCACTACACAAAAACCTGAAGTGCACTTTACTTAGTGCAGCTAGCAAAAATACATCTGACTCCTGCAACTATTGTGGTTTGCTTGCAACACTTGCAGCTCATACACTGTAAAGTAAAACCTAATCAAAGCTAAGAGATGGGAACTTTGATCAAAAGTGTAAAGCCAAGATATGGCATTTTCCCTTGAAACTTTCCTTCTCTCTCTGGTGAGATAGGATCTTCATCATACTGCTTATAAATCCCACATTTATTTTAAGTTTTTTTACTGCTGAATTTAGTGTAAAAAATATATTTAATGAAAATTATTTTGAATTTTCTTCTAAAGATGCTTCCACAAGGACAATGACCACATTCTCACAATGTATACAGAAATTTCTTTTTAAAGAAAGTTTCACCTCTACACCAGAGCTCTTTCTAATGCTTTCACTGAATCACTGAATGCTGTTTCAGAAACAAAAACAGCAACACAACACAAAAAGAACAACAAAACCAAACAGCCCCAAGAAAATCCCAAACCAAGCAAACAAGCAAAAAGAGACCAACAAACAAAATCAAACTAACAAACAAAACCAAGCAAACTAACAAACAAATTGGAGCAGATTTAATCTGTTCTGCTCTGCACACTTCCTTCTTTTCATCCAGCTGCAGCACATCATGAAACTCAAAGGACAGACAGTTGTAGTGTAAACTTCAACAAGAACACCTCTATACCTCATAGACATCTGGTATAAGCTCTAAAACTAATTTTAAACACTCTTCTTGGCAAGAATAAACAAATACATGCTTCCAGTGTTTTACAGTTTAACTTTGCTTTTCTCTTCAACAAGGACTCATGATGCCACATTTCACACGATCACAGAATGGTCTGGCTTGGAAAGGATTTCCAAAGCTCATCCAGTCTGACCTCCCCACACTTAGCAGGGACATCCCCAACTAGATCAGGTTGCCCAGAGCCCTGTCCAGCCTCACCTTGAATATCTCCAAGGATGGAGCCCCAACCACCCCCCTGAGCAACCTGTTCCAGTGTTCCACTACCCTCATGGTGCAGAATTTGTTCCTAACATCCAATCTCAATCTGCTCTGCTCTAGTTTGAAGTCATTGCCCCTTGTCCTCTCATTGCAGGCCTTTGTAAACAGGCTCTCTCCACCCTTCTTGTAGCCCCCTTCAGGTCCTGGCAGGCTGCTCTTAGGTCTCTCCCTAGCCTTTGTAAACAGGCTCTCTCCATGCTTTTTGTAGCCCCCTTCAGGTCCTGGCAGGCTGCTACTAGGTCTCCCTGGAGCCTCCTCTTTTCCAGGCTGAACAACCCAGGCTCCCTCAGCCTGTCCTTGTAGCAGAGCTGCCTGTGGTCAAACCATATTCTGCGTAAAACTCTATTGTCTGTGACCAACTTCAAACCTATTTCCTTTCAAAGGTAGTGAAAGTCTTTTTGTCCTTGGTCTATGACAAGGAAGGTTCAAAAAGTCTGTTTGTACCACCTCACTGTTTGGCATGACTTCCATGTGTCCATGGCCATTAATCTCTTCTTTCAAAGTAAACTATGCCACAGTTTAAATTTGCATAGTTTAAATCTAAACACCAGAGAAGAATTAAAAAGGTGAGGAAGTCCTTTGCTAAGACCTTTCTGTGAGCCTTCCTGCTCTTTTCTCTTTGTGAAATGGAGAGCACAATGAAATGCTTCCCTCAAACATTCAGAAGGCAAAACCCAGCCAAAGTCAACCAATTAAATGAAATGAAGAGATGCAGATTTGTCTGAGGACAGACTCCCTGGTTGCTCTAAAGAATAAATGGCCCCTTGATGGACAACAACAAATCAAGTCAAGATATGTTGAAATGGACTGAATTTACAGATGAGGGAATAAGGCCTCCTCCAACATTCTGGTTGCCTAAAGACCTGGCAAAGTGCACCTCCAAATAACAACAAGAGGCAGTTCTGTTTAGTTTCTGAAGCATCTGGCAGGATCTCTGCTCCAAGAGAGCCAACTCTAGGCACATGTGTGCCTGGAAGTATTGACCACAGATGGAACATCAGGAACAGAATAACAACTCCAATGAAAAGCAGAGGAGAAACTGCAGGGCTTTAGAGACATTTTTACCTTCATAGTTGTCTCTTCCTTCATCCAGACCACTTATCTGCTACCACAAAAATTATACAGACAAATGATGTACTTCATCATATATAGCAACCCCACCACTTTACATACATTAAGATAACTTCCTCAGTCATTTTCTTTCAGACAATCACTTCAAGTTCCTCACACATAAAAGGATCCAACACACTGAATGAAAATATCTTGGAACCATCTTTCAGGAGGTCTGTTTTTGAAGGACAGTTGCTCCTGGAATAGCTACAAGCCTTTCATTTCCTTAAGAGGCACTATAGGATTTTGGTGGGTTTGCCATGGCAGATGGGTATGGGTTCAAAGTTAAGGATTGTGTCAGGTTACACTTACCCTAGAGGAGGTGGGCTGAAAAGATCCTAGCCCCAAGTGGACCTGACCCAGATGGGCAGAGGGACTTCCTCTCCCCTCCCAGGGGGAGGGGTCCCTAGGTCCCAGACTATTCCATCCCTGATTCCTGTCTACCCAAGCCTGTTTAAGGAGAGCCATTTCCTGCCTCTTCCTCCTGCTCCTGCTCCTTGCCTGCCTGAGAGGCTGCTCCTGCTGCTGCTGCAAGCACATGGTGGGGCCTGCTCCATGCTGCATCCAAACTCTTCAGGACTGCATCCAAAGAGAATCCACATTTGCATCCAGAGAACTCTATGTCAGCTGGGCCTGGTTTTGTATATATTTTTATTCACCCTTTTTCCTCATACCTTTGCAACTTCTCTTTTGCTCAAATGATTTTTTATATTTTGTTAAACTTACCTTTTTACATTCCAATCGATTCTAGACTGTTTCATTTGTCATTTTACCTCTCTTTTCTCCTGCCTAATTTTGTCTTCCCTTACTGGGAAAAAGGGAGAGGGGAGGCAATCTAAATCTGTTCCATTTGGGCTTTTGGACTCCAGGAAAGCTTAAATCACAACAGGGATAGACACAGCAAACAGAGACCTGCTTCCACCATTCCTTACTCAATATTTTAGTTTATTTTTATGGACTAGTGGAAAAAAAAAAAAAAGAGTAAATTAAAAAAAAATTCCTGGAGATATATTCCATTTTTTGAACCTAAGTCCAAGTATTTGGACTGTGACCAGCAGCATATAACAAGCACTCATTTCTACACACAAGCTAATTTCTACTAAAACATTGTGTGTTTGTTTCAGGGAGACAAGAGGTGACAGAAATTTTGTCAGTACTACAACACATTTTTCTCATTCTGCACCTATAAATTTTAATCACCTATTAGCTGCAGAATCCCACATTGGTCACACCTACCAAGTACCAATTTGGGTGCTCTAAATACAACTCAACATCACATCTGTTGCTTGAGAAATGGGTGGCAAGGCCTCCAAAACAACACCCTTCACTGGTTGTTTTTTTTTTTTGGGGGGGGGGGACAGTCAACCAGCAGATGAACACATCTATAAAAGACTAAATCTTTTCTCTTTTTATGTGAATCAAAAAAGATAAAAATCACCTTTCCTNGGTACTGACTCTCTGGAATATGCACAGACAAGAACATCTCTACCCTGGAAAGGGAGGATGGTGAAAAGGCCTCTGGACTGTACAATGGATTCAGCACCTGGCATGAGAAGTCCCTGATGTGTACTCTGTGCATGGACAGGCAAAAGGTGAAGGAGGAGGCAAAGCCTCCCCTGGACCCCTGTAAAACACGCAAGGAAGGTTCCCTGGGGACAATACTTGGACACATACCTAAACCAAAGTGACTAAAAAAACTGTATAAAAGACCTGAGTGTTGCCTGCTCAGGAGGGGAAAAAAAACACAGACAAGGAGTGAAAAAGACAGACAGAAGAAACAAACATCACCATGTAGCCTGGAAGCGGCAGACCAGGTGCCTGCTGTAATTCACAGAGAAGAGAAAAGACATCTTGACTGAAGACACCACATGTTGGAAGCTGCTCAGAGAAGGACTTGGACTTGGGGAGTCTCCCTTCCCTTCCCCAAGGCAGACAGCACAAGCCAACAAGGATGCAGCAGCACCCTTCCACAGACCCAAATTGTCTTGGGGCTGGGGAGGGACAGTGGTAATATAATTCCTTTCCTGCTCTCTCTCCATTTTTCCTCTCTCTCTACCTCCTTCTATTAATAAACAGCCTGGGTTTTGACATTTTGGCCTGGTTTTTGTCTTCTATTTCACAACATGGGAATGTTCAAGAAAGAACTCAGTCTCTCTTCCTGTCCAGATCAAGACCACATCCACAACTTGATCAAAAAAAGGGCTTCTTTGCAATGACAAAACAGATGGCTACAGAGTTCAAGACTTTCCTTACTCCTCCTAATAACAACAGCAGGTGGTGTGGATCAGTCACTTTGCCATTAACACAGAACACAAGAAAAGCATTAAAAACTCAAAAAAATCAGTAAAAGCAACCCTTTGTGTGAATATAGCCATGGAGCCTCACCTTGCGGATGCCTCTGCCGAGATCTTCTCCATAATTTGTCCCCAAGATTTCAAAGTGCACGTTGGGATTTCCCCCATTTTCTGCAAATTCCAGTTCTCCAGTCAAGCCATTCACTCCACCCTATTGGGAAACAAGAAAAAAAAAAAAAGGAAAATGTAGTGAAAAGTCCCAAGTAGATCATTCTGATACCTTTGTTTATCCAAGACGTTTGTCCACTCACTGTGTGTAATGAACACAGAACCACAGAATTACTGAGGCTGGAGTAGAACTCTGAGATCATCAAACCCAGCCTATGACCTAACACCACCACACTGACCAGACCATGGCACTAAGTGCAACATCCAATCTTGCCTGAAACACCTCCAGAGACAGCAATTCCACCACCTGGGCAGTCCATCCCAGTGCCTAATCAGCCTTGCTGTCAGGAAGTGCTTCCTAATATCCAACCTAACCCTCCCCTGGCACAGCTTCAGGCCATGCCCTCTTGTCCTGGCACAAGTTGCCTGGGAGCAGAGCCTGACCTCCACCTGACTACAGCTTCCCTTCAGGTAGTTGTAGAGAGTGATAAGGTCCCCCCTGAGTCTCCTCTGCTCCAGGCTGAACACCCCCAGCTCCCTCAGCCTCTCCTCCTCAGCCTTTCCCTCCAGTCCCTTCCCCAGTCTGGTTGCTCTCCTCTGGACCTGCTCCAGCACCTCAAGGTCCTTCTTGAAGTGAGGGTCCCAGAACTGCACACAATGCTGGATGTGAGACCTCACCAGTGCCAAGTTCAGGGGCAGAATTCCATCCCTGCTCCTGCTGCCCACACTGCTGCTGAGCCAGGCCAGGATGCCCTTGGCCCTCTTGGCCCCCTGGGCACACTGCTGGCTCCTGTTCAGCCTCCTGTCAGTCAGTCCCCCAGGTCCTTTCCCCCACACATCTCTCCAGACATTCTCCCCCAAGCCTGCAGCATTCATGAGGTTGTTGTGGCCCAGGTGCAGGACCTGGCACTTGGCCTTGGTGAAGCTCACCCAGATGACCTCAGCCCATAGGTCCCAGCCCTCCAAGTCCCTCTGTAGAGCCTCCTTACCTTCAAGCAGATCATCACTCCCTCTGAACTTCATATCTCCTGCAACCTCACTGAAGGTGCCCTGGCTCCCCTCACCCAAGTCACTGATAAGGAAATTGGACAGGGCTAGTCCCAATCCTGAGCCCTGGGGAGCACCACCTGGGGGTGTCCTGCAGGTGGATTTAATTCCATTGAGCGCTGCCCCCTGGGCCCAGCCAGGCAGTGCTGTACCCAGCAGAGCCTCTGCCCCTCTGAGCCATGAGCAGAGAGTTTGTTATCAGGATGCCATCAGAAATTGTGCTAAAGGCCTCATGGAAGTCCAGGTAAACAGCATCCACAGCCTGTCCCTCCTCCACTAGGCAGGGCATCTTGTCACAGAAGGAGTTCAGGGTCCTCAGGCAGGACCTGCCCTTCTTAAACCCATTCTGGCTGCAGCTGCTTGTCCTGCTCAGTAGTGATGGAGTGGGACACTGTCTTGCCTAGAGTTTCAGGACCATGCTCCAGTCCTTCTGCATAGTCTCTTACCATGTGGACCCCTCTTAAACACTGCCCTGATTTAAGGCATCTCTCTGCTTATACATAGTGGAAGGAGCTCACAAAGGAAATGGCTCTCTCTATTGCAGCTACTGATCCAGGAACTCCCTGATGAGATCTTTCCAAGTAATTTGAGCATCAATTGTCATAATGGCAAAGGGTCAAAGAAATTTTTCATCCCATTTAACTTACAGAAACAATTCTATTTGGGGAAAAAACTGAAGGCCCATTTATTATCTCCTCTCTCAGATTTCTCTGAGGTTGACTTGCAACCATGAAACTCTGTGACACGTTTAAAACTGATGAGGAAAGTGTCAGCTGTTAAGACAAAAATGTTTTGCTTACATTCACACCCTGGGCTCTTACATTCTTGATCTCTGCAGAGATCAAGCTCTGCAGAGCTGTTATAAAGCTTGGCAATATAGCTAAAGCCTACCTGGGTCCTGTCTAGACTGGCAGGACAAACTCCACTTTATATATGCTTTGGCACTGCTACACTGTAAGTCTCTGAAGAAAGCAATATTTACCTAGCAGCCAAGACCTCACTTGGGAGGGTCAGCTTGCCAGTCAAGTTGACAATAAAATATTGTACTTGTTCTCACAGCTCCTGCTCAAACTTGCCTTCCCCCCCACCAAAATGTCACAATATCACAGAATCACAAAATGTCAGGGGCTGGAAGGGACCTCGAAAGCTCATCCAGTCCAACCCCCATGCCAGAGCAGGAGCACCTAGAGCAGATCACACAGGAACACNATTGGGCATCACCCAGCAGAGCCTGGCTCCAGCCTCTGGGCACTCCCCCTGCACATCTTTAGCAACAGCAATGAGGTCACCTCTCAGGCTCCTCCTCTCCAAGCTCCAGAGCCCTCAGCTCCCTCAGGCTCTCCTCATAAGGAAGATGTTCCACTCCCTTCAGCATCTTTGTGGCTCTGTGCTGGACTCTTTCAAGCAGTTCCCTGAGGTCCTTCTTGAACTGAGGGGCCCAGAACTGGACACAATATTCCAGATGCAGCCACACCAGGACAGAGTACAGGAGGAGGAGAACCTCTCTCCACCTACTCACCACAGCCCTTCTAATCCCCCCAGGATGCCATTGGCCTTCTTGGCCACCAGAGCACATTGCTGGCTCATGGACAACCTCCCATCCACCAGGACCCCCAGGTCCTTTTCCCCCTCACTGCTCTGCAACAGCTCAGTCCCCAACCTATCCTGTTCCATGGGGTTGTTCTTTTCCATGTGCAAGACTCTCCCCTTGCCCTTGTTGAATTTCACTCCATTTTTCCCTGCCCAGCTCTCAGCCTGTCCCAGCCCCGCTGGATGGCAGCACAACCCTCAGGTGTGTCAGCTGCTCCACCCATCCACTGCTATTTTGCAGTTAGGGAAAAAGCTGTGTCTATAACTAGAAAAAAAAAATGCTATAAGCATTTGATACAACTTTCACATTTGATTCTCAAAAAAACCCCTCTGATATTGAAAACACCATGGTGTTCTCAAGTCAACATAACCATTTTTATCTGAGAGCAAAGAGACTCCGATCTCCTACCTGAGAAACAATTTTTCTGCACATCACTCCCGAGCACCACTGACAATTCTGAGGCCAGAACTGACAATTCCACCTATGATTCATGAAATAGCACAAGGTACAGCTCATTGGCCACAAAGGAATAGGGTCTTTGTCCATATGGGAAGGACATGGACATGATGGAGCAGAGCCAGAGGAGGGCCACGAAAAATGCTCAGGGGGTTGGAGCAGCTCTGCTCTGAGAACAGGCTGAGGGAGCTGGGGGTGTTCAGCCTGGAGAAGAGAAGGTTCCAGGGAGACCTAAGAGCAGCCTGCCAGGACCTGAAGGGGCTCCAGGAAGGCTGCAGAGAGACTGTTTGCAAAGGGCTGCAGGGACAGGATGAGGGACAATGGCTTCAAACTAGAGCAGAGCAGATTTAGATTGGATGTGAGGAACAAGTTCTGCACCATGAGGGTGGTGGAACACTGGAACAGGTTGCCCAGGGAGGTGGCTGAGACTCCTTCCCTGGAGATATTGAAGGTGAGGCTGGATGAGGCCCTGGGCAACCTGATCTAGTTGGGGATGTCCCTGCTGACTGCAGGGAGGTCAGACTGGATGAGCTTTGGAGGTCTCTTCTGGCCTGGACCATTCTGTGATTCTATGATTCTGTGATTCACTGTTGCTGCTGGCACTAAAACTTTGCTGTTTGTCAGTGAGCTAAACAAATGTGACTGGCAAGAGATCAGGTATGGTAAGAGAGAAGACACATGCAGTAACTTCTCATCATTTTTCTGAGCTTATCCTCCATATAATCCTCCTTACATTCATTCTCAGGTTGTTTGTGAATATTAATTTCTCCATCAGTCTAATTGCTTTCTATTAATACTTATTTCTCTCACTGAGCAATAGCTTTACTTAAAATAAACAAGTGAGCATGTTTTTGGAAATCATTCCTATTGCAGAAGTGAATTTAGAACCAACTGCTAGAGCTACCCAAATTCATTGGAAGGATTTAACTATTTATTCAATTGCAGAATGGGTAAAAACCCCAGATATTAGGTTTCAATAATTGTAGTGGGCTTCAGTTTTATTGGTTTTTTTTAATGATTTGTCCAATTAGCTGAATTCACACAGAATAACAAAATATCCTGCTTTTGGATGTGTTTGTAGACATAGCGATGCACAAATCAAATGTTCAACAGTGGAAAGTAACAAATTCCAACAGGGAAATTATTTGGGCAGCTCTTTGGCCATTTCAAGAAATGTTTAAAAGTCTAATGCCCTCTCATTCCTTACTCTTCACTCTTAGCCCATTAATCAAAAAGATATTTGTTTGTTTGTTTGCTGCCTGAGCTCATCTATTCATAACAATTGCTGCAGCAGGTGGAATGTCAGCAGCCCTCCCTCTTACCTTCTTCAGTGCTTTGCAGATATTTTCTTATTTGCCCCTCCACCAATCACAGAATCACAGGAACACTGATGATCCCTCAGGATCACAATTACCCTACTCTACAAGCACCACATCCAAACCACCTTTAAACACAGCCAGGCTTGGGGACTCCACCACCTCCCTGGGCAGCACATTCCAATGCCTGACCACTCTTAATGGGAAAAAAATTCTTCCTAATCTCCAGTCTAACCCTGCTCTGCTGCAGCTTGAGGCTGTTCCCTCTTGTTCTATCTCTAATTACCTGTGAGAAGAGACCAGCACCAACCTCTCCACAAGGTCCTTTCAGGGAGTTGTAGACAGCAATGAGGTCTCCCCTCAGCCTCCTCTTTTCCAAACTAACCATCCCCAGCTCCTTCAGTTGCTCTTCATCAGATTTATTCTCCAGGCCCTTCCTCAGCTTCTTTGTCCCCCTCTGCCCTGGCTCCAGCACCAAAGAGAGAGTACCTCTGCAGCTAAAACAGATATTTCTGTTTCTGGATCTCTGATTCTGGGAGATTGTTTTCCTTCTAGAAAAGCTTCCTCTAGAACCAGTTTTCCATGCTTTTTTTTTTTTTTTTCAGCAGCAAGAGATCAGTTTTGTGCAGCAGTAGATGGCAACCTCACTCCCACTTTGCTGCTGTCAGGAGAACTGCTGCTTCAGTTGCTAGGCCTTTTCTAAGGCAGGCAAGCAGGCAGGCTGGAATTTCATAGAATCATAGAATTATAGAATCAGTCAGGGTTGGAAGGGACCACAAGGATCAGCCAGTTCCAACCCCCCTGCCATGGGCAAGGACACCTCACACTAGATCAGGCTGGCCTGATGTATTGGCATGATTTGCTTCACTCTCTTCTCCCACCCCTCCACACCTTGCACACAATGGAATACCCACTGAAATTGCATTGAGGTGAGGGAGGATCTGGGACAAGACAGTGTCCTGAAGGGTCAAACCCCCAGACATGCCCCAGCCCAGACAATGGCTAAGCACCACCAGTGCTAACCTGGACACTTCCTGGGGTGCTGATGGCCACGGCAAATGTCTAGCACAGGTGATTAACATTGTAAGCACCTCTGACTGTGCTAACCTGGACACTTCCTGGGGTCTAGAGAAACATGGCCCAGGTGTGATTAACTTTGTGACACAGCTGGGAACTGTGTGTGCCCCTGCCCATGTCTGGATATGCCTCATCCCATAGGTCCAGTGTTCAGGTCCTGTGTCACTCATTCATTGTCTTGGGACAGCATTGAAACCAGCCCAGAAGTCAGGCAGCTTGCCTTGTGCTCACCCAGACAGCAACAGGAGCCAAATGCTGCCTGAGCAGCAGCTGAGGATCTGCCATAGCAGACCAACAACTTACCCAGG
>VXBD01009367.1:316388-332156 GCA_013399975.1 Indicator maculatus | reverse complement strand
TGGACTCAATCCCCTCCTCCAGATCATCAATAAAGATATTGAACAGGATGGGGCCCAAGACTGATCCCTGGGGGACACCACTAGTGACAGGCTGCCAGCTGGATGTGGCACCATTCACCATTTCTACACCTCTGCTTTTAAATGCCCACATTACACAGTCTGAGGTGAAAGGTACCATCTGATGGAAAAGAGCAGCAGCTCAGAATCCATGAACACTGCTGACACAAGTAATTTCCAATACAGCTTTGTTTCAGTCCTTTCTGTCCTCCAATGGCAGGATGTGGTGGGTTGAAAATTCGTCCTCAACACTCTATTTGCCAGACCAGCTCATTTGGAAGCAAAAGAAGCTGTATTTACAAGCAAAACTACAATCTGCAATGGAATGCAATGAATATGTACAAAATAGACAGGATTTACAGATATCTACAATTAATAAACAGCACAAGGCCCCCCCTGGCCAAAGACCAGGGGAAGCTAATAGCTTCTCCCTCCCTGCCCCACCTTAATTCCTCTGTACACAAAAGGGACAAGAGAAAGGAGCAGAAAGATGTTTTGCTAGGCTTAGCCAAACCAGTGCAGCCAAGGTCAAGCAGCAGCAAGTTAATCTCTCCCAGAGTGATGGAGTGAAAAGAGAGAAAGCTTGTTTTGCACAAGTAGTTGAAGTTCCTTATCTCCCCAATGGGATTGTTTAGAACAATCATTATTTTCCTTTTTACACCCAGTAGTGATTTATTTACAATTTATTACTTTCTGCTCAAGATCTGTGGAAAATTTTAAAGGCACAGCCTAAAACTTCCACACAGGGATGTTGGATACTAAAGGTATCATAAAGAGAACTCAGAGGAACATCTCCCTGCTGGGGAAAGGCTGGGGGAGCTGGGGCTCTTTAGACTGGAGCAGAGGAGCCTGAGGGGTGACCTCACTCATGTGGATAAAGATGTGCAGGGCAGTGATGGGAGGATGGAGCCAGGCTCTGCTCAGGGATGTCCAGGGACAGGCCAAGGGGCAATGGTTGCAAGCTAGAGCACAGGAGGTTCCACAGGAACAGAAGGAGAAACTTTTTCCCTGTGAGGGTGCCAAGCCCTGGAACAGCCTGCCCAGAGAGGTTGTGGAGTCTCCTTCTCTGGAGATATTCCAAACCCACCTGGATGTGCTCCTGTGTGATCTGCTCTAGGTGCTCCTGCTCTGGCAGGGGGGTTGGACTGGATGATCTCTGGAGGTCCCTTCCAACCCCTAACATTCTGTGACTGTGGTTCTGTGAACTCTTAGCTTTCCTGAACAGAGGCTCACAGGATGAGACATGATATTCAGGAATACAGAAGGGACCTTTTGGAATAATATTTTTCTATAGCCTATTGGTCATTCAAAGCCATAGGACCCAAAGCAACTGAGGGGAACTCAACTTCTTCAGCTGCACTAGGAAGGAGGCTGCAGACCATTCCTAGAGCCTGAAAACATACTACTCAGCAGTAATTTGCTAACTGAGATAAGGCAGATTTTTTTTTTCTCCATCAGTCACAGAGAAGTTGAAATACATTTCCCACACTTGGGGCAGTGTGGCTGGAAAGCTGCTGGCAGAAAGGGAGCTGGGGGAGCTAAGGGACAAGCAGTTGAAGAGGAGCCAGCAGTGTGCCCAGGTGGCCAAGACAGCCAAAGGCANCTCAAGCTGCAGCAGGGTGGGATTAGACTGGACATTAGGAAGATTTTTTTCCCATCAAGAGTGGTCAGGCATTGGAATGTGCTGCCCAGGGAGGTGGTGGAGTCCCCAAGCCTGGCTGTGTTTGAAGGTGGCTTGGATGTCGTGCTTGGGGCTGTGGTTTAGGGGTGCCCCTTGTAGAGTAGGGTTAATGGTTGGACTTGGTGATCCTGAGGGTCTGTTCCAACCTGAATGTTTCAGTGATCCTGTGACTGTGTTGAATTGTCTGCATAAGGGGTTCTCTATACATATTGTCTGCTGAAAACCTTACAAGAAGAGGGAAGCTTGGAACAGGAAAGCACACCAACTTTGGAGAATGGCTCTCTTCTGCCTCTTAAAACTTGCCAAAGACTGGCAAGGTCCTGCAGCTATTGGGAGAAGGTGTATGCCAAATTAGTACAGTAATGTTGAGTCTCTGAGACACTGATTTGCCAACCAAAATATCATCTTAAAGACAAAAAAGGATGAATTAAAATAAAAAGAAAAAGGAAAAAAGAGCCTCTCTTCCTGCCTAATTACTCCTTTCCATATAACCTATGGGGTTTATATTTTCTCATGTAAATTGCACCTTTATGCTGCCTGTGCCTGTGTCATCTGCAATATGCTCCATGCAGTTCTCACAGAGAGGTTTTTTGACAGACTATTTCCCTGCCTAGCATCCAGGAAAGAGGTTGTCTTTCTCCTCACCTTTCAGTAACCTCCTGGGGCATTTTGCCTTCCATGTTTTATTGATAGAGATCTAATTGTCTGCTGCTTTCCCTCCTGATAAACTCCTGGGATCACCTATTGCTTCTACAACTCCACATCATTAGCACCACCAACACACAGAACTGCTTTACCTTCAGCAGATGCACAGCACAGGCACCACTGTGCCTGACAGGATTAAACCCAGGGATTGAGGATCTGGGTTTGGATTAATCAGGCAATTTAAAAACGACCTGGATGATTTGCCTGTGCATTGCAACAAAGAATTCCAAGCATTTCAGCTAAAAATGCATTTCCCCAAAGAAGTCAGCAGGACAGGGATGTTTGTTGCAGGGAGAAGGAATTACTACCATGCTGTGAAGCTCCCTCAAGAGAGTAGAGACAATGAAGTTGCTAATGAGACTAAATTGGTACATGAAAGGCTACAAATGCCAACTCATCACTCCCAACTAAGTGGCATTGCCTTCAAGGTAGCTTCTGTAACCCAGATTGGATGTTAGGAAGAAATTCTTCCCTATGAGAGTGGTGAGAGACTGGCACAGGTTGCCCAGGGAGGTGGTGGAAGCCTCATCCCTGGAGGTTTTTGCAGCCAGGCTGGATGTGGCTGTGAGCAGCCTGCTGTAGAGTGAGGGGTTGGAACTAGCTGATCCTTGAGGTCCCTTCCAACCCTGACAATTCTATGATCATGGGAATAGAAGATTATCCTCACAGTTCATGAGGAAGGATGCACTCACTAATCTAAAATTAATACAGCTGGGCCTTCATCAGGCATTAACAGGGCTCAGGAATACAGAGTTCAACAATTATTAAGCATTGTTATTCCTTCCCTAATAGCTCAGCTTAACATTTAGAGCAATCCATCGCTGATAACACAATGATAAAGACACTACAATTAATTTCTGCTTCTCAAAATCACCCTTCTCTGTCACTACCACTCCTATGCCTCATTAGTAGCTGTCCTGATGCACAGAGTGGGGCTGCACTTTACACATTTATTAATTTCCTACATGAATTTATTTGGACATTTAATGTATTGCCAGGTAGCTGTTACTGATCCTTGTTTAATTCCCAGTCCCTCAGACTAATGGATGACATTTGCTTTACCAAGCAGTATCTAACTGCATCACCTCCTGTTGATGTAATTCAAAACTGAGATGGGAAATTGTTCCAGAGTGTAGAAGATAGGTATTTAGCCACTGCTGAATAGAGAATAATGGTGTTTATTTTTTTTATAGACTATTACACAGAATCACAGAGTTACAGAATGTCAGGGGCTGGAAGGGACCTCAAAAGCTCATCCAGTTCAACCTCCCTGTCAGAGCAGGAGCACCTAGAGCAGGTCACACAGGAACATATCCAGGAGGGTTTTGAATGTCTCCAAAGAGGGAGACTCCACAACCCCCCTGGGCATTCTCTTCCAGTCTTCTGTCACACTCACTGGGAAAAAAATTCTTCCTCCTGTTTCCATGGAACTTTCCTATGCCTCAGCTTCCACCACTGCCCCTTGTGCTGGCATTGGGCATCACCCAGCAGAGCCTGGCTCCAGCCTCTGGGCACTCCCCCTGCACATCTTGATCAACAGCAATGAGGTCACTCTCAGGCTCCTCCTCTCCAAGCTCCAGAGCCCTCAGCTCCCTCAGCCTCTCCTTGTACAAAAGATGTTCCATTACCTAATCATTTTTGTGGCTCTGTGCTGGACCCTGAGGTTCTTCTTGAACTGAGGGGTCCAGAACTGGACACAATATTCCAGACCACCAGCTAGACTCCATCCCACTGACCACAACTCTCTGACTTCTTCCCTTCACCAGTTCCCACCCACCTCACCCCCTGATCATCCAGACCACACTGCCTCAGTCTAGCTGCAAGGATGTTGTGGAGATGATGTCAAATGCCTTCCTGAAATCAAGATAAGCCACATCCACTGCTCTACCATCATCTACCCCCCTGGTTATGTCCTCATAGAAGGCTGTGGGGCTGGCCAGACATGACATCCCCTTGGTAAAACCATGGTGACAGCTCCTAATGACCCTCTTGTCCTTGATGTGCCTAAGGATGCCTTGATGTGCTCTTTACACATAGCTCTCAGACAAAAGGAACTGTGAATCCAGTTTTTAAACACCTTGCCTCCAAAAAGGATAGAAACTGCCAGAAGTTGCTGTCTCAGCTGGGACAAGCCCAGAGACACAAGGAGAGAACTTCACTAAAATGTTTTCCAGTGGTTGGATAGTGATGCTTTAAAAATCACCTTATTCACCCAGACTTGAGGGGCAGTAATTACCAAACCCAATACATTAAGAAATCCACAGAATTTCTGATTACTCACATTTTAGTTCATCAACAGTTCCAAATCCCCACTGGAACAGAAGTTAATACAAAACAAATTTAGGGAGAGCAAAGAATCAAGGAATGAACCCCAGGGCTACTGTGTGTTATACAAAGGCAGAGAGGAAACTGTGTCAGAGTTGTGCTTCCTTTCTTATTTGTTTTTAGTGTTGTCTCACTCAGCTACTAATGAAGTGCAGACATCTCAGGGAAAGCATGAAAAAAGCAACTCAACTGTGCAAAGCACTGAAATCAGTTGAGCTTCCCTCATTCCTTTGAACCAAAATGCTGTAAAGGCTTTCAAGAGGCTCTCCAAGCTATGGGTTCATCAAGAGACACAGGCTGCAGTATCAGGAGTAATTTACCAACATTAGATTAAAATTTACCAATTTGTAGAGGACAAACTTGGATTTCAATGACTTCTGTGTCCTAGACTTAGTTCACTGTTGGGGTGCTGGTGGATGAGAAGCTCAACAGGAGCCACCAGGGTACACTTGCAGACACAGAAAGCCAAGCAGAGCCTGGGCTGCAGCAAGAGAAGTGTGGTCAGCAGGGCCAGGGAGGGGATTCTCCTCCTCTGCTCCACCTGGAGTACTGCATCCAGTTCTGGAGCCTTTATTACAGGAAGGATCTGGAGGTGCTGGAAGGTGTCCAGAGAAGGGACATGAGGATGAGCAGAGGGCTGGAGCTGCTCTGCTCTGGAGACAGACTGAGAGAGTTGGGGTTGTGCAGTCTGGAGAAGAGAAGGCTCTGAGGAGACCTTCTTGTGGCCTTCCAGGATCTGAAGGGGGCTCCAAGAAAGCTGGGGAGGGACTTTTGATGGTGTTAGGGAGTGATAGGACTAGGGGAAAATGGAGTAAAACTAGAAGTGGGTAGATTCAGATTGGATGTTAGGAAGAAATTCTTCCCCATGAGGGTGCTGAGACACTGGCAGAGGTTGCCCAGGGAGGTGGTGGAAGCCTCATCCCTGGAGGTTTTTGCAGCCAGGCTGGATGTGGCTGTGAGCAACCTGCTGTGGTGTGAGGTGTCCCTGCCCATGGCAGGGGGGTTGGAACTGGCTGATCCTTGAGGTCCCTTCCAACCCTGACAATTCTATGAAAATGGAATGAAAGTAAAGAGAAAAAGAAATCAAAACATGAAGGCTCCCATGGATGGTCTTGTGTTGCACTTTGCTGTTGTTAGTAGCTTTGCTCACAAAACCTGCTCTTTATTTAGTCTCTAGCAGCTCGATGTAATTACCCTCAGTTTTTCTGTGTTTGGGAATTGACTTCCAAAAGTCCCCTTAGTACCATACTGCCAGAACAAAAAGGCACAACCTAAAGAATTTCCAAAGTTCCAAACTAGCCTCTGGAGATAATCTGTGCATCTATTGACCTGACACAGCTCTGTTCATTTGAAGAACTCCAAACAGGATCACTGTGCAGTGTGTTATTGGTAAAATTTTTCATGTCAATAGCTGATCACTGGCTGCTTTGGGAACAATTCGTGAGGCAAAGGCTAACCTAGATCAGGGCCAGACTTCTCCTCCTTTCCCCCTTACATGTTTTCATTTTAAGCAAGGACACTTCAACATCTCCCTATTTTCAGTCCATTTTTTTCTCTCAGTCCTTTCAGCAACACAAGATGACTGCTCTTTGTTGCTGCACAGGTCAGATGTGCTTCTCCTGTACCAGCACCAATGCAGTCACCTTTCCACAACTTAATCAACCACCATGCAAAACAAAAAAAAAATCTCAATGCAAAATTATCATCTTAAGCCAATTTCACTCTCATCATTTGCCATAGCTTTGTCACCACAAAATCTAACCAGATACACAAAAGAGACTGGCTCTTAGAAACACTTTGTGATGTCAGGAAGACAGAGAGCATGATCCTGTTGCTGATTTCATGTGGCCTCTATAGTTTAGTTGTGATTTGCAATTAACAGCACTGAAAAAAAGGCCTTTTTGGAGCATAGCTATAGATTTTCTGGAGCGTGTCCAGAGAAGGGCAATGAGGCTGGAGAAGAGCACCTGGGCTATGAGGAGGGGCTGAGGGAGCTGGGGGTGTTCAGGCTGGAGAAGAGGAGGCTGAGGGAGACCTCATTGCTCTCTACAGCTCCCTGAAGGGAGGTTGGAGTGAGGAGGGGACAGCCTCTGCTCCTTGGTAGCAAGGGACAGGAGCAGAGGCAATGGTTCCAAGCTGCAGCAGGGGAGGTTGAGGCTGGCTGCAAGGAAATACTTGTTTCCAGAGGGGGTTCTCAGCCATTGGAATGGTCTGCCCAGGGCAGTGCTGGAGTCCCCATCCCTGGAGGTGTTTAAGCAGCCTTGGAGCTGGTGCTTAGGGACATGGTTTAGGATTGACCCTAAACTGGGTCCTGACAGACTGGATGAGCTTTGAGGCCTCTTCCAACTGGATGCTTTCTGTGATTCTGTGATGTAGGTGTGTACACCAAGGCACTTGAAGCAGATGATGTGGGTGTTCCCCAGGAAGGCCTTCCTATTGAAAACATGTTTGAGGATTACCAAAAAACAGCAACTCAGATGACATTAGCCTCGAGGAGGAAATTCTTCCCAGTGAGATGTCAAAAGATACAACCTAGCAGGGCACCAAACAACTACCACCCCGCTGCAGGGAGAGCAGGTGGCTTTTTTGGGAGCTGTTTTCTCACTTGCTGTGGAGCAGCCAATTAGTTCTGGTCCACCCATCAGTCACACTCATCCCCTGTCCAAGCACTTTCTTGTCATGCCATAAGCCATTAAACTCCACGTCAGAGTGGACGTGAAAAACAAACATCAAATTACACCGAGCCCCTGTGGGAAAACCTTGAACTTATCCAGAAAGACAGTTCCCAGGTGGGAATAGGCTGCAGTAGGAAGTACCTCCATGCTCTGGGAGAAAGGGTCCTTGGGATCACACAGTGATGAAGATATCCTGTGGTTGCCACGGAAACAGCGCTGACTTATGTTTTGGGGCACTGGAAACGTCTGGCGGATAATGGTTAGGCGTCCGATCGACCTTCTCACCAGCTCCTGCACGTCTGCATCGTTTATCTCCTGAAAGACAAGGCAAGGGAGAGGAGATGCAGAGAGGTTGGAATCTTACCACCAGATTCTAAACAACAACAAAAAATTAAATTAGGAGAATCACAGAATGAGATCTCACAGAATGTGAGGGGCTGGAAGGGACCTCAAAAGCTCATCCAGTCCAAACCCCCTGCCAGAGCAGGAGCACCCAGAGCAGATCACACAGGAACATATCCAGGAGGGTTTTGAATATCTCCAGAGAGGGAGACTCCACAACCCCCTGGGAAGCCGCTTCCAGTTTTCTGTCATCCTTACAGGGAAAAAAATTTTTCCTCATGTGTCTGTGGAAATTCCTCTGCCTCAGCTTCCGCTACTGCCCCTTGTGCTGGCATTGGGCATCACCCAGCAGAGCCTGGCTCCAGCCTCTGGGCACTCCCCCTGCACATCTTTATCAACAGCAACGAGGTCACCTCTCAGGCTCCTCCTCTCCAAGCTCCAGAGCCCTCAGCTCCCTCATCCTCTCCTCATAAGGAAGATGTCCCACTCCCCAATCATTTTTGTGGCTCTGTGCTGGACTCTTTCAAGCAGTTCCCTGAGGTCCTTCTTGAACTGAGGGGCCCAGAACTGGACACAATATTCCAGATGCAGCCTCAGCAGGGCAGAGTAGAGGGGGAGGACAACCTCTCTCGACCTACTAACCACAGCCCTTCTAACCCACCCCAGGATGCCCCTGGCCTTCTTGGTACAAGAGCACATGGAGGGTATGAAGAGCTATGTGATTACTGCTCACTTACTGTTGAGCTCTGCCATGGCCTCAAAAAAGACATAGAGAGATGCTTGCTGAAACACCTAACCTACTACCCTGATGTGAATTGCAAAAGCTTTTAAATATGCTCTGCCCAAACCTCACAGAATTTTTGTAGGTATAGCTGGGCTTTGTTGTTTCATTTTCGGCTTTCCTCTCCTTTTCCCACTGATGTTTTACTTAGAAGTGTTTCACAGAGCTCTGGAGAGATAACTTGCAGGTGGGTAGGAAGTCATGGCATGATGTATTTCTCAGTGGAGCATTATTTAGGAGCTGTGAAGGGACAGACAATTATTCAGGCCTTAAGCATTCATTTCTTGGAAACAGACCATCAAGAACCTATAAACAATGTTTATAGGTTAGCAAGTTAGCAACTGCTCTTTACCAAAAGGCATTCTAGGGGGGGTGTGTGCTTGTTTACAGCAAGACCTCATTTAAACCCAACTTTTCTACACCATAGGGCACCTATTAAGGTTTACAGATGAGCACTCAGCTCTGCAGACACACACTTTAAAATAAAGAAATAACTAAGCAAACACATGAATATGCCTGGAGAAGAGAAGGCTCCAGGGAGACCTAAGAGCAGCCTGCCAGGACCTGAAGGGGGCTACAGGAAGGCTGCAGAGAGACTGTTTGCAAAGGGCTGCAGGGACAGGACGAGGGACAATGGCTTCAAACTAGAGCAGAGCAGATTGAGATTAGATGTGAGGAACAAGTTCTGCACCATTTGGGTGGTGGAACAGTGGAAGAGGTTGCCCAGGGAGGTGGTTGAGGCTCCCTCCCTGGAGATATTGAAGGTGAGGCTGGATGAGGCTCTGGGCAACCTGATCTGGTTGGGGATGTCCCTGCTGACTGCAGGGAGGTCAGACTGGGTGAGCTTTGATCCCTTCCAGCCTGGACCATTCTATGATTCTATGTTCAGTGATGAAGTCCCAACCACCTCCCTGGGCAACCCATTCCAGTGTTTCACTACCCTCATGAGCTAAGCTTTACATCACCCAGTGTAAATACAGATCAGCTTTGTACTTTTGTATGTTTAGAGAATTACCAAAATCAGGTGAGGCTGGATGAGGCCCTGGGCAACCTGACCTAAGTTGGGGATGTCCCTGCTGACTACAGAGGGGGTTGGACTGGATGAGCTTCGGAGGTCCCTTTGGCCCCTTTGATCCTGTGCTTTCCTTCAAATTTTGAAGAATAATACATGAGAAACAAATGTTAACTTCTTCAGCAGAGCGAAAGGATTACATCTTTCCCCACAGACTGTCAGTGTTTCTGAGTTCAGCTGTTATCTGAGTTCTTCCTGAAATACAGATTGGTTTTTTTTCTACCAACAGGAACAACACATGGCTGCAGCTGTGTGCAGTGCAGTATCTTGTGTTTCTGGTTCACTACTCCTTCCTCTACCACAGATAATGGTTTCTCTCAGCTTAAGATGCCATCACTCCATTTAGTCTGTGCCACTGCACTCAGCTGCAAGGTGAAAAGTAAAAGGAAATATTTTGCTGTAGCAGAATGCATCCACACGCATCCACACAGAGATATATAATATTTAATATTTATTAGATAATTATATATATGTATATAGTAAAAATATTATTATATAATTTATACACACATATTAAAATATTAATATTTAATATTATATATGCATATGTATTAAAATATTATTATTTAATACTATATATATTAAAATATTATTATTTAATATTATATATGCATATATATTAAAAGTATCCTTCTTTAATATTATACTTAATATATTTAATTATTTTTTTTTCTATCCTGTGAAAAAGACAGCTCCAGAAATTTATCTTGATTTTAAACTATATTCTTTCTCAGAGTAATTTCAGGGGTAAAAAAAAAATTGACTGGTTTCATGATCCACTATACTCAAACTTGTAAGAGCAAGACTGTTGGCACAAGGCAACCTCATGAGGTTCAACAAGACTATGTGCAAGTTCCTGCAGCTGGCTCAGGGCAATTCCAAGTATANCTGCATGATGTAAATAACTCTCTTAGATCAACTGACCTGCTTGTGCACAATGACATCTATTTGGTTGTCCCCATCTATTAGGCTCTGAGGAGACCTTCTTGTGGGCTTCCAGTACCGGAAGGGGGCTCCAAGAAAGCTGGGGAGGGACTTTTGAGGGTGTCAGGGAGTGATAGGACTGGGGGGAATGGAGAAAAACTAGAAGTGGGGAGATTCAGATTAAATGTCAGAAAGAAGTTTTTCCCCAAGTGGGTGGTGAGAGACTGCAACAGGTTGCCCAGGGAGGTGATGGAAGCCTCATGCCAGGAGGTGTTTAAGGCCAGGCTGGATGAGGCTCTGGTCAGCCTGATCTAGTGTGAGGTGTCCCTGCCCATGGCAGGGATGTTTGAACTGGAGAATCCTTGAGGTCCCTTCCAATCCTGACTGATTCTATGATTCTATGATTCTATTAGATTTGTTCTTTAATCTAAAAACTGATACCTGCTGGCCACTTTTTTGTAGCTAAATAACATTTTAGAGGAGATTTTTTTTAATTTTCAGCTCTCAACTGTTGATCTTTCCTGCCTCTAAGTACATTTATTTCACTCTATTCAGCATTTTTGGATGCATTTAATTAGAGTGTTCTCATTTTAACCCATAGGCTACTATCTCATAGGTTTGTACATTAACTGGGAAGTTATGACAGAATGGAAACAGCAAAGAGGTTTTGAATTGTTGCCAAGGAGATATATACATCAATAGATTAATGAAAGCTCACAGATCACAGGATGTTAGGGGTTGGAAGGGACCTCTGGAGATCTTTGACTCCAGCCCCCCTGCCAGAGCAGGACCAGAGAATCCAGCACAGGGCACACAGGAATGCATCCAGATGAGGATGGAAAGTCTGCAGAGAAGGAGACTCCACAACCTCTCTGGGCAGCCTGTTCCAGTGCTCTGGGACCCTCACAGTGAAGAAGTTCCTCCTCATGTTGAGGTGGAACCTTCTGTGCTGGAGTTCACATTGATTGCCCCTTGTCCTACCACAGGGTGCAAGTGAGCAGAGACTATCC
Organism: Indicator maculatus; assembly: GCA_013399975.1. Lineage (NCBI taxonomy): Eukaryota > Metazoa > Chordata > Aves > Piciformes > Indicatoridae > Indicator > Indicator maculatus. The sequence goes on along the minus strand of VXBD01009367.1, from coordinate 320,584 downwards.
CTGTCCCTTCTTTCCTGACCCCCAGCCCTCAGGTATTGATAGACATTGATCAGATCCCCTCTCAGTCTTCTCTTCTCCAGACTAAACAGCCCCAGGGCTCTCAGCCTCTCCTCACCAGGCAGTGCTCCAGGCCCTGGCAACAGCATCCTGGCAACTCTCTGTTGGACTCTCTCCAGCAGATCCCTGTCCTTCTTGAACTGGGGAGCCCAGAACTGGATGCAATATTCCAGGTGAGGTCTCACCAGGGCAGAGTAGAGAGGGAGGAGAACCTCCCTGGACCTGCTGGACACACTCCTCTGAATGCACCCCAGGACCCCATTGGCCTTCTTGGCCACCAGGGCACATTGCTGTCCCATGCAGAACTTGTTGTCCCCCAGCACTCCCAGCTCCTTCTCCCCAGGGCTGCTCTCCAGCAGGTCACCTGGTGCAGATTAATGACAGCTCTCATTTTAAATGCTGTCAACTCCACTGAGTGCAGGTGAACAACAAAGCAATGCCATGTAACCCCAAATTCACCCCTAAGTCATTTGCTGTTTCTTTTGTGATTTTAATACTTGGCATTGACTGAGTGAGTGAGGAGCCTTTTATATGACTCTCCAATATCATTTCTCATTCTTGAATTTTGGATCTGACTTAAGAAAACTATATAAAGCAGCTATTGTATGAGAGGAAACAATTTTCATTTGCACTTGAAAGGAGGATACAGGATAATGATCTAAGGATGGCAGATGATCTGTTATACAAGCACCAAGTGTCAAAAAACATGACAGAGTTGGCCAAGTTGAACTGAGTTGCCACCTGGATAAATTTAGGTTGGGTTTATATGGGGTTGGTCTTTTCCTCCCCAAAAGAAATCAGAAGTTCAGCACATAACTTCAAAACCTTTCTTTTGTTGGCCTGAACTTGGAATCAAGGGGAGGCTGTCCTAGTCCAAGTGAAACAGAGATAAAATTAGATGTGTGTTTCATCTGAAGAGGCAAGGAAGCAAGGAAAGAAATATTAGTTTTAATTAACAGTTCTTTCCAGATGAATTAGGAAAAAAAAAAGAACTGAAGAGAATCAGTTTGTCCTATCAGGCAGTGACCCCAGAGGGAAACAAGTCTGTGTACTGGACACCTAATCTACACTGCCATTCAACTTTGGCTCAATAATTTGAGATAAGCAGCCTGGGCAGAGGTTTATTATTCACCACAGAACATCTGCAACAGGAGTGAAAGACATGGAGGGAAAGAATTTATTCACAGAAAGCACCAAGCAATGGCAGCAAAGCCTTCTTTAAGGAAATATCTTAACTTTGGGCCAAGAAGATGATTCCAGCATTTATCATATTCTGGACACACCCTATTTTCCTCTGCAGGCCATGTCCTCATCACATCCTTCAAGTCAGTGAGAGGGGAGAGTGCTTTTTCCTCCTCCAAAAGCCAGTAGCAATGAGCAGGAGACAGAGCAGGAAAGGGTGGCCATGGCAGATCCCCTTGAGGTGTCTGGGCTGCCAGTGCCCATGCCATAGCATGCTGGTGCTGTGTCCAACAGGAACTTCTCAGTACTACCCAAACAGGAGGAGCTGAGGGCAAGCCTTAAGAAAATGAAGCTCCAAAACAAGTCAAGGGAGATCTTAAACTGCATAATCATAGATTCATAGAATGGGCTGGGCTGGAAGGGACCTCCAAAGCTCATCCAGTCCAACCTCCCTGCAATCAGCAGGGACATCCCCAACTAGATCAGGTTGCCCAGGGCCTCATCCAGCCTCACCTTCAATATCTCCAGGGAAGGAGCCTCAACCACCTCCCTGGGCAACACCTGTTCCAGAGTTCCACCACCCTCATGGTGCAGAACTTGTTCCTCACATCCAATCTCAATCTGCTCTGCTCTAGTTTGAAGCCATTGTCCCTCATCCTGTCCCTGCAGCCCTTTGCAAACAGTCTCTCTGCAGCCTTCCTGGAGCCCCCTTCAGATCCTGGCAGGCTGCTCTTAGGTCTCCCTGGAGCCTTCTCTTCTCCAGGCTGAACACCCCCAGCTCCCTCAGCCTGTCCTCAGAGCAGAGCTGCTCCAACCCCCTGAGCATTTTTGTGTCCCTCCTCTGCACCCTCTCCATCAGCTCCATGTCCTTCCTATCTTGAGGGCTCCAGACTTGCACACAGCACTGCAGGTGAGGTCTCAGCAGAGCAAAGTGTCAGAATCACCTCTCTGGCTCTGCTGGCAATGCTGCTTTGGATGCAGCCCAGGCTGGGATTTGCCTTCTGCAAGATCACACTGCCTGCTCCTGGCCAGATTCTCATCCAGCAGCACCCCCAAGTCCTTTATCTCTCCCCTCCTCCCCCAGCCTGTATTGATAGCGAGGATTGTTCCAGCCCAGGTGCAGAAATCATTTGGTCTATTATACCTCCCTTCATTTTCTTAGGTTGCAAGGGTGGCAAAAAGAGGAAATTGGTAGTACAAGGAGAAATCAATTTTTATCTCTCACAGAGAAAAAGGAAAAAAGAGTTTGGAGAGAGGAGGGCTAAGTCAGGGCTCTCACTTTTGTTGTCAACCTGTACCAAGAGCATTTCACACCTGATCTGCCATCACCATTGGGAAAGGTAAGGGTTCAAATCAACCTCTAATGTTACTGTTAAGCAATTATCTGATTAAAATGTAGGCTTATGTGAACTCCCAGAACTGAGCTGTGACTTTAGCACCCAATCAAACTACTTGAGCTTAAAACATCATCATGCTCTACACCCTTCCTCTTGGGGGAGTGCAAGATGAAACAAACCATATGTATCAGCCAAGGTCAGCCTAGGCAAAACTTTCTCTGAAAGCAGCCTTTGAATGCAACTTTTTGGGGTCTCTTAGTCCTCTCTTATGTTATAATAGGCAAAGCTGTTGGCTCCCCTTCTATAAAACGTTCTTTAAAACAGTTTGGAGTGGGTTTGGTTTGGCTTCATTTGGTTTGGTTAGGTTTGCTTTTCTTTGCTTTGGGTTAGTTTTGTTTGGTTTAGTTTGCTTTGGTTTGGTTTAGTTTGGATTGGTTTGATTTGGTTTGGTTTGGTTCAGTTGGGTTTAGTTTTGTTTGGTTGGTTTGGTTTAGTTTAGTTTGGTCTGGTTTGGTTTGGTTTGGTTTGGATTGGTTTGGATTGGATTGGTTTGATTTGGTTTGGTTTGGTTTGCTTTGGTTTGGTTTGGATTGGTTTGATTTGGTTTGCTTTGGTTTGGTTTGGATTGGTTTGATTTTGTTTGGTTTGGTTCAGTTGGGTTTGGTTTGGTTTGGTTGGTTTGGATTGGTTTGGTTTGGTTTAGTTTGGTTTGGTTTATTTTGGTGTGGTTTGGTTTGGTTGGTTTGGATTGGTTTGGTTTGGTTTAGTTTGGTTTGGTTTATTTTGGTGTGGTTTGGTTTGGTTGGTTTGGATTGGTTTGGTTTGGTTTAGTTTGGTTTGGTTTATTTTGGTGTGGTTTGGTTTGGTTGGTTTGGATTGGTTTGGTTTGGTTTAGTTTGGTTTGGTTTATTTTGGTGTGGTTTGGTTTGGTTTACTTTGCTTTGCATTGGTTTGGTTTGGTTTCATTTAGTTTCCTTTGGCTTGGGTTCTTTTTTCCCCATCCTTTCCTCCAAGAAAGATGTAGCTTTTCCTGGTAATTAGAAACCTTCCACTAACTTGTGCCCTCAATTGATTCTGGGGTAATTTGAACTCCTTTGTTCTCAGGCCAGCCTTGTCCTCCAGCCCTTGCCTATGGTGCATTTACTGACGCTCTGCATGAGTGCATCCTCTTTTCAATCTTGGTTTGCACAGGCTAACCAGGACAACCTTTTCAGGCTCTTCTCACACAAATCAGCTTTTTTTTTCTTTTTTTGTTTGGTCCATTCTAATTTCAACAGAGCTGGTACATATTCTTGCAGGTGGAATCCAACTGCTCCTTTGTACTGTAGCATTCATATTTTCACCTCCTTGGGGAAACAACAGGCTGGTGGCAGACATGGGCATAGTAAGATGACTACAAATGTTTTAATGAAGGAAAATGCTTGAGAGAGAGATCGATTTAAAAATAAGACTCACAGAATGTGAGGGGCTGGAAGGGACCCCAAAAGCTCATCCAGTCCAAGCCTCCTGCCAGAGCAGGAGCACCTAGAGCAGATCACACAGGAACACATCCAGGAGGGTTTTGAATATCTCCAGAGAGGGAGACTCCACAACCTCCCTGGGCAGCCTGTTCCTGCTCTG
>VXBD01009367.1:286880-312411 GCA_013399975.1 Indicator maculatus | reverse complement strand
GAGGGGAGGGGAGGGGAGGATGAGAGACAGGTTAAGAGAAATGCCCTGAAATTGTGCTGGGGAGGTTTGGATTTGATATTAGGAAAAATTTCTTTACAGAAAGAGTGGTCAGGGATTGGCACAGGCTGCCCAGGGAGATGGTGGAGTCACCATCCCTGGAAGGGTTCATGAAGCATGTGGCCAGGGCACTTTGGGATGTAGTTTAATGGCCATGGCAGTGTTAGATTGATGGTTGGGCTCAATGATCTTAGAGGTCTTTTCCAACCAAAACAATTCTATGAACAATGGCCTGTCCCATGCTCCATGCACAGAGGGTCTCTGCTCCACCTCCCATATCTTCTCCTTTCCTTTGCTGCAAAATTAGTCCAGGAGCTGCCCCCATGGTGGACTGAAATTGTGCTTCCTAACTCATCTTTCACTCAGCTCTGGTATTTCCCTCCTTGAACCCACTGCTCAATTCACCTTTGCAGTGGAAAGAGAGGAGAGAAAACTATGTCTGATCTGCTTTCATCAGCTAGGAAAGAAACCATCCACAGGAGGGAGGCAAAAAACAAACTACAGGAAAGGCTGGACACATTTACTCCTTTTTCTTTTTTTTTTTTTTTCCTTCTAAATGAAACTGAATTACTATTAACATTGAAAACTTTAAAAGCACATTAATTCCATTCCATTTGTGTAATCATCATGCTCATCTTGAGTCACAATAAGAAACTACTGGATGCTTAAAACTGTGTTGAATCTGAGGGGAAAATCAAAACCAAACAATCAAACAATCAATCAAAGACAGAAATCAAAAACAAGGCTTGGAACTTAATAACATTTTAACGTTCAGAGAGATGATTAGTGCTGGGCTGTTGGTACTTGGACCACTGCACATCAGCCATGGTTGGGCTTTCAATGACCACCAGAGCAAGTAGTGGCTGCCAAAGGTGATTGCAGTTTATATTGTGCCATGTCCAAAAGAGAAGAATTTAACTGACCATAAGTCCTCAGAGCAGTGAAAGACCCCACACTGATATACCTTCATTATTAATTCAAAAGCCATTAGATCTGGGCTCACTGGGTTGTTTTTAGCAGCAATGTGCTCTGGTGGCCAAGAAGGCCAAGGACAGCCTGGGGGGGATTAGAAGGGCTGTGGTGAGTAGGTGGAGAGAGGTTGTCCTCCCCCTCTACTCTGCCCTGCTGAGGCTGCATCTGGAATATTGTGTCAGTTCTGGGACCCTCGGTTCAAGAAGGACCTCAGGGAACTGCTTGAAAGAGTCCAGCACAGAGCCACAAAAATGATAAAGGCAATGAAACATCTTCCTTATGAGGAGAGGCTGAGGGAGCTGAGGGCTCTGGAGCTTGGAGAGGAGGAGCCTGAGAGGTGACCTCATTGCTGTTGCTAAAGATGTGCAGGGGGAGTGCCCAGAGGCTGGAGCCAGGCTCTGCTGGGTGATGCCCAATGCCAGCACAAGGGGCAGTGGTGGAAGCTGAGGCATAGGAAGTTCCATGGAAACAGGAGGAAGAATTTTTTCCCTGTGAGGGTGCCAGAAGACTGGAAGAGGCTGCCCAGCGGGGTTGTGGAGTCTCCCTCTCTGGAGACATTCAAAACCCTCCTGGCTGTGTTCTTGTGTGATCTGCTCTGGGTGATGCTGCTCTGGCAGGGGGGTTGGACTGGATGAGCTTTTGAGGTCCCATCCAACTCCTAACCTTCTGTGCTTCTGTGATTCTGAGAATGGGTCAATTAAAAATTCTGATCTGGAGAGAATGGATAAAAAAAGAAAATGAAACCAGCAATATATGAACTCAAGTTATTTGAAATTCTCACAGCAGCAATAAGAAATGAGGGGACATGAATGTCATAGCTGCTAATATGCTCCTGGAAACTGTCAGTAATATTCCCAGCAGGAATCAGAGTCATCAGTTGAGATGAAATTTAGATTTGCCACTTTCTCTGGGGAGTCAGCAGTGTATTTTCTCATGACAACAGTGTATTCTGTCATGTTGCTTTGACAGGTTCCTGCCTTCTCCACAGCAGGTGTCCATGCAGCACATAGAAAGAAGCAGGACACAAGCTGAATAACCCAGGGATGGGAACCATCACAACAGGCCCAGCCAGGATACTTGGAGCATGGCTGGTCCAGTCACATCTCTCATATCAAACCAGCTGGAAGACAAACACATCCAGGAACAGTTAAAGGTTAAAACCCAACTGAAAAACAGCAAAGTTCTCAAGGGAGTATTTAGTCCTCATGTAAATTTCCCCAAGCACAGAAAGTTTAAGTAATTTACAAGATAAGCAACACCATTTAAATTTTCCACAAGGCATCAACATCTTACTGAAGTGGAAGCAATTATGCTGGTCAGTCTCCACACCTGCCTGCTGAAAGCAAGCAGAAGTGAAAAAAAATACATAAAACTTATGAAACCCCAACCCCAAAAAACAACAGAAAAAACAAAACAAAACAAAAACCAAAACCCCAAAAATTATAGAATTAAAGAATCATAGAATCAGAGAATTGTCAGGGTTGGAAGGGACCTCAAGGATCATCCAGTTCCAACCCCCCTGCCATGGGCAGGGACACCTCACACTACAGCAGGTTGCTCACAGCCACATCCAGCCTGGCTGCAAAAACCTCCAGGGATGAGGCTTCCACCACCTCCCTGGGCAACCTCTGCCAGTGTCTCACGGTTCTCATAGGGAAGAATTTCTTCCTAACATCCAATCTGAATCTCCCCATTTCTAGTTTTGCTCCATTCCCCCCAGTCCTATCACTCCCTGACACCCTCAAAAGTCCCTCCCCAGCTTTCTTGTAGCCCCTTCAGATCCTGGAAGGCCACAAGAAGGTCTCCTCAGAGCCTTCTCTTCTCCAGACTGCACAACCCCAACTCTCTCAGGCTGTCTCCAGAGCAGAGCAGCTCCAGCCCTCTGCTCATCCTCATGGCCCTTCTCTGGACACCTTCCAGCACCTCCAGATCCTTCTTGGAACAGAGGCTCCAGAACTGGACACAGAGCTCCAGGTGTGGTCTCAGCAGAGTGGAGCAGAGGGGGAGAATCCCCTCCCTGGCCCTGCTGGCCACACTTCTCTTGCTGCAGCCCAGGCTCTGCTTGGCTCTCTGGGCTGCAAGTGCTCACTGCTGGCTCCTGTCGAGCTTCTCATCCACCCAAACAAACAAACAAATCCAAATGAACAACAACAAAACCCACACAGAAACAAAACACAAAACCCTCAAACCAAAAAACCACGCACAAAAAAGGGCACATCTGGCATATTTTAAATGGCTTGTCAGGCTCCTGGCCACCTGCTCCCTCCTGACTTTTGGGTTCAGGATGTCCCATCAGGAATGCCTGCTTAACTATTCTGCTCAAGATGAGGGCTTGTCATAGTTTCAAAGCTGAGTGCCTTAGCTTAGTGTCCTAACTATGAACAAAGAGTAGGAACTTTCTGGACATCTCTGAATAAAAAGGAAATAAAATTGGCGATTTGATACAAAAAGAAAAGTATTGATAGGTCTATATAATGTCATTGGTTTGCTAATAAGGATAAATTTAGCTGCTTAAGCATTTCTGTCTTTTTTTTTTTGCTCCTTCCCTTTGCTATCTCTCCTTTGGCTTTGCTCCCTTAGCACTTTCCTGACCTTCTGCTGATGTAGGTTGGGTCTGTGAGGTACTGAGAAGGGAAGGAGAGGGGAGGCTTTGAGCAGCTCCCCAGACTATCCAGAGGGGTCTGGGAACAATTCAATGGGATCCTTGTGTGGTTTCTAAATTACAAATATAGGTGCTTATAGAGGGACCTGGACAGGCTGGACAGATGGGCAGAGTCCAACAGGATGGCATTCAACAAGTGCCAAGTGGCAGGTGCTGCACTTTGGTCACAACAACCTCATGTAGCACTACAGGCTGGGGACAGAGTGGCTGAGAGCAGCCCGGCAGAGAGGGACCTGGGGGTGCTGGGTGACAGCAGCTGAACAGGAGCCAGCAGTGTGCCCAGGTGGCCAAGAAGGCCAATGGCATCCTGGCCTGCAGCAGGAAGAGTGTGGCCAGCAGGAGCAGGGAAGTCATCCTGCCCTGTGCTCAGCACTGCTTAGACCACACCTTGAGTGCTGTGTCCAGTTCTGGGCCCCTCAGTTTAGGAAAGATGTTGAGATGCTGGAATGTGTCCAGAGAAGGGCAAGGCAGGGGGGTTGGACTGGATGATCTGTGAGGTCTCTTCTAACCTGGGTGATTCTGTGTGTATATATATATATAGTACATATTCCTTTCATTTTGTATTCCTAGATTTTGCCAGCTTTATACATCTTCATCCTGCTTCCAACCCAACTGAGCTAGTCTGGTGATTTATTTTGGGGGTAATTCTCCAATTTGTTGGGAGGTAATTTCAACCCACCACAGGGCTCCTGAGGTTTCTGTGCCAGAGGGACACAAAGCTCCCAATGGCATTAGGGAAGTGATAGTGATAAACATGCTCCACAAAGGGCTCCTAAGGTCATAGAATCAACCATAGAATGATCTAGGCTGGAAGAGACCTTAGAGATCATCTAATCCAACCTCCCTGCCCATGGCAGGGAGGTTGGGTTAGATGATCTCTGATGTCTCTAAGGTCCCATGGGCAGGGACACCTCTCAACCAGCTCAGCTTACTCAAGGCCCCATGCAACCTGCCCTTTCACTGCCTCAAAATGCCAACCCACCCACACCTCAGAAGGAAGGAATTTACAGAAGCAAAATCCACCTTTTCTGTTTGTGTTTTAGTGCCACAAGCCCAAGGCAGGTTGGTTGCTTCTTGTCCCAGTTTGAGTGACACTTTGTGCCTGAAGCCTTCAGCAGATCAGGTTTGAATGCACTTCATCTTCCATTAAAAACTGAGTTTCAGCTCAGTTAGTTTCTCTACAAATACTTGGTTCTGTGCATCTCCTTTGCCCATGCTCTCAGATTTCAATTAGGCAGGACCTTTTCTACAGAGGATGGGCCTAAGTGTCCCTCTTTTTATCATGTACATCTCCCAGGCCACTTAAGTCAGGCTTTAGAAGAGGCTTAATGGGCTCACAAGTCACTCTCACTATTTCAACCAGCTCAAGCTACCTGTGACTGATTGATTCACAACTTGCAAATAAGATAAAATGCATTCAATTTCTTCACTTAGAGCTGAACCTCTGCAGCAGGAAGATCATCTTTTATCCATTAAAGTTTATGCATTTATGAGCCTACTTAAAGCCATTTTCTAAAAGCTTATATCAAATGGAGATGAACTTGTGATGTACTCAGAGACACTCAAAATACTTAGCTTAGATAGGCTACAAATATCTCCTGATTTAAGAATTCACTCTCCCTTTTAGTATGCCAGGAGCTGGCTTTTGGGACTGCCCTTTGTCTAGTCACCTAAAGCTTCTTCTAGTATTGAAAGGGAAGATGGCTGACTGCTGATGCCCTGAGAAAGTAGCCAGATTGTATTTTTCACATTTTCTTTGATGAAATGCACACAGAATCTCAGAATCACAGAAATTTGTAGCTTGGAACAGACCCTCAGGATCACCAAGTCCAACCCAGAACCCTACTCTACAAGGCTCACCCCTAAACCAGAGCCCCAAGCACCACATCCAAACCACCTTCAAACACAGCCAGGCTTGGGGACTCCACCACCTCCCTGGGCAGCACATTCCAATGCCTGACCACTCTTGATGGGAAAAAATTCTTCCTAATGTCCACTCTAAACCTACCCACTCTCAGCTTGAGGCCATTCCCTCTTGTTCTATCACTAATTACCTGTGAGGAGAGACCAGCACCAACCTCTCCATGAAGTCCTTTCAGGTAGTTGCAGACAGCAATGAGGTCTCCTCTCAGCCTCCTCTGTTCCACACTAACCATCCCCAGNAGCACCCCCAGGTCCCTTTCTGCCAGCAGCTTTCCAGCCACACTGCTCCGAACCTAAACTGGAACTCAGCATTAGCACAGAATTTCAAGACCATCTTCACACCCTTAGGCCATTGAATCTTACCTGCTGAAATTCTAGTCCCACTGACAGCCCTCACCAAACAGCTGTTCCTTTCAGCAGGACTCAGGATGCTGCATCTATGAACATCTCTCCTCTGGGCTGTAGTCTTTATTGCCCATTTAATTGCCTTTAAGGTTGGGCAGAGCACATTCCAACTATGTCTCTAGGAATGGCAGGGCACTATATTAGTACCATCATCAGTAATAACCTTCTGACACTTCCCAATTATTGTGCTGCTTACATTTTTCAGTGCAGAAAAGGCAAACCCAGTGTTTTACAGAAAATAAATGCAATGCTGTGCAAACCTTCAGTTTTGATGCTTGAAGGAAATGCTTTAGCCTTAGTTTTCTTCAAATGCTAACAGCAACCTTAGGTCTGATCTCACAGTCAGAATATTCTCTTGATCAGCAGGTAAAGACAGATTTGCACATTCAAGATTACATTAAATGGAGGTGCTGGAAGGCGTCCAGAGAAGGGCCATGAGGATGAGCAGAGGGCTGGAGCTGCTCTGCTCTGGAGACAGACTGAGAGAGTTGGGGTTGTGCAGTCTGGAGAAGGGAAGGCTCCAAAGAGACCTTCTTGTGTCCCTCCAGGATCTGAAGGGGGCTAGAAGAGAGCTGGGGAGGGACTTTTTAGGGAGTCAGGGAGTGATAGGACTGGGGGGAATGGAGCAAAACTAGAAATGGGGAGATTCAGATTGGATGTTAGGAAGAAGTTCTTCCCCATGAGGGTGGTGAGACACTGGCAGAGGTTGCCCAGGGAGGTGGTGGAAGCCTCATCCCTGGAGGTTTTTGCAGCCAGGCTGGATGTGGCTGTGAGCAACCTGCTGTAGTGTGAGGTGTCCCTGCCCATGGCAGGGGGGGTGGAACTGGATGATCCCTGTGGTCCCTAACAATTCTGTGATTCTATGAAATCAGTCCAAATAAATAAATATATTTAATAATAATAATAATAAAAGCTCTAAACCCAGCAGCAACAGAATCTAGATGGAATTATCTGTCAGTAAAACAGTCATTACTTGGACACAAGAAGCCTTTACAGTCCTGACACAATATTCCACGTTGTCCTTCTCTACTGAGTTTGCAGTTTTGTTTTGCCTACTTAAAAGAGCCACTACATTTTTCAGTTGGAAGGGATGACAAGTAAGATGAAAGAGAAAAAAACCAAAAGAGCCTGGTTGGTTCTGGTTCAAAGTGCTCATCTAACCCAGCCTCAACAGAAGCATTCCATGCAGCTGTACAGAAGGTTTCTACAGCTAACATGTCCTGAAAGCTAAACCTCTTATTTGTTATTGTAAAAGACTAAATCTTGTCTCGTTTGATGTGAATCAACAAAGATAAAATCACAGACAGCAGCTGCCCAGGGAGGGGATGGTGAAAGAGCCTCTGGTAATAGAGATGTGTGATGGGCAGAGCCACTGGTACTGACTCTCTGGAATGTGCACAGACAAGAACATCTCCACCCTGGAAAGGGAGGATGGTGAAAAGGCCTCTGGACTGTACAATGGATTCAGCACCTGGCATGAGAAGTCCCTGATGTGTACTCTGTGTATGGACAGGTAAAAGGTGAAGGAGGAGGTGGAGGCCACCCCTCTGCCAGACTCCTGTAAGCACACAAGGAATACACAGGAAGAGTCCCTGGGGACAATACCTGGATACATACCTAAAAAAACTCTAACAAACTGTATAAAAGACCTCAGTGATGCCTGCTAGGAAGGAGAGAAAAAGACAGAGGCAGAGAGAAAAAGACATCACCATGCAGCCTGGAAGCAGCAGACAAGGAACCCTCTCTCTGTGCTCTAGGTTTTGTAACCTGTGAGAAGAAAAGAACTCATGGAGAAGAGAAAAGACATCTTCACTGAAGACATCACATGCTGGAGGACTTGGATTTTGAGATCTGTGTGAGGTTCCCCTGCCTATGGCAGGGGGGTTGGAACTAGATGATCCTTGCGGTCCCTTCCAACCCCGACTGATTCTATGATTCTATGATCTCTCCCTTCCCTCCTGCAGGGAGGACAGCACAAGCCAACACAGATGACATCTCCTCCAAGCCAAAGTGGCAGCCTTCCTAGGACCTTGGCGCCCTGGGAGGTGTGGTAACATAAATCTTTTCTTGCTCTCTCTCTTCCTCCAATTTTACCACGCTCCCTCTCTCTCCCTTCTTCTGTTCATCCACTTTATTCTGTTCATAAACAGCCTGGCTTTTGATTTTTGGCCTCATTTATGCCTTTAATTTCACAACACAGCGATGTTCAAACAAGGACTGAGTCTCTCTCCTCCAGTCTGAGGCAGATATCTCAGTGATGATCTTCTGGTTGGAGTTCCCATCTGCATGCATATCAAGTGAGCTGGCCTCAGCTTGTGCATCGTGTCAGGGAATAATGAATGCCCAAATCAGTGGCTGCAAAGGCAGAGGGGCAGCAGTGAAAGAGAACTCTGATATCCTGTGTGTAAGAAGGAATAAAGCAATTTGCTGGGGGTGTGTAGGAGGTAGAGGTGTTAAGAGCCCAGGCATCGGAACACGACACAGTGGTCTGCTGGTTCTGCTGGCTCTGTGGCAGGAAGCAGCACTCTGCATCCCTGCAAGGCAGGGGACACTGGAAATTTCCATACAAGGCAGAAGGCAGGTGAAGGTATTGTTTATGCAGCTCACCTCTCCAGCTAAGCTGAGAACAAACCAGAGCATGCATTCATAATGAGTGCTGAAGGCCGACATGCCACTCAGCTACTGAACAGAGGGGAGCTGACCCTTCCCATGCACAGATCCCACAAGTTCTCCTTTCTTGCTTCCTCTAGGGGAAGTGCTACAAGAATTCAGCTGTGAGTACTGAACACACACACACACACACAGAGAAAACTCCATAAAGCTAAACAGAGCTGCCAGCTGAGAGAGGATTAGGATGCAGTATCATGTATGCCAACCCTGTTCCTGCTGCTCCCTCAGGCAGACATTTGCTTATGGACACCTTTGGAGATAAGGCACTGAAAGAGTCTTTGCTTTAACCCGAGACACCTGCTTTTGTGCTTCCAAATGCATTTTCCTTCCTTAATTGTGATGACCTGTGCTAGAAAGAGCTAAAAGAGGCAGAAACATATTAATTAAGGCCTTTGGCACTGTCCCCCACAGCAAACTCCTGGCCAAGCTGTCAGCCCATGGCCTGGACAGGAGCACTCTGCACTGGGTTAAGAACCGGCTGGAGGGCAGGACCTAGAGAGTGGTAGTGAACAGTGCCAGATCCAGCTGGCAGCCTGTCACTAGTGGTGTCCCCCAGGGATCAGTGCTGGGCCCCTTCCTGTTTAATATCTTTATTGATGATCTGGATGAAGAGATGGAGTCCACCATTAGGAATTTTGCAGACAACACCAAGCTGGGGGCAGGAGTGGATCTATTGGAGGGTAGAAGGGCTCTGCAGAGGGACCTGGACAGGCTGGACNAAGGCTGGGGAGGGGTCTGGAGCACAGCCCTGTGAGGAGAGGCTGAGGGAGCTGGGGGTGTTTAGCCTGGAGAAGAGGAGGCTCAGGGCAGACCTCATTGCTGTCTACAACTCCCTGAAGGGAGGTTGTAGCCAGGTGGGGGTTGGGCTCTTCTCCCAGGCAACCAGCAGCAGAACAAGAGGACACCGTCTCAATCAGCACCAGGGGATGTTTAGGCTGGAGGTGAGGAGGAAGTTCTTCCCAGAAAGAGAGATTGGCCATTGGGATGTGCTGCCCAGGGAGGTGGTGGAGTCACCATCCCTGGAGGTGTTCCAAAAAAAGCTTGGATGTGGCACTTGGAGCCATGGGTTAGTTGTCAGGAGGTGTTAGGAATCAGGTAATAGGTTGGACTGGATGATCTGTGAAGTCTTTTCCAACCTGGTTGATTCTGTGATTCTCTGTGTGTGTCATTCTCTGTCAACTGTTGTGCAGTTCAGGGTGGTTTTATGTACTGAAAGGGAAACTATGTGAAGGGATACTAAAAATCCCCATGGTGTGCTGCTGAGTTGGCAGTTCTGCTGTGCCCCTGACTCCCTTCACTAGCCAGGAAAGTACATAGGTGTAAGAACTCCAGTGTGAACTGGGGGAACTCACTCCTTGCAGTTTAATGCCCACAGCACCTCACACATTCCTGTCTCATGCAAACAAATTGGTGTCAGAGAAAAGCAGAGGACTTCAGAGAATAATTTTCCTGAATTCAGCAGTTTTTTCCCATCTATAGGCCTTTAATATTCAGTTAATTTTAATGTCACCTCATGTACTGCTCTAGCACTAAGAATCAAAGCAGCAAGTCCACAGGGCCAGTTCTGAAATAATAAATTTCAGGACATCCTGGAAATGACCTGCCTGGATGTGTTCCTGTGTGATCTGCTCTAGGTGCTCCTGCTCTGGCAGGGGAGTTGGACTGGATGAGCTTTCAAGACCCCTTCTAGCCCTTAATATTCTGTGATTCAGGAAAAAGTGAAAAAGAAATTCACTCTCTACTCACTCAACCACTGCTCAGCCTAAGAGTTCACAATGGAGTATTTGCAAACACAGTGCAGCCAGTTGCACAGACCCTGCAGCAAAAGATACAGCCCATGGAGAGCAAAGTGCCATTTATACACATTCTTAACAACTCAGGAACTTTGGGAATGTGCTCCTGCCAAGACTCCAGCAGTTCTCCTGACACCCTGTTAAAGTAAACCAAATCTCTGCTTCATGAGGAAGGTGTTCTCCTTTGTTAAAGACAGATGTTGTTGAACATGGATGCAGCAGAAAGGTATTTTTAATCTTTTTTTTTTATCCTAAAGGTTTCAGCAACACCCCAAGGGGCATTTTTTTTCAAAGAGCAGAAAAATGCTGTCAAGAAGACAAGTGATGAGCAAGGACAAACCATCTGTGATTGGCAGGAAATCCAGAGCTTCTGAATCTTTGGAAGAGTCCAACAATTAATCAAAACTCTTTCTAGTGTTCATGCTCAAACCTTCAAGTTGGAACATCTCCCTTATGAGAAGAGCCTGAGGGAGCTGAGGGCTCTGGAGCTTGGAGAGGAGGAGCCTGAGAGGTGACCTCATTGCTGTTGCTAAAGATGTGCAGGGAGAGTGCCCAGAGGCTGGATCCAGGCTCTGCTGGGTGATGCCCAATGCCAGCACAAGGGGCAGTGGTGGAAGTTGAGGCATAGGAAGTTCCATGGAAACAGGAGGAAAAATCTTTTCCCTGTGCCAGAAGACTGGAAGAGGCTGCCCAGGGGAGTTGTGGAGTCTCCCTCTCTGGAGACACTCAAAACCCTGCTGGATGTGCTCCTGTGTGATCTGCTCTAGGTGCTCCTGCCCTGGCAGGGGGGTTGGACTGGATGAGCTTTGGAGGTTCCTTTCAGCCCCTAACATTCTGTGATTCTGTGGTTCTATGTATATGGAAGACCACCTAAAGCAAATGAAGCAGTAAAAGCATTGGGATGCAAGATTTTTTTGCATGTGTGATAGTAAGCAAGAAAGCAAAATAGCTTCCCAATGAAAAGGGGGTGTCATGTAATGGAAAATGATGTCAGAAGTTCTCTCAGTCCCTTCTTCCTTACATGTATGAGCCCAAGGATGTGGGATTGGTCTACACCTGCAAAATACAGACCAGAACCTTTACAAAAAACAAAACAAAACTAAACCAAACCAAACCAAACCAAAACCAAACCAAAACAAACCAAAACAAACCAAACCCAAACCCAAACCAAACCAAACCAAAACCAAACCAAACCAAACCCAAACCAAACCATACCAAAACAAACCAAAACCAAAACCAAACCCAAACCAAACCAAAACAAACCAAACCAAACAGAACCAAACAGGAAAACTGTTCTGGATCTTCAAAATTCACCTCCACACCCATGCAACAAGTCAGACAGGCCTTGCAAATCTCTGACAAGCAGCACTGCTGCATGTGTGTCAAGATCCAGGCAGAATCTGGCCACCTATGCCCTGTTTGAAATGGGGGGAGAGCTCCTGGGCTCTGGTTCTACCTTTGCTGTAGCTGAGACTGCTCTACAGCAAGCCACTTAGCTCTCATGATGAATTCCTCCAAATGGTGAAGGGAAGTGTCTCCAACTCGAGCTGGCCTTGCTGTTAATTTCCTGCTCCACCAGGAGCTGTGCCAGTGACTGTGAATTATCCTTCTGCTGTAACACCACCGAGCAAACCACGTTTCCCACTTGATTTTTCACAGGAGCCAACAGATGGCATCACATAAGGCCTTGTCCTGGCAATGGCTGCTGTTGAAAGCATTTAGAGAGTGATTCAGGACCTTAATTCTCCCCAGAGTTGAGCTGAGGCACACAAACTCTCTGCTAGCCTCTTCCAAACATCCTCTGTCTACAATATGTCCCCTTTCCATGGTGGTGTACTCTGAGCTGCTCTCTGCCAGCTGGAAGGCTGGTCAGCTGCTTCTGTTCAAAACCACTAGATCTGATGCCCAGCTGATTTGATAGACCAGCTTCTTGGAGTCAGCACTGCTGTCCCATAAGGTGAACGTATGCCTCCACGGAATTTTCTCTCCCAGGGATGCAGCAGTTTGCTCTTCACTAAAATATGATTAAAAACCATGCTTCCTGTACACATAGAATCACAGAATTGTCAGGGTTGGAAGGGACCTCAAGGATCATCCAGTTCCAACCCCCCTGCCATGGGCAGGGACACCTCACACCACAGCAGGTTGCTCACAGCCACATCCAGCCTGGCTGCAAAAACCTCCAGGGATGAGGCTTCCACCACCTCCCTGGGCAACCTCTGCCAGTGTCTCACCACTCTCATGGGGAAGAATTTCTTCCTAACATCCAATCTGAATCTACCCATTTCCAGTTTTGCTCCATTCCCCCCAGTCCTATCACTCCCTCACACCCTCAAAAGTCCCTTCCCAGCTTTCCTGTAGCCCCCTTCAGGTACTGGAAGGCCACAAGAAGGTTTCCTTACTCTGGCAGTCACTGTAGCAAGTGCATCATTTCTGCCCTCAGGGTCAGTATCTGCTGCTCTCATTAAGCTCTGCTGCAGCTCCTGCTTATCAGTGAGGGCAGCCCCAGGCCCCCAAGGTCCCCAGCAGGTGTGACATATGCCAAGTTCTCCCTGTTCCAGTTCTGAAGACAAGGTCCATAGACTCTTTTAGAACAGGAGATGGAAGCTGCAGATGAAATCATCTGGTGTTCAATTTGCATTTGGAAACTGATGCAAGGTTTCCCCCCTGTGATGGTCAGGACCCATATTAGGTACAGCCTTGCTCCATACATCTTCATCAAAGTAAACTCAATGCAACCATGCATGGAGTTTTTTCAGTGAGGAGCTACCAGGAAGCAAACAGTATAGGGAAAACTACCCGAGTCCACTTCTGTCCATCAGAAACTCTTAACAGGTTGCCCAGGGAGGTAGTGGAAGCCTGGCCTTAGTAACTTCCAGGGATGAGGCTTCCACCACCTCCCTGGGCAACCTCTTCCAGTGTCTCACCACCCTCATGGGGAAGAATTTCTTCCTCACATCCAATCTGAATCTACCCATTTCTAGTTTTCTTTCCATTCCCCCTAGTCCTATCATTACCTGACACATGTGAGACAAGCTGCTATCTCCCACCCCTTCCCCAACCACCAAAGCCCTCCTCCAGTCCCAACTTGAAACACTAAACAGAGTCATTGAAGACCATTTCTTAAGACCTTCTTCAACAGAAAAGCTGTGACAGTTTGGGCACCTACAGCAGTCTCCTTCAGTATAGATGGCTCCTGAAGTAGTACCTTGCAAAACAAAATTTGAAAGTTAAAGACTATTAAACAGCTAATAGAGGGGCAGGACATGCATGGACCTGATGGAGCAAGTCCAGAGGAGGAACACGAAAATGCTCAGGGGGTTGGAGCAGCTCTGCTCTGAGGACAGGCTGAGGGAGCTGGGGGTGTTCAGCCTGGAGAAGAGAAGGCTCCAGGGAGACCTAAGAGCAACCTGCCAGGATCTGAAGGGGGCTACAGGAAGGCTGCAGAGAGACTGTTTGCAAAGGGCTGCAGGGACAGGATGAGGGACAATGGCTTCAAACTAGAGCAGAGCAGATTGAGATTGGATGTGAGGAACAAGTTCTTTCCTATGAACGTGGTGGAACACTGGAAGAGATTGTCCAGGGAGGTGGTTGAGGCTCCTTCCCTGGAGATTTTCAAGGTGAGGCTGGATGAGGCCCTGGGCAACCTGATCTAGTTGGGGATGTCCCTGCTGACTGCAGGGAGGTTAGACTGGATGAGCTTTGAAGGTCCCTTCCAACCCAGACCATTGTAGTAGTACTAAGAAATTTAGGTGATAAACTAAAGACTACCTTAACTGATCTGAAGTTTGGAAAGGTGAATTCACTCCTTGGCCTGTTGTACTATGTTAAATACTGCAGGGCTTCTGCATGGAAATCCCCAGTTTGTTTTCCAAGCCCATTTGTTGGGGTTTTTTTTGTCTCCTTTTTTTTGTTTATTTGTTTTTTTCTTTTCATCTAGCTGCTTGCTCATTAAACCACCACCACTTTATCAGGCTATTTGTACCATTTCTTCCTGCTGGTGCCACAGCAAGACCTTCTCTGTGTCTCTGCTCCTTAGCCTTTGATCTTCTCAGTAGGGAAATCAGTTGCTGATTTATAAAGCTGATTCCTGCACACCAGAATCTAAAGCTCATAAAAATTTCTCTTCATTGAAAGCAATATTCTTGCAATCTGATTTTAATCTCTACCCATTTCCACTCTCGAGAGAGTGGGGAGGGAAATCACACATGGAAATGACTACTTTTGTACTTATGGAACATTATTGGAAAGGCTGTGGTTAGTAGGTCAGGAGAGGTTCTCCTCCCCCTCTACTATGCCCTGGTGAGGCCACATCTGGAACATTGTGTCCAGTTCTGGGCCACTCAGTTTGAGAGAGACTTCAAAGTACTTCTTGAGAGAGTCCAGCACAGAGCCACAAAGATGATTAAAAGAGTGGAACATCTTCCTTACGAGGAGAGCCTGAGGGAGCTGAGGGCTCTGGAGCTTGGAGAGGAGGAGCCTGAGAGGTGACCTCATTGCTGTTGATAAAGATGTGCAGGGGGAGTGCCCAGAGGCTGGAGCCAGGCTCTGCTGGGTGATGCCCAATGCCAGCACAAGGGGCAGTGGTGGAAGCTGAGGCATAGGAAGTTCCATGTGAACATGAGAAAAACTATTTTTCCTGTGAGGGTGACAGAAGACTGGAAGAGGCTGCCCAGGGGAGTTGTGGAGTCTTCCTCTCTGGAGATTTCAAAACCCTCCTGGATGTGTTCCTGTGTGATCTGCTCTAGGTGCTCCTGCACTGGCAGGGGGGTTGGACGGATGAGCTTTCGAGGTCCCTTTCATCCCCTGACATTCTGTGATTCTATGATTTCCCTCAAGTTCCTCCCAAACAAGCCAAAAAAAGAATAGATTGGGTGAAACCTGACAGAGAAATCCCCAGCCCACTAGTCCTTCAGTTACCAAGGATTTAAAAGCAAGCTTCTACAGCACTTGAAGAAAGAAAGATATCTTCTGATCTGCTCCTAGGGACAGGTGAGATGGCTGACAGCTCCATTTGCTTGACTCATGGCATTTCTTTGAAACAGTAGCTGAAGTACTTGATCATTTTTTTCCTTTTTGTTTTATTTTTTCCAGATTTTTTTTCCCCCAAAAGATGACACTTTAAAATGAAAACAATTGGGCTGTCCCATTAAATGATTAGTCTCATATTGGCTTGGCTTGCCATCCTAATTATATTCAAACCAAGTCAAACTCCAGGGAATATTTAATTTCCCTTGCCCTAAGTTCAAGCAGAGAAATGAGCCCCATGCTAAAGATTAGGAGTCAACAGTTTAATGTGCAATAAAAGTAAATAAACTCAGCATGAATACTTCAGTGACTATGACCAGAGGACTAAATCTGAATCCATTCTGTCTGGTAGAAGAGGCCATTTCAAAGGTTCCATTTCTTTCAGCACTGAGGAAGAAACAAAACAAAACAAAACAAAACAGAACAAAACAAAGCAAAACAAAACAAAGCAAAACAAAACAAAGCAAAACAAAACAAAGCAAAACAAAGCAAAACAAAACAGAAAAAAACAAAACAGAATAAAACAAAACTAAACAGAACAGAACAAAACAAAACAGAACAGAACAAAACAAAACAGAATAAACCAAAACAAAACAGAACAAACCAGAACAAACCAAAACAGAACCAAACCAGAACAAACCAAAACAGAACCAAACCAGAACAAACCAAAACAAAACAAAATAGAACAAAAGAAAACAAACAGAACAGAACAAAACAAAAGAAAACAGAACAAAACAAAACAAAACAACTCAAGAAGGAAATGTGCTTATTTGATAGGAATCTAAACCATTGCATCCTCCTCTGAGGTCAGCCTGGCCACTGTAGGTTTAAAACAATATCTATAGGCAGTTTAAGCATCTTTCATTTTTAAGGATTATTTTATCCTTACAGCATGCTTTCCTGCTTCCAAATTTATGTTTGGATTTATATTTTGATTACCCTCATGAAAAATATCTGTAATATCCCCCCTGGAAACAAAATAACAACCCAAACCCACCAAAAGCCTCATAGAATCATAGAATTGTCAGGGTTGGAAGGGACCTCAAGGATCATCCAGTTCCAACCCCCCTGCCATGGGCAGGGACACCTCACACTACAGCAGGTTGCTCACAGCCACATCCAGCCTGGCTGCAAAAACCTCCAGGGATGAGGCTTCCACCACCTCCCTGGGCAACCTCTTCCCCTCTTCCCCTCATCCTCATGTGGGAAAACTTCCTCATCATAGATGTGTTGTGAAACTACTTGGCTTTAACTCAGCACCATGAGCACATTAAACTACTCTCCTGGTTTAGGCTCAGCTGGCAGTGAGCCCCACACAGACACTCACACAACTGCCCCCCCTTCCCCTGCCAGGATGGGAGAGAGAAATTGGGAACAAAATGCAGAACCCCAGATAAGGATTGTTCAATAGAAGCACACAGAGAATGAAGAAGCAACACTGACAAGAATACTACTGATGAAGTGAAATGTAAAGGGAGAGATATGAAATGTGAGCAGGTTGCCTGACCCTTGCTGTGTGTGCCAAGAGGCACCATGACAGAAACCTGCTGCACCTGCCTGTGCCAGCCACCCCTCACACAGCAGGGTGAGTTGTGTGGCACTGGATACCTCCTTGGCTGGCTCAGCTGAATCTACTGGCCACGGCCTGTTGCAGCTACTGTTCTAGAGGGCAGCTGCTGGCTGCATGCAGAGTGCAGGGCTCCTTAGCTGACCAATTCCTTAGCAGGCTGCCTAGAGCAAAACAATCACATTCCATGGGTGCCAAGAACAGCAGCCTCACCTTGGCCCCCTGGCATGGAGCATGCTGCAGAAGCCTCCTCCTTGACATGCTGGCACCTCTCACTGGGAAAAGGTTTTAGCTTATAGATGTGGTTGGGTTTTACTGGGTGAGGGATTGATAACAAAGAGTATGGAAACACCCACTCTGAGCAAGAGTTACTTAGGAAAGTCTTAGGGGGTTAGGGCTGCTGGGAACTCCTGCTTCTGTTAGCTACTTCTGACCAGGGCTTTGGTGTAGGGATGCTGCTAGGGCCATGCTCAGGACTTCTGTCAGCTGCTTTGTCTGTTAAGGGCTTCCAGGACTTCTGCTGTTTAGGACACTCTGAGACTCTGTCATGCTGGGGATTCTACAATGCAGCTCTAAAGGACTTCTGGGAGGGTTTCTGAGATTCTCTGCTCTCTGCATGTCTGGAATCTCATTGCTATACAGAAACAGGGTTGATGCCTTCATTTGTCACCCAATGGCCCCTGGATTGAGTGAGAAAAACAACAGTGGCCCCTTCCAACTTCTTCTGAAGCAAACTAACCTTATCCTAGTCAAACCCTGGCCAGCTACCTGCACTGAGATGCAGTTGCTAGAAAAATAGCAGCAGAGTGTCCTCAATGAATAATCATGTACCTCCCACTAAGAAACTGCTGATTTCACACTAACAGTGTGGTCCAAATCTTCATGTAAATTCAGAGTCCTTCCTGCTGTGTGATTGCCTGCACCTTCCTTCGTGGTGAAGAGTTCCTTAGAATCTCTGTCATAAAGTGATAGTACTAAACTTGATGCCTCTTGGTCTCTGTCTTTGAATTTATTTTTTTCTTATCTGTTTATTTGTTTTTTAAAAGCTGAATTCCATTTACAAGGTCTGAAATCTAAGCAGAAAACTTGAATATTTGGGTTGAACACAGGCCTGTGACTCAGAGTGGTTGTCATCACCTCTGAAGGTGAAGAATTGAACACAAGGAGTCTCAAAATTTCCTCCTCTGTACAGATGAAGAGCTGGAATCAGAGACTTCTCCCAACTGTGGTGTTTGTTTCAAACACCTCACCATCTCCCACATTTGAACACATTCAGGAGCTACCCTTTAAGTGAACTTGCTCCAGGCTGAAGGCTGTTGACAAGCTCTCCAAGAGAGGGAAAATAATTGCCTTGCTGATTTCAACACCTTGGTAACTTGACTTCACCAGGGCCAGAATTTCTCCACCACAGAGAAAGTTGGGTATTAATGAAGCTTTTCAACAGATTTAAGCTTTTCTATCTGTACACATAACTTATTTTTCTAAGAAGAATGAAAAGTTCAGTTCCTCTTTTTAACCCTTCGCAGCCTCCATAGCTAGCAGCAGGTTTATAGAATCATGGAATTGTCAGGGTTGGACAGCACCTCAAGGATCAGCCAGTTCCAACCCCCCTGCCATGGGCAGGGACACCTCACACTACAGCAGGTTGCTCACAGCCACATCCAGCCTGGCTGCAAAAACCTCCAGGGATGAGGCTTCCACCACCTCCCTGGGCAACCTCTGCCAGTGTCTCACCACCCTCATGGGGAAGAATTTCTTCCTCACATCCAATCTGAATCTACCCATTTCTAGTTTTGCTCCATTCCCCCCACTCCTATTACTCCCTGACACCCTCAAAAGTCCCTCCCCAGCTTTCTTGGAGCCCCCTTCAGATCCTGGAGGGCCACAAGAAGGTCTCCTCAGAGCCTTTTCTTCTCCAGCTGACCAACCCCAACTCTCTCAGTCTGTCTCCAGAACAGAGCAGCTCCAGCCCTCTGCTCATCCTCATGGTCCTTCTCTGGACACCTTCCAGCACCTCCAGATCCTTCTTGGAACAGAGGCTCCAGAACTGGACCCAGAGCTCCAGGTGTGGTCTGAGCAGAGTGGAGCAGAGGGGGAGAATCCCCTCCCTGGCCTTGCTGGCCACACTTCTCTTGCTGCAGCCCAGGCTCTGCTTGGCTCCCTGGGCTGTAAGTACACATTGACAGCTCCTGTTGAGCTTCTCATCCCCCAGCACCCCCAAGACCTTTTCTTCAAGGCTGCTCTCCAGCCAGTCCCTGCCCAGCCTATATCGGTGCCTGGGATTGCCCCAAGCCAGATTCAGGACCTCACACCTTATACCAAGTCTTAGGTGAAGAAACCTTTCAAGCTGTTACCATGGCAAGAGAAGCTCAGAGAAACAGGCATCCACTCTAGGCTTTAACTTTTAGAGGAAAAAGGAATGTCAGTCTGACAATGGATCATTCTTAATGAGTGCTTTAAGTAATTAGGCAGCTAGTGAGGAGAGCTTTGGAGGCTGCAGGTGATAAACAGAGATGATGAAACCATATTTGTCAGCATTTCAACATATGCTCCTTTGGCAGCTCCTTTACATCTCTCTCTTTTATCCTGCTGCCAATATGGAAACATATACACAATGTTCCTGGTTAAGAGTCCTGATTAATGACAGAGTTATCAGTTTAGTAAGGCACTGAACAGTTAAGGCTGAAGGAAAATGCCCTTGTGAGGCAGGAGACTTGTTCCCAGTGTGTGGTAGTTTTAGACTATGCCTTAAAAATTTTTCCACAGATTTCAAGCAGAAAGTAGTAAAAATTCAAATAAATCACTATTGGGTATAAAAAGGAAAATAATGATTATTCTAAACAATCCCATGGGAGGGATAGCTCCCAGAAGATTTGGTTCCCAAAACAGTTTTCGCTTCTTTGCTGGGGAGATACACTAACAGGCTTTGCTGACCTGCACCTGCAATACTGTGTCCAGTTTGGGGCTCCCCAGTTCAGGAGAGACAGAGACCTGCTGGAGAGAGTCCAAGGGAGAGGCAGGAGGATGCTTAGGGGACTTGAGCATCTCCCCTGTGAAGAGAGCCTGAGAGCCCTGGGGCTGTTTAGTGTGGAGAAGGGGAGGCTGAGAGGGAATCTGATCAATGCCTATCACAGGGTACAACTGAGCAGAGCCTGTCCCTCTTGACACCCAGCCCTCAGATACTTATAAACATTCATTAAGTGCCCCCTCAGTCTTCTCCTCTCCAGACTAATCAGCCCCAGGGCTCTCAGCCTCTCCTCACCAGGCAGTGCTCCAATCCCTTCAGCATCCTTGGAGCCCTCCCCTGGACTCTCTCCAGCAGATCCCTGTCCCTCTTGAACTGAGGAGCCCAGAACTAGATGAACTATTCCAGGTGAGGCCTCACTAGCACATAGTAGAGGGGGAGGAGAACCTCCCTAGATCTGCTGGACACACTCCTCTGAATGGACATCAGACTGAGGTTACTGAAGGGGCATTTCATTGCCCTCTCACAGGCAATAGCAATGAAGGTCACCATCCCAGTGACAAAACATCACTAAAGCCATCGACTCTCTTTGCAGCTTTCTGGCAGTGTCTTTCCTGTCTTTCTGCATAACTGCAGAGAACCCCAGTGGCAGAGGTTCAAGTGAGATAGCTCAGTTCAGGAAGGACCTAAGGGAACTGCTTGAAAGAGTTCAGCACACAGCCACAAAGATGATCAAACCTTCAAGCTGGAACATTTCCATCATGAGGAGAGCCTGAGGAAGCTGAGGGTTCTGGAGCTTAGAGGAGCCTGAGAGGTGACCTCATTGCTGTTGCTAAAGATGTGCAGGGGGAGTGCCCAGAGGCTGGAGCCAGGCTCTGCTGGGTGATGCCCAATGCCAGCACAAGGGGCAGTGGTGGAAGCTGAGGCATGGAAACAGAAGGAAGAATTTTTTTCCCTGTGAGGGTGACAGAGTCCTGGAAGAGGCTGCCCAGGGGGGTTGTGGAGTCTCCCTCTCTGGAGATATTCAAACCCTACTTGGATGTGTTCCTGTGTGATCTGCTCTAGGTGCAGGGGGGTTGGACTGGATGGTCCTTTGAGGTCCCCTCCAGCCCCTGACATTCTGTGAGTCTGTGAGGTCACATTTCTGCCTTACAGAGAAACTTAGCATTCAGGTCCCCTCCGAGGATGCATAATGAAAAGATATTTTTTTTCTGGTAATGCAAGTTCAAGACTTGAAGGTAGTTTAGTAGAGCTCTAACTGGCTGCAGGCTGAAGTTCCCTATGGAAAAAGAAATCCTCTCAAAAGCACACACACCAAGATGAAATCTTTTCTAAACATATTGAAAATATCCCGATCACCAAGTTGCACTACTGAATGTGGAGGCCAGCTTGGTGTCATCTGCAAACTTACTGATGAAGGACTCAATCCCCTCATCCAGATCATCAATAAAGATATTGAACAGGATGGGGCCCAGCACTGGTCCCTGGGGGACACCACTAGTGACAGGCTGCCAGCTGGATGTGGCACCATTCACCACCACTCTCTGGCACCATTCACCACCACTCTCTGGCACCATTCACCACCACTCTCTGGGCACCATTCACCACCACTCTCTGGGCACCATTCACCACCACTCTCTGGGCACCATTCACCACCACTCTCTGGGCACCATTCACCACCACTCTCTGGGCACCATTCACCACCACTCTCTGGGCACCATTCACCACCACTCTCTGGGCACCATTCACCACCACTCTCTGGGCACCATTCACCACCACTCTCTGGGCACCATTCACCACCACTCTCTGGGCACCATTCACCACCACTCTCTGGGCACCATTCACCACCACTCTCTGGGCACCATTCACCACCACTCTCTGGGCACCATTCACCACCACTCTCTGGGCACCATTCACCACCACTCTCTGGGCACCATTCACCACCACTCTCTGGGCACCATTCACCACCACTCTCTGGGCACCATTCACCACCACTCTCTGGGCACCATTCACCACCACTCTCTGGGCACCATTCACCACCACTCTCTGGGCACCATTCACCACCACTCTCTGGGCACCATTCACCACCACTCTCTGGGCACCATTCACCACCACTCTCTTGGCACCATTCACCACCACTCTCTGGGCACCATTCACCACCACTCTGGGCACCATTCACCATCACTCTCTGGACACCATTCACCACCACTCTCTGGGCACCATTCACCACCACTCTCTGGACACCATTCACCACCACTCTCTGGGCACCATTCACCATCACTCTCTGGGCACCATTCACCACCACTCTCTGGGCACCATTCACCATCACTCTCTGGGCACCATTCACCACCACTCTCTGGGCTCAGCCCTCCAGCCAGTTCCTAACCCAGCTCAGAGTGCTCCTGTCCAAGCCACAGGCTGACAGCTTGGCCAGGAGTTTGCTGTGGGGGACAGTGTCAAAGGCCTTGCTGAAGTCCAGGCAGACTACATCCACAGCCTGCCCCACATCCACCAGGTGGTGACCTGAGCATAGAAGGAGATCAGTTCTTTAATCATTTATAGGGATTCAGTTGCTAAGAACTGTTTCTCACATTTCCATTGTGGAACTGTTGCTCATTTTCTTCTGGCTTTCTGAACAAAGAAGCTTATACTAGATGCTTGCTATCAGCTTTTACAAAGAAATTGGAAAGCTCTGATGGAGAAAAGTGAAAAGAGTGGGAGAACTGTAAGAGGATTTCAGCATTCCAGAGGAGGAAAACCAACATGTACTTCGTTAAAAATACAATTAATTCTGCATCTTAAGTGTGTGAAAGTGATGAGAGCCTCAGCTAAATGACCTGTAAAGAAAAATTAACACCTCTGTAACTTCTGAAAAAAGAAGCACTGAAGTCCACAGTAAGCTGAGTCTAGATTCCAATTCATCTTTTCTTTTTATTTTCTTCACGAAAAAGAAGGCAAAACCTCACCTTTAACTGATTAATTCTTGAGTCTAGAATGATAAACATCAGTAACTTGTCTTACACTTATGGTAACAGTCCCTCTAAAGCCAGTGTAATCACTCAGTTGATGAAAATAACTCATGTGTGTAAGAGATTGCTGGCACAGGGACCTTGATGAAAGTTAGAATCACAGAATCATAGAATTGTCAGGGCTGGAATGGGCTTCAAGGATCATACAGTTCCAAGCCCCCTGCCATGGGCAGGGACACCTCACACTACAGCAGGTTGCTCACAGCCACATCCAGCCTGGCTGCAAAACCCTCCAGGGATGAGGCTTCACCACCTCCCTGGACAACCTGTGCCAGTGTCTCACCACCCTCATGGGGAAGAATTTCTTCCTAACATCCATTCTCAATCTACCCATTTCTAGTTTTGCTCCATTCCCCCCAGTCCTATCACTCCCTGACACCCTCAAAAGTCCCTCCCCAGCTTTCTTGGAGCCCCCTTCAGATACTGGAAGGCCACAAGAAGGTCTCCTCAGAGCCTTCTCTTCTCCAGACTGCACAACCCCAACTCTCTCAGTCTGTCTCCAGAGCAGAGCAGCTCCAGCCCTCTGCTCATCCTCATGGCCCTTCTCTGGACACCTTCCACCACCTCCAGATCCTCCTTGTAACAGAGGCTCCAGAACTGGACCCAGAGCTCCAGGTGTGGTCTCAGCAGAGTGGAGCAGAGGGGGAGAATCCCCTCCCTGGCCCTGCTGGCCACACTTCTCTTGCTGCAGCCCAGGCTCTGCTTGGCTCTCTGGGCTGCAAGTGCTCACTGCTGGCTCCTGTTGAGCTTCTCATGCCCCAGCACCCCCAAGGTCCCTCTCCTCAGGGCTGCTCTCAAGCCAGTCCCTGTCCAGCCTATATCAGTGCTTGGACTGCCTCGACTCAGCTGCAGGACCTTGCACTTGGTCTTGTTGAACCTCATGAGGTTGTCATGGGCCCAGCTCTGCAGCCTGTTCAGGTCCCTTCCCTCCAGGGTGTCAGCTGCACCACACAGCTTGGTGTCATCAGTGGACTTGCTGAGAGTGCCCTCAATGCCCATGTCACAACAAGGCAGCACTTTACAGAATGTCATCATTTTTCTAGTCACATTTCTTTTCCCCACAGGTGCTCTCAAATACTTTCTTAACTTCAAGCCCTGCATTTTCCTAGCATTCTTTCAATTGCCCTTTTTGACTAACCTGAAGCAGAACACTGTGATAAACCTCTCCTGTTCCAACAATTAATATCATGGGCCTGTGATCTTTGCTTTTGGACAGTGATAGAAGCCAAATGACAGAACCAATAGGCAGACTATCCTTGAAGTGATACATGAGCTTCACACACAAATGATCCACAAGATAGAGCACTACTGTCTCCAGACTGATGGAAAGGGAAAACAACTTGGCTGTCAGGGTGTATTTTCAAGTGGGAGCAAGTACATCAAAAGTCCTCTGTGGACCTCCAAGTACACAGAGCACAAAGCTAAGTGAGTCAGAAGCATAAAAATAAAGGAGAAGGAAGAAAGGCAAAGAGAAATGAAATCATGACCACCTGGGAAGATCATTATTTGGCCTGTTATGCAGGAAGCATACAGATCTGTCAGAAAGAAATAAATCACAGTGAAGTCTGCTGTTCACCTAAGCAAGACTGAACATGTGAGCATAATTATGACCCATTTCAAGTCCAATTAAATCCCAGTTGACCAGAGGCAGACAGATTCTGGTCTGGCACAGCCCAATAATGCTGTGTCAAATGTCAGATGACTTTTTGAGCTGTTTCCCAACTAGGGTGCAGGAAAACCATCAGCATGCCCACCAACCCTTCTTTGCCCTGGAACCTCACCTGGGAGCAAGAAGGGATGGTGATAACTGCACAGTGCTCTGCAATTGAACAGAACTGCTCAGACACTCCTAAATAACTGCAGCTTAATGCATTTCTAGAGCTGCTCCTAGGGGCACAACATATTCCCTCTATGTGCTTTACATATGGCACTGCCTGCTCTGAGGAGGGGGACATGGCCCTGTCATAGAATCAACCAGGTTGGAAGAGACCTCCAAGATCCTCCAGTCCAACCTATCACCCAGCCTTAGCCAATCAACCAGACCATGGCACTAAGTGCCTCATCCAGGCTTCTCTTGAACATCTCCAGGGATGGCAACTCCACCACCTCCCTGGGCAACACATTCCAATGGCAAATCTCTCTCTCTGTGAAGAACTTCCTCCTAACATCCAGCCTAGACCTCCCCTGGCGCAGCTTGAGACTGTGTCCTCTCCTTCTGCTGCTGGTTGCCTGGGAGAAGAGCCCAACCCCCACCTGGCTACAACCTCCCTTCAGGGAGTTGTAGACAGCAATGAGGTCTCCCCTGAGCCTCCTCTTCTCCAGGCTAAACACCCCCAGCTCCCTCAGCCTCTCCTCACAGGGCTGTGCTCCAGACCCCTCCCCAGCTTCCTTGCCCTTCTCTGGACACCTTCCAGTCCCTCAACATCTCTCTTGAATTGAGGAGCCCAGAACTGGACACAG
>VXBD01009367.1:261933-278918 GCA_013399975.1 Indicator maculatus | reverse complement strand
TTGAATGTGAGGCTGGATGAGGCCCTGGGCAACCTGATCTAGTTGGGGATGTCCCTGCTGATTCTGCTTCTTGTCTTTCTTCCAGGGTCTGGGAAAGGGGGGTCTGGGGAAGGCAGGGGGGCAGCTTTCCTGGCTTTGGCCAGGAGGGTTTTGTGCTGTTTCTGCTAATTGTACATATTTGTAAATACTGTAAATACTGTATATTTGTACATAATTATTGCATTTCATTGTAGACTGTGCTTTGCAAATCCAGCTTCATTTGCTTCCAAACTGAGCTAGGCTGGTGTGGTTAATGTAGGAGGGGAATTGCAGCCCACCACACAACAACAAGTGGGATAGAGGTAACTTGGTTAG
This sequence comes from Indicator maculatus, assembly GCA_013399975.1. Taxonomy (NCBI): domain Eukaryota; kingdom Metazoa; phylum Chordata; class Aves; order Piciformes; family Indicatoridae; genus Indicator; species Indicator maculatus. The sequence goes on along the minus strand of VXBD01009367.1, from coordinate 278,564 downwards.
CTGCTACACAGCCCTCTGGCCTTTTGTCCAGGGAGGTAATTCAGGGGAATCTATACAGGGGAGTTTAGAATCACAGAACAGAATCATAGATTCATAGCATCCTAGAATCACAGAATCATAAATTCATAGAACCATAGAATCACAGAACCATAGAATGGTCTGGCTTGGTCCAAGGCCATCTAGTGCCCTGATGAGATGCCCATGGGCTCTTGTCTAGTTTTATATGTGAAGATAATTTTGAATATGTTTATTACCATGCATGCTTTGGTATTTAGTTTGGTTCTGTAAACAATTACTTCATTTTACTTCGGAGTTCTGTGTTGTGTGGTAATTCATTTCTTGAGGTCAGTTGCAAATTGTTGTGTGGTATGGTACAACACCAAACCACCACACACTGCAGTGAGGTTCTCCACATCAGAGATGATGACAGCAGAAATAGACAAGCAAGCAGGGGAAGTTCTACAGAGGACATGAGCATAATTGTGAGGCACCTCAAAGCTCCCTTTTGTACCTTCTAACCTTTGCTCTTTCCTTCCCATTTTCTATCAGTTCCCCTTGCTGTGCTTTCCCTGAACTCCAGCTCAGCATAAAATCCAATTATCAAAATGTCAAGGCAATAACCACAGCTTTATCACTCTCCTGCAAAATATATACACACTGAAGGTGTTATTATGGCTTTATTATTTTAGGTAATTAATAGTTCCACTTCAGGGTAAGGAATCCATTATGCTTCATAGTCTGTAGTGCATTCTGGAGGACTCACAGTCCATACTGATATATAATATTCATTACCAATTATGTGCATTGAATAGAGACAGTGTCTCTGAATCCCCCCCAAAACAGGCTGCCAGGAACCTGCCTGCAGTTCTACTCAAAAGGCCAAAGACATAACACAAGCAGTGAAGAACCTCTGCTGCCTCATGTGAACAAAGAAAACCAGCACTGGTGAGGCCACACCTGGAGTGTTGTGTCCAGTGCTGGGCACCTGAATCCAAGAGAGATGTGGAGGTGCTGGAGCCAGGGCAGAGGAGGGCAAGGAAGCTGTGAAGGGTCTGGAGAATAAATCTGATGAAGAGAGACTGAAGGAGCTGGGGATGGTTAGTGTGAAAAAGAGGAGGCTGAGGGGAGACCTCATTGCTGTCTGCTACTCCCTGAAAGGACCTTGTGGAGAGGTTGGTGCTGGTCTCTTCTCACAGGTAATTAGTGATAGAACAAGAGGGAACAGCCTTCAGCTCTAACTGGGTAGGCTTAAATGGATATTAGGAAGAATTTTTTCCCCTCAAGAGTGGTCAGGCATTGGAATGTGCTGCCCGGGGAGGTGGTGGAGTCCCCAAGCCTGGCTGTGTTTCAAGGTGGTTTGGATGTGGTGCTTGGGGCTCTGGTTTAGGGGTGAGCCTTGTAGAGTAGGGTTCTGGGTTGGTCTTGGTGATCCTGAGGGGCTTTTCCAACCTGAATGTTTCTGTGAAACTAGAAGAAAATGGTGACAAAATATTCATGAGGAGTTGTGAAAATATTTTTCTCACCTGCTTTACAAACTGTAGACAGAGCAAGCCCCTTCACCCCTTGAAAATGATAGCAGAAGTACTGCCTCCAGAGCAAGGCATCAGAGTCAGAGTAGCAGATCTGTGATTCCTTATGACAACAAATAAACAAATTTAGATTAAACCCATGCCAGAATAATTGCACGTTTTCTTTTTAAAGGCAGGTTTGCAATGTTGTGACTGAAACACTGTTCTGCACCAAGCTACCTGTTGTGAAGTCTATCACAGAAACATTCAGGTTGGAAAAGACTCTCAGCATCACCAAGCCCAACCATTAACCCTATTCTACAAGCTTCAACTCTAAACTATAGGCCCAAGCACCACATCCAAACAGTCTTTATACACAGCCAGGCTTGGGGACTCCACAGGCACCCTGGGCAGCACATTCCAATGCCTGACCACTCTTGAGGGGAAAAAATTGTCTCCTGCTGTCCAGTCTAAACCTACCCAGTCACAGCTGGAGGCCATTCCCTCTTGTTCTATCACTAATTACCTGTGAGCAGAGACCAGCACCAACCTCTCCACAAGCTCCTTTCAGGTAGCTGTAGACAGCAATGAGGTCTCCCCTCTGTTTCACACATCCTCCTCTGTTTCATCCTCCTCTGTTTCACACTAACCATCCCCAGCTCCTTCAGTCTCTCTTCATCAGATTTATTCTCCAGACCCTTCACAGCTTCCTTGCCCTCCTCTGCACTCTCTCCAGCACCTCCACATCTCTCTTGGATTCAGGTGCCCAGCACTGGACACAACACTCCAGGTGTGGCCTCCCCAGAGCTGAGTCCCAGGGGACAATCCCTGCTCCTGCTGGACACAGCATTTCTAATCCCAGCCAGGATGCCTTTGGCTGTCTTGGCCACCTGGGCACACTGCTGGCTCCTCTTCAGTTGCTACAAACCAGTATGAAGTGATAGCAGTGCCCCCACCACACAGCAGTGCCAGGAAGTGCTGCTGTTGAAGGTCAGCACTGTGAGGTGGATAAAGGACACAAAGCACTGCTGATCCTCTTCTCCTTTCCAGCCCATGGTTTCCTTTGCTTTGCCTGTAAAAAAGGAACCATTGCTGGTCCTACACTGCAGAGTCTCCACTGTGTGGCTCTGTCCCTCTGCAGGCTGCTGTCTCAGTGACACCCATTTGGGAATGTGCCCTCTCTCGGGAGGCAGAGGTGGGCTGAGGGCTGCGGGGCCAGCGACAGCCTGCAGCTGCTGCTGCCTTCTCTCAGCACTGCTTGCGTTTTTCAAGAATCAACTGCTGCAGGGCAGTCAGTGCACCAACTGACAGCTGAGCAGCTCCTTTCTCTTTCCTCACTGAGTTAATATCATCAGACCCAGGTGCTGCTGCAGGGTGCAGCCTGCTTGCTGACTGATTGAATATTTTATCAGGCAGAGTGTGGCCAGCAGGAGCAGGGAAGTCATTCTGCCCTGTGCTCAGCACTGGTTAGGCCACACCTTGAGTGCTGTGTCCAGTTCTGGGCTCCTCAATTTAAGGAAGATATTGAGATGCTGAAACATGTCCAGAGAAGGGCAACAAAGCTGTGATGGGGTCTGGAGCACAGCCCTGTGAGGAGAGGTTGAGGGAGCTGGAGGTGTTTAGCCTGGAGAAGAGGAGGCTCAGGGGAGACCTCATTGCTGTCTACAGCTCCCTGAAGGGAGGTTGTAGCCAGGTGGGGGTTGGTCTCCTCTCCCAGGAAACCAGTGGCAGAAGGAGAGGACACAGTCTCAAGTTTAGGCTGGATGTTAGGAAGAAATTCTTCCCAGAAAGAGAGATTGGCCATTGGGATGTGCTGCCCAGGGAAGTGGTGGAGTCACCATCCCTGAAAGTGTTTAGAATAGGACTGGATGAGGCATTCAGTGCCATGAGTCAGTTGATTGGATGGTGTTGGGTGATAGGTTGGACTTGATGACCTTAAAGGTCTTTTCTAACCTGGTTAATTCTGTGATTCTGTGAAGTCTCTTGCTTTACACATTAGCTGGATTTTAAGGTGAGAAGGCTGTCACAGTGCAGAGACTATGGCATCCTTTGCATTTTGCACAGAAGGTAAAGTAGGCAAAAGACAAGTACAGTATGTTGGCAGCTACCTGTTGTCAAAACCCTCACCATAATAACTTTTCCTGCTAACCCCCCTGCCCCTGCATCTTTGTTCTAAAACACTTCATTTTCTATTATGGTTCCTAGAGATCACAGACAACTTACAGCCTCATGCTCCCAGCCATTGATGCAATCAATACTAAAACTAATCTTTTTTTTAAGGTACCAGGCAAACAACCTAAACTGCAAGCTGGGGATAAAAATTAGGCCATGCAATTCCAAGGAACCAGCACAACTTCTGCCTCCAATGCATGTTTGATAAAAATTCACCTTCATTCCCATTCTCTTTCTTAGGACACTCTCTGAATCCTAAATGTCAGCAAGCAGCACAACAAAAGAAAACTGATCTGAGCATTCAAGAGGAACCCTCTGTAGGAGCAGTGATTTCTTTCACTTCCCTGGCTCCTGTTTTCTTCTGTGTGACCACAGACTATGTCCAGGAGAGCATCTAAGAGGAGGGTTTAATGTAAGCAAGGGCAGAGCTGCTGTAACAGCAGCTACTGAGGTGCCATGGAGCCTATATACAAACAATTCCCACTGTCTGCAGTTTAAATTTACAGTGATTTATAGGAGCAGTCTCTCTGTTATCGGAAGCCCTAAGCTATTAGCATTTGGGAGGATGAAATAGCAAACAAAAGCTTCTAAAGGGTTTATTTTTCTGTTCCACCATGTGTTCACTAACTCCTAGGTGATGGAGTAAAGGCAAGCTGGGAAGTGCTTTTCTAAAGCCCTTAGAAAGGTGAATGGAAAGCACTACTGTATTTCAGACAGGAGATTGGCTTCAACAATGCTCCATGTAAGTATCAGAAGGAAATCACAGAATCACAGAATGTCCAGGACTGGAAGGGACCTCCAAAGCTCATCCAGCCCAACCCCCCTGCCAGAGCAGCAGGACCTAGAGCAGATCACACAGGAACACATCCAGGTGCATCTTGAATATCTCCAGAGAGGGAGACTCCACAATCCCCCTGGGCAGCCTCTTCCAGTCTTCTGTCACCCTCACAGGGAAAAAATTCTTCCTCATGTTTCTATGGAACTTCCTATGCCTCAGCTTCCACCACTGCCCCTTGTGCTGGCATTGGGCATCACCCAGCAGAGCCTGGCTCCAGCCTCTTGGCTCTCACCCTGCACAGGAATGAGGTCACCTCTCAGGCTCCTCCTCTCCAAGCTACAGATCTCCTCATAAGGAAGATGTTCCAGTATTTTAATCATTTTTGTGGCTCTGTGCTGGACTCTTTCAAGCAGTTCCCTGAGGTCTTTCTTGAACTGAGGGGCCCAGAACTGGACACAATATTCCAGATGTAGCCTCAGCAGGGCAGAGTAGAGGGGGAGGAGAACCTCTCTCCACCTACTAACCACAGCCCTTCTAATCCACCCCAGGATGCCATTGGCCTTCTTGGACACCAGAGCACATTGCTGGCTCATGGACAACCTCCCATCCACCAGGACCTCCCTGTCTCTTTCACTCTGATCCGAGTGAAAATCCATCATGTTTTTCCAGGCTACGCACAAGGCTTGGGGACTCCACCACCTCCCTGGGCAGCACATTCCAATGCCTGACCACNTGCCCAAAACTGGACACAACACTCCAGGTGTGGCCTCCCCAGAGCTGAGTACAGCTCTGGATGGGGATTAATTTGTTGGTCTTGATTTGCACATTTCTAGTCTGTTTTCTCCAAGGTACCATTAATGAAAGTTTATTACATTACATTCCTTGCCAATTGATAGGAACTGCTCAGGGGATTTAAGATGCCTATAAAAGCAATATTGGTAAAAATGTAGATTATATGCAGGAGAAAAAATAAAAGTGCAGAACTATTCAGCATTTGACTCCTGCATGACTCTAACTTGCCAGAAGGAACAGAAAACAGGGGGAAAATATTTTTTTATCATCTAATATGAGCAGTCAGATTACACAGTGCACTGATGTAGAGGATGGAAAAGGGAAGACAGAGAAGAAACAAGGGGAGCAAAGGACACATTCTGAGGGACATTTGCAGTTCATAGCCCTCTGTTCCTGGAACAGAGCCCATGGAAGATCAACAGAAGAAAAGAGGACCTCTGCAGTGCTTCTTTCTTCTCTGCCTTCAGTGGGCACCAGGTGCCACAGCATGACCTTTCCTTTGGTGGGATGAAAGACAGAAGGGAATTCTAACAGCTTAGACACACTACAGGACGAAACAAGTGCTGCTTTAATTTCTAGTCCAACTTTCCCCCCAGCCCCACAACAACCCACAACATAAAGGAAACCCTTTGAGAGGGATTATAGCTCTCTTGGAGTGTCTTAGCACATTGTTTAGGCAGGGACAGCAGAACTCCTGCCCATCACAGGATCATACTTGTGTCTCTCCTCCCACCGTGTCTGAGCGAGTCATGACCGTTCCTTGTAGCTCACTGTGCTAGCTACAATCAGGTTAAAAGAGAAGGAAGACCCAGAGGACCTTCTTCCTCTTCTCTCCCTGAAAGAAGCCATTTGTCATGTAAAGGCACTGCAGGCCTTTCCTTCACCTGCACCTTCCACTACTGCAGCTCAGCATTTTCTTAAGATGGAAAGAGATTAGGTAGAAAAATAGATAAGCTGCTAGCACTGTCTCTATCAGGCACTCAGGTTTGAACTCCAAATAGGTATTTCCTTTAAAATGGAGAGGAGAGGGGAGNTTAAAGAAACACCAAATAAGGAGCCCAAAGGCTGCAGGAGCAACCTTGGTGGTGACAAGACCCTTTGTGTGTGCTGGGCAGGTGGTGATGGCAGGGGGACAAGTTGCTGTGATGCTGGAAAACCCAAACCCTGCAGAGCTGGGGACAGGAACCAACACAGCTCTCAGTCCAGTCCCAGACCTGAATCTGTTCCTCAGACCTGGCCTGAGGGGCTGTGAGGGGCTGTGATGCTCATTGCCTTGGAGAAAACCAGCACAAAACTCAGCAAAAAAGGGCAAAAAACCCCCACAAAAAACAAAGAGAGGGAGTGGAGAGGGAGAGGAGAGGGAGAGGAGAGGGAGAGGAGAGGAGGGAGATGAGACCTTTTTGATGGAAGTGCTGGACTTCATTCCTCATTTTGAGGCCACTGAAAAGATTTCAGAGACCTAGCAAAGTATCTTTTCTGCAGCACTCTAGCCTGGATCACCAAGTAAATATTTCAAATGTTTTTTACACTCTAGAAAATGACACTTTTCAGAGAGCAAGCTAATGAGAAATTCCTCTGGGAGTTTGTTAGGATGCAGGAAAAGTTCCTGAATCACAGTGCTGTTAACACATCTATTCAAGAACTTTCCAGATAACAAATGATTTCACTCAGTCTCCCAGCTAGAAGCAGCATTTGCTGGTGCATTTGGACTGCACACATTATTCTGACTATGAGGATTAAACACTATTTTCTTGTCTGTCTGTGCTAAATTAAGCCCAACCTAGGAGGGATGGGCTGAAAAAGAAGCTAGCCCCAGATGGGCAAAGAAACCTGGGAAGGGTTCCTGGGTCAAAGTCTCTTTCATTCCCACTTCCTGTGCACAACCCTTTTTAAGGGTAAGCCATTGCCTGCCCCTCTGTCTTCTCCTGCTCTCTCTTTGCCAACATCCTGCTGCTTCTGTGAGCTGTTAACCACATGCTGGGGCCTGTTCCACCCTGCCCCAGAACCCTAAGGGAACTGCATCTAAAGAGAATCCATCTTGCATCTAGAGAATCCTTTGCCAGCTGTGCCTGGGTTTGTATATATTTTTATTTATCCATTTTCCTTATATCTTTGTAACCTTCCTTTTACTCAAATGTCTTTTATAGTTTGTCAAACTTACCTTTTTAACTTCTAAATTGGTGCAAGACTGTTCTTTTGTAGTTCTACCTCTCTCTTCTCCTCCTACTTAATTTGCTTCCCCTAGCAAGAAAAGGGGAGAGGGGAGGCAACCTAAATCTCTTCCATTTAGGCTTTTGGGCTCTAGGAAAAACTTAAACCACAACACTGTTGCAAATATTGCTTAGCAACTCGAAACGATAAAGATGATACATTGCTAAATTGCTTCCTTTGAAGTACAAATCTTGAAAAGCTGTGTGAGGAAGAGGTGTCAGATAAGTTATCACAAGGCAAATTCTATTTCTCAGGTTTGTATTGTTCAAACAGCTGAAAGTGGAATGTAAGACAAGGATGCTTTGCTAGAATGCAAAACAGTTTTTTGCATTAATTTTGGTCTAGTTTCTTCTGGATGACAAAAAATGGGACTGGTAGACCAAGAGGGAATGGCCTCAAGCTGCATCAGGGTAGGTTTAGATTGGGTATTAGGAAGAATTTTTCCCCATCAAGAGTGGTCAGGCATTGGAATGTGCTGCCCAGGGAGGTGGTGGAGTCCCCAAGCCTGGCTGTGTTTGAAGGTGGTTTGGATGTGGTGCTTGGGGCTATGGCTTAGGGGTGACCCTTGTAGAGTAGGGTTCTGGGTTGGACTTGGTGATCTTGAGGGTCTCTTCCAACCTGAATGTTTCTGTGGTTTTGGGATTCTGTGACATTATGACTGGAAACCGAAATTGAATACATATTTTGGTTGACCCTAAATTTACTCAGCTTATGAGATAACTGAACCTATAGAGTACAGAACTGCATCTATGGAATTTCTCTAGTGGAACAGGAGCCATGCTCCTTGCTTCTTAACTGCATAATGGTTAAGGAAATGTATTCCTGGAGCTGTAAGTGACTATGAAGAAAGGTCTCCTGTTGCTGTCTTTAAGGATGGGATGGATAAAGAATTCCAAGGCTCTCTCTATTGTGTTAGTAGATAAGAAAGTCCAAATTTTTTATTAGGAAGATTTTTTTCCTAGCAAGATTGGTCAGGCATTGGAATGTGCTGCCCAGGGAGGTGGTGAAGTCCCCAAGCCTGTCTGTGTTTAAAGGCCATTTGGATTTGTCTGACAAAGAGATGAGGACAGTAGACTGGGGATCCTAAGATGAGGAAAAGAGACTCCTTGGAACAGTTTTAAAACACAGTTACAAATAATTTTAAAAATTACCTAATGAGCAAATGTACTCAAAAATGCACCTCCCTTACTTTTGCCTACATGATGTAGTTCTCCAGTTTGGGCTAACACATCCCTTCAAGGTAGGGAAGTGATCCAGGGAGCCTGGGCAAAACCTGGCACTTCTTAGGCAATAAAAAAGAAATACATGAGATGAAATTGTGGTCAAATCCATTAAGTATAAAATCCTCTAATTACTCAGTTTGATTTCCAAGCTCTCTTTTCTGTCATAACACATTACCTGGCAAGTGCATAAACATTTCTATAAATATGGATGAATCTGTATTGCAAGAGTCAAGCCCCAGAATGTGGTCTCCTCCCCAGGAATGCCACTGAAATTTCCATTATGGCTAGGCTGGTGGTAACCAGAAGAGAGATTTAAAAACCTGCAGGGACTGCCACCAAGTTTTAGCTCTGTCTAAAATAATTTGACTGCTCAAAGATCCATTTATTCTGAATCATGACCTGAGGAACCCAAAGCTATATGAACTCTTAACAGTATTTCCAGCTGGCATTTCGGTTAATTTCAGGTTTTGCATCTGCAGGATTTATTATGAACAAATATGACCTTGCTCCACCCACACTGTGACCTGAGTGAGTGCCAGGAGAAGCACACCCTCCATATTAACATGCCCTTCCTGTCAGCAGAAATAATGAAGTGATGGTTAGCATTATCCCATCTGAACTGGTGCTCTTCCTACTCACTCTGACTGCACTTTTGTCTGCCTGAAACGTATTCCACAGGCACAAGCCATCAGAAAGTCATCATTTACCAACCTCCTGCCTCACACAGGAAGGCACTCAGCTGCATTACAGACACTCCTCTGCCTGTGTGAACTCATGGCTTTGAGAATGTGCAAGCTGCAGTATGTTCTCTTTTCTGAAATGCCAGAACAATTTGATCTGGCATGCTCATTTAATCCACATCCAAACATAGAATCATAGAACCACAGATTCATTGAATCACTGAATCATAGAATCATTGAATTTACTACAGATGTACCTTTAGTTTATAAACTTCAGAGAACTTGTGAAAATCAGAATAAGATGAGCTGTCTTTTCCCTCATCCTTGCTCTCAGCTGGCATGATCCAAATCAAAGTCCTGGTGAAAGCAATGCAGTCATAGAATCAGTCAGGACTGAAAGGGACCTCAAGGATCAGCCAGTTCCAACCCCCCTGCCATAGGCAGGGACACCTCACACTACAGCAGGTTGCTCACAGCCACATCCAGCCTGGCCTTAAACACCTCCAGGGATGAGGCTTCCACCACCTCCCTGGGCAACCTCTGCCAGTGTCTCACCACCCTCATGGGGAAGAATTTCTTCCTCAGGTCCAGTCTGAATCTCTCCATTTCCAGCTTTATTCCATTCCCCCAAGTCCTGTCACTACCTGATAGCCTCAAAAGTCTTTCCCCAGCTTTCTTGTAGCCCCCTTCAGATACTGGAAGGCCACAAGAAGGTCAGCTCAGAGCCTTCCCTTCTCCAGACTGAACAGCCCCAACCCTTCCCTACAAGGTTCACCCCTATTGCTCCCCTGGTCTGGGGGAGATGAATGTAGCTGTAAACCCCTTGTAAGGAAGGGCCATTGGGTGATGAATGAAGGCACCAACCCCATTGCTGTATAGCAATGAGACTCCAGACATGCAGAGAGCAGAGAATCCCAGAAGTCCTTTGTTGTAGAATCCCCAGCATGAAAGAGTCTCAGAGTGTCATTAACAGCAGATGTCCCAGAAGCCCTTAACAGATGAAGCAGCTAACAGAAGTAGAAGTCCCAAGCATATCCCTAGCAGCATCCCTACACCGAAGCCTTGCCAACAGCACCTCACAGAAGCAGAAATCCCTAGTAAAGCCCTAACCCCCCAAGCCATTCCTAACCTAAGTCCCTAACCCAAGGTAACTCTTGCTCAGAGTGGCTGTTTCCATACTCTTTGTTATCAGTCCCTCACCCAGTAAAACCCAACCACATAGATGAACTAAAACCTTTTCCCAGTGAGAGGTGCCAGCATGTCAAGGAGGAGGCTTCTGCAGCATGCTCCATGCCAGGGTGTCAAGGTGAGGCTGCTGTTCTTGGCACCCATGGAATGTGATTGTTTTGCTCTAGGCAGCCTGCTAAGGAATTGGTCAGCTAAGGAACCCTGCACTCTGCATGCAGCCAGCAGCTGCCCTCAGAACTGCAACATCCCCTAAACCATATCCCCAAGCACCACATCCAAACCACCTTTAAACACCTCCAGGCTTGGGGACTCCACCACCTCCCTGGGCAGCCCATTCCAAAGTGCACATTTGAACACTAAACCACCTGCTGGGATTTAAAAATGCCTACATCACATAAAATCAGCTGAGAAAAAAGGTACTGTGACTTAAATCAAAGGGAATTTAAAATGTTAACCTCCCAGCACATCAGTGATTGATTTTCAGGTTTCAGTATAGATTTAATGGCAACATTTTTTATGTTTAATGGAGTTAACTGAATGCTGGCACACATCTCAAGTCATTTTGACTTCAGATTCTGAAATTAGGTGATTTAGTCCACTCTCTATGAATAGCTTGATGGAGTATTGCCATTTCATAGCATCAGAAGGGCACTGTGGGTACCTAAATTTAGAACCAAAGCTTTACTTTCTTGTCTGCTTTGTAGAGCAGCAGTTACTTAACTGACTGGTAACACCCATATTGGAAACCTTGCTTCTTTTTGAGCCAAATGAAGGAGTATATCTTTGTCCTTTTTAAGTCCTGAAATTAAAAGCATGATCAGCATTGATTTTCCTATTGCAAGGTGAAAGCCTGCTGAATTAATGTGGTCTGGCATTTTGGGATGACTCTCTGCTTACAGCACTGAATCTTTTCTAAACTGATTTCAAAGAAGGCAGATAAAGTCACATGAATAAGACATATGACCTGTCCTGATTGTTTCAGACTATGGTGGACAGATTCTTCTAGGAGTCACTAGTGCAGACCAATAAACTCCCACTTTTAATCATAGAATGGTCTGGGCAGGAAGGGACCTCCAAAGCTCATCCAGTCATAGAATCATAGCATCAGTCAGGGTTGGAAGGGAGCTCAAGGATCAGCCAGTTCCAACCCCCCTGCCATGGGCAGGGACACCTCACACTAGATCAGGCTGGCCAGAGCCTCATCCAGCCTGGCTGCAAACACCTCCAGGGATGGAGCCTCAACCACCTCCCTGGACAACCCATTCCAGGCTCTCACCACTCTCATGGGGAAGAACTTCTTCCTCATGTCCAATCTGCATTTCCTCACTTCCAGCTTTATTCCATTCCCCCCAGTCCTGTCACTTCCTGATAGCCTAAAAAGTCCCTCCCCACCTTTCTTGGAGCCCCCTTCAGATACTGGAAGGCCACAAGAAGGTCACCTCGGAGCCTTCTCGTCTCCAGACTGAACAGCCCCAANCAATGCTCTCTGCAGTCAGGTTGCCCAGAACCCTGTCCAGCCTCACCTGCAAGATCTCCAGGGAAGGAGCCTCAACCACCTCCCTGGGCAACCTCTTCCTGTGTTCCACCACCCTCATGGTGCAAAACTTGTTCCTCACACCCAATCTCAATCTGCTCTTCTCTAGTTTGAAGCCATTGTCCCTCATCCTGTCCCTGCAGCCCTTTGCAAACAGTCTCTCTGCAGCCTTCCTGTAGCCCCCTTCAGGTCCTGGCAGGCTGCTCTGAGGTTTCCCTGGAGCCTCCTCCTCTCCAGGTTGAACACCCCCAGCTCTCTCAGCCTCAGGCTGTAGCAGAGGTGCTCCAACCCCTTGACCATTTTGCTGGCCCTCCTCTGGACCCTCTCCATCAGGTCCATGTCCTTAGTTTGATATCTAATTCTCCTAGGTTCTTTAAATTTGTTGTTAAATTTCAATCTGAGTGACCATATCTTTCCTCTACAACAATCAATCAAAATATTCCTTTCTGCTACAGGATACGACTCAAAAGGTTCAACCTCATTTATAGGGGTACATACTTCAGTGCTCCTTTAACTGGCACATTGGACAGCTTAATAATTGTTGCTGCTCTTTTACATGAAGGGCAAAGCACATTTATTATAATTACAATACAGTTTAGAACAGTTCCCATCTCTATTGATCAAAATAAAGACCATTTTGCAGTTGCTCACCACTTTGATTGCACGTGCCACATCTAAGAACAAAAAGAAACAAAAGCTCAGCAACTTGGCAACAAGGAATGAGGTTCAGCAAAGAAAATTGTGGGAAAGTGTATATGAAATATCAGATACAGCCTGAGAGCTGTCATCAGAATAACCTGCATCCAGGTCTGGAGCCCTCAGCATAAGGACATGGACGTGATGGAGGGGGTCCAGAGGAGGGACATGAAAATGATCAGAGGATTGGAGCAGCTCTGCTCTGAGGACAGGCTGAGGGAGCTGGGGGTGTTCAGCCTGGAGAAGAGAAGGCTCCAGGGAACCCTCAGAGCAGCCTGCCAGGACCTGAAGGGGGCTACAGGAAGGCTGCAGAGAGACTGTTTGCAAAGGGCTGCAGGGACAGGATGAGGGACAATGGCTTCAAACTAGAGCAGAGCAGATTGAGATTGGATGTCAGGAACAAGTTTTGCACCATGAGAGGGTAGTGGAACACTGGAACAGCTTGTGGTTAGGACCACATCCCTGGAGATATTCAAGGTTAGGGCTCTGGGCAAACTGATCTGGTTGGGGATGTCCCTGCTGACTGCAGGCAGGTTGGACTAGATGACACATGGGAGATCTCTTCCAACCCAGACCATTCTATGGTGCTATGATTCCATGATCTCCATAGCTGTTTCAAATACACTTAGGAACAAATCTCTTCGATGTTTTTCCATACTCCTAAAGGACTCTGAAAAATTAAAATTGATTTTCCATTTATTAGTTCTCTCTAAATTCACTTTGTTGCTTCAGAAAAAAAAAAAAAAAAGAAAAAAAAGAAAAAAAAGATTTGAGAGCCTCAGCTCCAGCTCAAGATCTTGTATGTCCAATACAAAATGTTGGACACAATTTACTGTTGTAATCATTGAGGTGTTTTACTCCCACAATGACTGAGAGGAGGTAATTTGATGCAATACCATATCTGAAACAAGGGGAATCTCATGTTTACTGCTTTTGTAATGAACTTCACACCTCCTGAGTAGCTCTTTCACTTTACTGCCTTTTTCCTAATGCCTCTGCAATCAGTTTCTATAATGCAGCAAGAAAGCTGCTGCAAGAGCAATGCAAACGCCTGGATTTCTTAGTCAAGCTTTTAGCTCTTGTGAAGTACTTTGAAAACTTAAAAAGCGAGGGATGCAGAAGGTAATTTTACTAGCAACAATACAAGAGCAATGAATACTGGCACTGCTACTCACATAGGATTGGAATGGTTTAAAATCAGAACAAAACAGGTCAAACCAGCCCAGAGGGGTAGCCTGGCTCTTTTCCCAGCACAGAAGTGAGAGAAAACACAAAAACTCAGAATTGAGACCAAAAAAAAAATGAGAATAAAGAATAGATTTAGTGAGCAAAATCAGATAACCATGGTACAAAATGCACAACTCCCTCAGTCTATTTGCAGAACAAGCACAGCACAAAGCAGCAGCAAGACAGCCAAAAGCCCAAGCCAGGAAACTGCTTCCCCATCCCTCCTTGTCCTGCCACCATCCCAGCAGAAAATACAACACTCAAGAACCTGGAACCCAGAAGCAGCAACCAGAACAGGAAGCCTCCCATGTTGCAATCTGAACTTCAAGCCCCATGGTACTTTGCTTCAGTTAGCACTTTCATTTTTGAAGCTGTGTGATGGTTTAGAACTGTCTTCTTAATTTTTCTTTGCAAAGTTCAAGCAGAGAAGGTTAGAGAGTGTAAATAAGTCACTATTCGGTGTAAGAAAGCAAAATAATGATTGTTCTAAATACTTCCAATGGATAGATAGAAATGTTTAAGAACCACTACTCAAAACAAAGTTGGGGCAGTCAGGGTCAGAGCTCTCAGCTTCCTTGCTGGGCTGTCTGGCTGCTGCTGCTTCTTCTCTTCTGGCTGAAGATAACACACTGACCTTGGTGAGCTAAGTTCACAGCCTCAGCTAAGTTCACAGCCTCAGCTAAGTTCACAGCCTCAGCTAAGTTCACAGCCTCTGCTTTCTACCTTCTCTTCTTTCTGCCAGGGGGAGGAGGCCCCTGGGAGAGAGGCCCCTTGGGAAAGGCCCCTTTGGGGGGGAAGCAAAGGGGGCTTGGTTGTGGTTTTTCTGCTGATTGTACATATTTGTAACTGTTGTGACTTGTGTCTATTTGTACACATTCATTGCACTGCATCATAGATTGTAGATTTGCCTGTAAATACAGCTTGCATTTGCTTCCAGACTGAGCTAGCCTGGGTATTGTCAGTGTGGGGGGATTTCAGCTCTCACACCAATACAAGCTGGCACAGCTGCAGCATGGTGTGGATAGCAGCAGCAGGTCCAACTCAACCCATGACAAGAATATTTTCTCATTGTATGCCTAATTGTTTCAAAAAGCAAAGACAGGCACTGGGAAACCACGATGCAAAATGAAAAGCCAGAGCTGCAAAGGTAAGAAGAACAGTTTCAGTGTCACAGAACACAGCAAACCAAAGTGTCTCTCTCCAAAAGACAGACACTGACTATCTCCTCAGCATTCAGGGCTCCCTGGGTCAGATGCTAAGTGGCAGAAGTAAGTGCCAGAAACATCAATTGTGTCTTTAGTGGGAATGGGCACAGGTTAACAGAGCTTTGAGCTTGTAACAACAATAGAAATGTGCACTCTCTTGTCCCTGAACATCATGGCAAGCACCTCAAGGAAAGGCAACTCAATGCCTTGTCCTTGAAAGAACCTTTAGGGGTTGTTTTCTGGGGTTTTCTTTTTTTGGTAAAGAGTGTTGTGTTGTGCTGCCTGAGTGAACTTTGCTCACTTACATTGTTCTCACTGTTTTCTCCTATGTATGACTTGGCACCACTAATGCCCCATGGACGTAAAAGCAAATGACTTCTTATTTCTTCCTTATGGTGAAGACTGGGCTGGCCACTAGATGAATGTAAGAGACTAAATCTTGTCTTGCTTGATGTGAATCACCAAAGATAAAATCACAGACAACAGCTGCCCAGGGAGGGGATGGTGAAAGAGCCTCTGGCAACAGAGATGTGTGATGGGCAGAGCCACTGGTACTGACTCTCTGGAATGTGCACAGACAAGAACATCTCCACCCTGGAAAGGGAGGATGGTGAAAAGGCCTCTGGACTGTACAATGGATTCAGCACCTGGCATGAGAAGTCCCTGATGTGTACTCTGTGTATGGACAGGTAAAAGGTGAAGGAGGAGGCAGAGGCCACCCCTCTGCCAGACTCCTGTAAGCACACAAGGAATACACAGGAAGAGTCCCTGGGGACAATACCTGGACACATAACTTAAAAAACAATCCCTGTGACTAAAAAACTGTATAAAAGACCTGAGCAATGCCTGCTCAGAAGGAGAGAAAGAAGACATCACATACTGGAAACTTCATGGGACAACACAAACCAAAAAGGACTTGGACTCTGAAAACTCTCCCTCTCCCCACCTCTGGCCAATGGCAATACAATCCCTTTCCTGCTCTCTCTCTCTCTCTCTCCCCCTTCCTCTGTTCCATCCACTTTTCTTCTGTCAATAAACAGCCTCACTGTTGATATTTTGGCCTCCTTTGTGCCTCTAATTTCATAACATGGGAATGTCCAAAAAGAACCAAGTCTCTCCTCCCCTCTGGACAGAGACCATGAATGACAGAACCTCCATTAAATTCCCTCACCTTCCCAAAGGAGAAGAGAAAGGGAATAATGGATAGAGATTTATCAACTGGAAAAGTAGACTCTAAAGCTGCTCTAACTGGGGGTACTGGGTGACAGCAGCTGAACATGAGCCAGCAGTGTGCCCAGGTGGCCAAGAAGGCCAATGGCATCCTGGCCTGCATCAGCAATAGTGTGGCCAGCAGGAGCAGGGAAGTCATTCTGCCCTGTGCTCAGCACTGCTTAGACCACACCTTGAGTGCTGTGTC
>VXBD01009367.1:214744-253515 GCA_013399975.1 Indicator maculatus | reverse complement strand
GACCTTCTTGTGGCCTTCCAGGATCTGAAGGGAGCTACAAGAAAGCTGGGGAGGGACTTTTGAGGGTGTCAGGGAGTGATAGGACTGGGGGGAATGGATCCAAGGTGTAGGAGGGAGATTTTCCTACACTACCTAATGCTTTTAGCATTAATGTGCACAGTTCAAACTTGGCTGCTGATTATCACCCCCTGGTTCTTCAGAGTTGCCCAATTTAGTGTCCAAAAGACAACCATATTGATAAAAGAGGTGAGCATACATTGCCTGTCCTCCAGACTACCATCTAACGTCATGCCCTGATGAAACCTCACCTGGAATATTGCATCCAGTTTTGGGCTCCCCAGTTCAAGAGGGACAGGGATCTGGTGGAAAGAGTCCAAGGAAGGGCTCCAAGGATGCTGAAGGGATTGGAGCACTGCCTGCGGAGGAGAGGCTGAGAGCCCTGGGGCTGTTTAGTCTGGAGAGAAGACTGAGAGGGGATCTGATCAAAGTCTATCAATATCTGAGGGCTGGGGGTCAAGAGGGAGGGGACAGGGACAGGCTCTGCTCAGTTACACCCTGTGATAGGACAAGGGCCAGTGGATAAAAACTGCAGCACAGGAGGTTCCACCTCAACATGAGGAGGAACTTCTTCACTGTAAGGGTCCCAGAGCACTGGAACAGGCTGCCCAGAGAGGTTGTGGAGTCTCCTTCTCTGCAGACTTCAAGACCCATCTGGATGTGTTCCTGTGTGACCTGTGCTGGATTCTATGCTCCTGCTCTGGCAGGGGGGTTGGACTGGAAGATCTCCAGAGGTCCCTTCCAGCCCCTAACATCCTGTGAGCCTGTGATCATTTGAGAGCAAACCACCAGAGCATGCAGAGAAACAGATCTTCAATGAGAAGGTAAAAAATGACTCCAATATTTTATGAGCCAGGGAATGGTTTATGGCCAGGCTAACACACTGAATCATGCTCTAGCAGCCACTGCACAGCTCACTTTTGAAGAGCTCACATCAATTTCAACAGTTAAAGAGACAGAAAGTTGTATTTTGTCCTTGACAGAACATCAAAGCACTGGAAAAGTTCTGGCCATAAGTGCCCTGAGGTTTCCATTAGGCATGTCTCCAGAACTTTCTCATCAGGCTGGAAATGCCCTGGGCCCCAGCTGCAGAGTTCTCCATGAATCATGAAATCTGCAGCCCCAACAGTCCCTCTCTCCCTGGACAGGAAAACTGCAGTGTTACACTGTTCACTGAGGGAAAAACAACCCTGTCTCTGACAGGTACAGGGGCACTCAGGACACCTTAGCACTCTGTTCACACAAATCCAGGCAAATCAAACACCAGCTCTGCTGTAAGGAGATCACACATGAAAAGCTTTTCAGAGCATCTCAAAATGCTAAGTGTAATATTTTTGGTTGGATTTTGTCTGTTTGCTTTTTTTGGGGAGGTTGTTTGTGGCTTTGTTTGTCTGGGGGGTTGTATTGGGGTTTGTTTGGTTGGTTTGTTTCACTTAAAAGGAGCCCCTGCTCTGGTGTGTTTATAACCAAAAGAATCACAGAATCACAGAATTGTCAGGGTTGGAAGGGATCACAAGGCTCAGCCAGTTCCAACCCCCCTGCCATGGGCAGGGACACCTCACACTGCAGCAGGTTGCTCACAACCACATCCAGCCTGGCTGCAAAAACCTCCAGGGATGAGGCTTCCACCACCTCCCTGGGCAACCTGTGCCAGTGTCTCACCACCCTCATGGGGAAGAATTTCTTCCTAACATCCAATCTGAATCTCCCCATTTCTAGTTTTGCTGCATCCCCCCAGTCTTATCACTCCCTGACACCCCAACAAGTCCCTCCCCATGTCTTACATGAAGCACTGCTTAAGGCTACTTCCTTTACAGAATTCTAAACCTATCAGAATCTACCAAATACAAAATTCTACCTCTTCATTTAACCTTTTCTACCTTTGTGTCCAACTCCTCCGCCGGAATGCTGACTCAGAAGCCAGATAAGAGACAAATGGCCAAACACAAATGACTCTTTCCCTCTTTTAACACCACTGGCCAACAGTGTCATCTTGCAAATTTCCTTTTCCTCTTTTTCTTTTTCCCTATGTTTTCATGTCCAGTCACTCCTTAAACTGTGCTGACAGCATAAACATGTAGTGCTTTTCTTTCTTTACCTGCTCTGAAATACAGCAACTTCTGGAAGACAAAAACATTTATCTCTCTTAAGATAAATGTTGATTCTATGATCTATGATTCCTTTCCCCAGCAAATCTCATCTTGTGTTTGAGATTACATTCCGAGCAACCCTGGCAGTCTGGAGCATGGAATCACTTTTCAGACTGGTCCAGAAAGTTCCAGAATCAGAGATTTGTTTGGGTTGGAAGGGACTTTTAAGGATCATCTAGTTCAACACCCCAAGGGGAAACAGATATACACTACAGCACAGGAGGTTTCACATCAACATGAGGAGGAACTTCTTCACTGTGAGGCTCCCAGAGCTGCCCAGAGAGGTTGTGGAGTCTCCTTCTCTGGAGGCTTCCAAGCTCTGTCTGGATGTGTTCCTGTGTGACCTGTGCTGGATTCTATGGTCCTGCTCTGGCAGGGGGCTTGCACTTGAAGATCTCCAGAGGTCCCTTCCAGCCCCTAACATCCTGTGAGTCTGTGAACATTCAGGTTCATTGATGATCATGTACCACAGCTAGTGCCAGAGCTAACTGATTCACCACTGAACATGTCAGGAAGAAGCTGGAGAAGAGCAGATTTAGATTGGATATCAGGAAAAAGTTCTTTCCTATGAGGGTGGTGGAACACTGGAAGAGGTTGCCCAGGGAGGCTTCTTCCCTGGAGATATTGAAGGTGAGGCTGGATGAGGCCCTGGGCAACCTGATCTGGTTGGGGATGTCCCTGCTGACTGTGGGGGGGGTTTGGACTGGGTGACTTTAGAAGGTCCCTTCTGGCCTGGACCATTCTATGATGCTATGAGGAATCCCAAAGAAAGCTACTCAGCAACTGGGTGGCAAGTTCTGTCCTAAAGTATCCTGAAGAGCTAACACCACATGATGTGCCAGCTACTTTTTTCACATTGCTATGGCTTTTTTTCCCTCAGATGACAAATTTTCTGAGAGCTTACACCAGGGAGCATGATCTCAGAAGGCTTCATGCTACCAATACCCCACCAAGCAGGTTAGCCTAACGCACACTCTTTAGTATTTGTGTGATTAGCCTTTCCATGAGCACTAATTAGAGAGCTCTATGTTCTTTTTTCTCATTGCAGAATTTGGGTTTATTGACAGCTGTAGTAGCACTGACTGGTTGCTCACTTGCAAGCAGAGCCAGAACAAGGAAGCCTTCCAAAGAAACACAGGACTCTTATTAACATATAGGGCACACAGTGTGGGTGACATAGCAAACCACCAGACAAAATGTTTTCACTAAATCAGATCAATACCTTTAACATCTATTCTCACATTCAGCAGGAGAAGCTGTTAGTTTCATTTATGGAGACTCTCAGATTAATCACAACCATTCTATAATTTCCCACTTGAAATGGACTCTAGGACAAAACAACCCAAATCTTTTGAAGCCATTTATCTCTCTCTCTATCAACTCTCTCTATCTTTCTCACCTATTTATCTATCTCTCTGTATCTCTTTGTCTCTATCAATTATCTTTTTATCTCTGTCTCTCTCTTTCTCACCTATCTCTGTCTCTATCATCTCTCTTTCTCACCTATTTATATATATATCTCCTATATCTCTATATCACCTATTCATCTCTACCACTTTAACTCTGTCTCTATCAACTATCTCTTTCTCACCTATTTATCTCTATCTCTGTCTCTCTCTTCCTCATCTATCTGTATCTTTCTCTCTCTGTTTCTGTCTGTCTTTGTCTCTATCTCTCTCTCTCTGTGTCTCTATCAACTACCTCTCTGTCTCCCTCATCTCTGTCTCCCTCATCTCTGTCTCCCTCATCTCTGTCTCCCTCATCTCTGTCTCCCTCTCTTTCTCACCTATTTATCTATCTCTCTGTATCTCTTTATCTCTGTTCTATCAACTATCTCTTTCTCACCTCTTTATCTGTCTCTTTCTCACCTATCTATCTGTATCTCTTTATCTCTCTGTCTCTGTCTTTGTCTCTATCATCTCTCTTTCTCACCTATTTATCTCTCTGTATCTCTTTGTCTCTATTAACTATATCTTTCTCACCTATCTGTCTCTATCTCTCTCTGTCTCTCTCATCTATCTATATCTTTTTCTCTCTGTTTCTGTCTGTCTCTGTCTTTGTCTCTATCTCTGTCTCTATCATCTATTTCTCTTTCTCATCTATCTATCAGCTAAATAATACAACTTCTAACTAGTAAAAAATCATGTAGGAGGTGATAAAACAATATTGCCCAAAGCTAAGATCAGCTCCTGATATCTTCAGTCTACAGGTCCTTATGCTCCCCTGTACTGCCTGCTGACTACTGTCAAAACAAAGTTATCTTACATCAGCCTTCAAAAATATCACTGTTGAACTCCATAACCAATGCACACATCAAGCTGAAGGTATCCATCCCTGCAGCAATTGTTTCTCATGATGTACTGAGCATTTTCATTAATGTGTTCTTAATCTATTCACAGATTAAAAACAAAACAAAACAAACCCAACCCTATTTGGTTGGCCAGTTTTAAAAAGAAAGTCCTTAAATTTGGCATGAAGATTACTGAAGCATACACAGCAAAAACATTACAGCCAGAATAAAACTACAGCCTGGCTACTGACAAAAGAAGAACACAGGGGAGACCCTGCTCAGACAGATTTCATAAGCAAATTCCAAGCAAACACTCTGATGGGGGTTACAGAGTATAGAAGTCTCTCTTTTGAGCAAACTCAGCAATGCTTTCAAAATAGATGAAATAATGATTATTAGCTCTCCCCATTGAAGTCTAACAGGTGGACAAAATGATTTGTGGCCCTGCACCTAGGCTACAACAAACCTATGGGGAGCTACAGACCTGGGGATGTGTAGTTGGAAAGCTGCAACTGGAGGTGTTGGTTGACAGTCACTGAACATGAGCCAGCAGTGCCCAGGTGGCCAAGAAAGCAATGGCATCCTGGCTGGGATCAGAAGCAGGGTGGGCAGCAGGGACAGGAGGTGATCATCCCCCTGTGCCCAGCACTGCTGAGGCCACAGCTCCAGTGCTGGGTTCAGTTCTGGGCCCCTCACTACAAGAGGGACATTGAGGGGCTGGAGAGTGTCCAGAGAAGGGCAATGAGGCTGGAGAAGGGCCTGGAGCACCTGGGCTGTGAGGAGGGGCTGAGGGAGCTGGGGGTGTTCAGTGTGGAGAAGAGGAGGCTGAGGGAGACCTCATTGCTCTCTACAGCTCCCTGAAGGGAGGTTGGAGTGAGGAGGGGACAGCCTCTGCTCCTTGGTGGCAAGGGACAGGAGCAGAGGCAATGGTTCCAAGCTGCAGCAGGGGAGGTTGAGGCTGGCTGCTAGGAAATATTTGTTCCCAGAGAGGGATCTCAGCCATTGGAATGGTCTGCCCAGGGCAGTGCTGGAGTCCCCATCCCTGGAGGTGTTTCAGCAGTGTGTGGAGCTGGTGCTTAGGGACATGGTTTAGTGCTGACCCTGCAGTGCTGGGTGGAAGGTTGGAAGAGACCTCCAAGCTCATCCAGTCCAACCAGATATATTCTGTGATTCTGAGTTAATTAAAGGTGCTGCAGGGATAGCAACATTCAACTTTGAGTTTTCACGACAGCTAAGAAATCAGTTATGTTTCAGACAAGCCTAGGTAAGGTAATGCATTGGTTATATCTCTGTTTGCTGTCTGGAAGGGAGGAAGGCAGAACAGTTCTGCCAATCAGGCAACCTGACTTCAGAGGAAGAATTGGATTGGAAATAGTTTTGTCAGACCTTATCTCCATTTTATGTGAATCCTCTCTAGCTGTCACTTTATTTCCCACAGACGCTCATCCTGTGGCAGTCAATTGCATATTAGCTTTGCAGATGTTCAGAGTGGGATTTTGGTAACACCTACATGAATCTTAGTGCTGTGGAAACTATGTACTTCAATCCACTGACTGTCTCCACCAATGTGCACATAATAGCTTTGTTTCCTTAATGTGTTTTCTGTCTTTTAATTTATTTATTCTGTTGGGCTGATTGAAGCAATTTGCTCTCTATACGAAGACTTTTTTTCTCTCAAGAGGAACATTAATAGAGGTATTGATGGGGGAAGTTATAAAAGCAGGGAGGAAGAATAAGCAGTAACCAAGACTATCAGATCCAATTAAAATGGCTGGGATAAAAACAGGAGAATATAATTAACTAGGAGAGCAATTTAAGAGAGCAGGACAAAGAGCAGCCCACATGAATAGAAGAAGAAAAGAATGATTACATCTTTAAAGATCATGGGAGGACAGCCCCTCATTTACTTGTTTTAGCCCAGGAAAAAAAGCATGCCTAGCAAGGTTCCAAAAAAAGAGAATGCCAATGAGTGAGGCTTTAAAAGCCATGGAGGGTAAAATAAAGAAGATTGTAGGAAAGCAAAATCAAACAGTTGTCTACACAACAGCAAATATTATGGGGTTAGAATAAAGGACAAATAAATCTTTGACTCAGTACTTAATCACTGAAGATTTTCTTCTTTTCTCTCAAGCATACTAGCAGGTTAACTAAAGTTTTCAGAAATATTTGCAATAAATCACAAAATCTGAATGAATTTAAAGAGTTGTACTTAGACACAGGAATGTGGATTCCAAGGTACAGACTGGAAGAGAGAGAAAAATAAGAACAGAAGAAGAGATTTAAAAGCTCATTTAGTAGTTCCCATCTTTTCTTAAACACCTCCAGGGACAGCAACTCCACCACCTCCCTGGGCAGTCCATCCCAGTGTCTGATTCCCCTTTCCATCAGGAATTGCTTCCTAACATCCAACCTAACCCTCCCCTGGCACAGCTTCAGGCCATGCCCTCTTGTCCTGGCACAAGTTGCCTGGGAGCAGAGCCTGACCCCCACCTGCCTACAGCTTCCCTTCAGGTAGTTGTAGAGAGTGATAAGGTCCTCCCAGAGTCTCCTCTTCTCCAGGCTGAACACCCCCAGCTCCCTCAGCCTCTCCTCCTCAGCCTTTCCCTCCAGTCCCTTCCCCAGTCTGGTTGCTCTCCTCTGGACCTGCTCCAGCACCTCAAGATCTCTCTTGCAGTGTTGCTCAGAGCTGCAGACAGTGCTCAAGGTGAGGCCTCAGCAGTGCTGAGCACAGGGCAGAATTCCATCCCTGCTCCTGCTGGCCACACCATTCCTGATCCAGGCCAGGATGCCCTTGGCCTTCCTTGCCCCCTGGGCACGCTGCTGTCCCCCAGCATTGCCAGGTCCCTCTCAGCCACTCACTCCCCAGTCTGTAGCCTGCATAAGGTTACTGTGGTCAATGTATAGGACCTGCCCTTGACCTTGTTAAACCTCATCCCACTGGCCTCAGCCCATGGCCCCAGCCTGGCCAGGTCTCTCTGGAGTATCTTCCTACCTTCCAGCATATCCACACTCCCACCCAACACATTTCTGTGCTGTAAACCACACAAATGCTGCAGTTCATGGTAGCTTTGGAGCTAACTTCAGTAAGAGCCTCCCTATAGCACTACCAATGCTGTAAAAACAGTGAGAGCCACAGGGGATCCTGCTACCACCACTCCTGTAACACCAGGCAGACTTTTGTCTCCCTGTTGTACAACACAAGCATATGAGGCATGACTGATTGCAAGATGAGCATGCCTGCATCCTGCTTCTCCTCAGCTCCAATTAGCAATCTTAATTAAAAAAACCAAATCCCACCCCCAGCCAACAGCTGAGCTCCAGCCTCCTGCATACCAGTGCAAAGGACAGCTGCCAGCTCCTGCTCTAGGTCTTGACCCACTCTGCTGGGATAGATTTCCCATGAGGCTGCTTCTTCATTTCAGATCCTAAATAAACCACCTTAGCTACAGCAAGCACTGCATTTCCCCCCAGGAATCCCAGCACTACCACTACTGAATATCCCTTTCCTTCTGTCACTTTCCTGGGAGCACAGAAACAGGAAGGGTTGCTTTGGGTTAGTCACAGTAGTGATGCATATGACACAAACCCTTTGGAAGCAGACTTGTTTCACCAAGAAACTTACTTTCCTCCTTCATCTTTTTTCTGTGACTAAACTGTTTAATGTTTGAACTTGTACCCTGTGGTAAGCAGGGGCATATAACATCTAAACCAATATATTGGAAAACGACAGCAAATTTCATGTCATTCATCTAGATCCCAGGCTCCCAGGATGTTAGGGGTTGGAAGGGACCTCTAGAGATCTTTGAGTCCAACCCACCTGCCAGAGCAGGACCACAGGTCACACAGGAATACATCCAGACAGGGCTGGAAAGGCTGCAGAGAAGGAGACTCCACAACCTCTCTGGGCAGCCTGTTCCAGTGCTCTGGGACCCTCACAGTGAAGAAGTTCTCCCTCATATTGAGGAGAAACCTCCTGTGCTGGAGTTTGTATCTATTGCCCCTTGTCCTATCACAGGGCACAGTGAGCAGAGGTTGTCCCTGTCACTTCCCCTTCCTGACCCCCAGCCCTCAGATATTTATAAATATTGATCAGGTCCCCTCTCAGTCTCTCCAGGCTAAACATCCCCAAGGCTCTCAGCCTCTCCTCACCAGGCAGTGCTCCAGGCCCTTCAGCTTCCTCATAGCCCTCCCTTGGACTCTCTCCAGCAGATCCCTGTCCCTCTTGAACTGGGCAGCCCAGAACTGGAGGCAATATTCCAGGTGTGGCCTCACCAGGGCAGAGAACCATCGTGGATCTGCTGGACACACTCCTCTGAATGCACCCCAGGACCCCATTGACCTTCTTGGCCACCAGGGCACATTGCTGTCCCATGCACAACTTGTTGTCCCCCAGCACTCCCAGGTCCTTCTCCCCAGGGCTGCTCTCCAGCAGATCCCCTCCCAACCTGTCCTGCTGCAGTTTATTCTTCCTTCCCAGGTGCAGGACTCTGCACTCATCCTTGTTGACCCTCATTAGGTTCCTCTCTGCCCAGCTCTCAGTCTGTCCAAGTCTCTGAATGGCCTCACAGCCTTCAGGTGTCTCAGCTAAGCCTCCCAGTTTGGTATCCTCAGCAAACTTGCTGAGCAGACTCTGTCTGTCTGTCCCTCATCAATGTCATTGGTGAAGATGTTGAACAGGACTGGACCCAGCACTGATCCCTGGGGGACTCCACTGGTCACAGCTCTGCAGCTGGACTTGGCACCCCTGACCACCACTCTTTGCACTCTATTGTGTCACCAGTTCCTAACCCATCTCAGTGTCTGCTCTTCCATCCCACACCTCCTGAGCTTGCTCACAAGGCTGGTATGGGAGGCAGTGTCAAAAGCCTGGATAAGGTCAAGGTAGAGCACGTCCACTGATCTGCCTGCATCTACCCCTTCAGTTAGGGCATCACAGAAGGCTATCAGATTAGTCAAGCATGATTTCCTCTTGGTAAATCCATGCTAACTGCTCCTGATCACCATCTTCTCTTCCAAGTGCCTAGAGATCATCTGGATAGCCTATACTCAAGACTGCAAAAGCACAAAAAAGTCAAGGAATTAGCCTAAATGATAAATCCAAGAACTTTTCCCGATTTTCACTGGAAAGTAAATCCAGAATCCTCCAAGGCTTTTGCTTCCTTTCTTGCAGGTTAAAAAAAAAAAAAAGAAAAAAGTCAAACCTACCCTTCTGCTACATTTAAAGGATGAAAATTTAAACTAGTTCACCATTTTGAACATCCCTCTACTAGAGATTTGGAAGATCCTAAGAAGCTAGTAACCTTTAAGCCTCTAGCTCAGTTCTGTGTTTAATGCTGGAGAAAGACAGGGGGAAAAAATAAAAGGAAAAAAAAAAAAGAAGATCTATTTCATTCTGTTGTCATTAGCAACAACAAATTACAGTGGAGCATGCCAAATGGGATTTACTCCACCACAGGCTTTGATGCAGAGGATGAACTCCAAAATGTGTGCTCACCAGGAGAGTGCAGGCCTAAAAAGCTCAAAAGCTCTTTAACTAAAAAGAACCTGGTGGTGACCTTAAAGATTTGAGCATTCTCCTTTCTTAGAAGAAAGGCAGAGGAATAAACAGTCACAGACGGTGCAAGATGTGATTTCAGCCTCTGATCATCACTTCCAAATCAGTTCCAGTATAATCAACATGGACATTTATGGCAAAATCATAGGAAAGGGAGATAAAAATAGCAGTAGCCAAGTTCCTATGGCTGCTGCTGATCCTTCCCCTTCACTAGTGCCATTTAAAAGAGAACTGCTGGAATAACTCTTACTTTGAAAGGCTTCAGATTTGCACTTTGATTTGAATAGGATTGTTTAAAAGTCCCTAGAGATGATGAATAAAATTTCACAAAGAAAATGTTGGAAATCTCTGAAGGAAATAATCTTTCATATCTGCATGATGGAAAAAATCATCTCTCTTTTTTTTTCCTCCCATTATGATTAACCTCAGCTAGCTACCAGCTACTGGAACATTCAGCAGTGCCCAGAAAATTATGACGTGCATAGAAATGTGAGAAACCATTAAGTCACTCCTCAGCCTAACAGGAAATCCAACAGACTTCCCATGGGACCTGAGGATGCTTTTCCAGTCCATCACTGGGTCAGTTCATCACTGCTAAGTTCAACTGCTAAATGCTTTCTCATCCAGTCTTGCTTTGACAAGAAGAAACATTTCAGGCAGGAGAGTTTGTTTGAAAATAAAGTCCAAGGTGGGTTCTAAATGGTAGATGATTATCACAGGATCACAATACATTAGAGGTCAGAAGAGACCTCCAGAGATCATCCAGTCCAACCCCCCTACCAGACCAGGAACCTGCACAGGAATGCATCCAGGTGGGTTTGGAAAGTCTCCAGATAAGAAGACTCCACCACCTCCCTGGGCAGCCTGCTCCAGGGCTCCGTCACCCTCACTGGAAAGAAGTTTCTCCTCATGCTGAGGTGAAACCTTCTATTCTTTTGCTGAAAACATGTGAAAGTAACCAAAATAATGTTAGTATTTAGCTTTGAAGCACTATGCATGTGTGCAGGCACCACTCTTGCCTTTTATCCAGGGAAGGAGTAAGGAAGTGTGATTCAGAACCCCAACCAAAGTCACACAGCACATGTGTGGTAGAATGAAAAAAAAAAAAAAAATCCAGTTTTGCTAAACCCCAGTTTGATGTTGTGTTTTCTTATTCCCCTAAATACCTGGAATTGGCAGCCTGTGTGACATATGTAAAAGGCAAACCAGCAGATTTTAAATGGCAGAAGATCAAAAGCCCCTATTTATAAGATTTTTAAGTGGTAAACAGCAGTTGGATAGCTAAGCTATAAACTCAGCTATGCTGCAAATAGAAGCAAGGCACCACCTAACACACGCAGTTAAGGGATTTATTAGATGATATTATCCCCTCCAGAGCTAATTGTATGGACACTACATCTGTCTGGAGCCTTCCACCTCCCCCTGCTATGCATGTTATCTGTCCACACCTGTGCAAAATACACTGCTATCTGCTCCCACTGGAAACTACAGAATCTTGCCAGAGGTTTCAGGTGCATTGGATGTTTAACTCCTATTTTCAGTTCTATTCACCTCAGACCTGCATATAAGGCTGTTCATAGAATCATAGAATTGTTTGGGCTGGAAAAGACCGCTGAGATCATGGAGTCCAACCATGAAGACCTCTCATTCAGGCAGAAAGGAGCTCCAAGATCACCCAACACAGCCACTTCACCCACCCCACCAAGTCTGTCACTACTCCATGTCCCCAAGCACCAGCTCCAGATGGCTCTTCAACACCTCCAGGGATGGCAACTCAACCACCACCCTGGGCAGCTGTGCCAGTGCCTCACAACCCTTTCCATGAAAAAATTCTTCCTAATGTCCAGCCTAAACCTCCCCTGGCACAGCTTGAGGCCATTCCCTCTCATTCCATCATCAGTTACTTGTGGGAAGAGACCTCTGCCTGCCTCTCTACAAACTCCTTCCAGATAGCTGCAGAGAGCAATGAGGTCTGCCCTCAGCCTCCTTTTCTGCAGCCTAACCATCCCCAGCTCCCTCAGCCTCTCCTCACACCTTGTTCTCCAGCCCCTCACCAGCTCAGTTCCCTTCTCTGTCCAGCTCCAGCCCCTCCAGGTCCTTCCTCTGCTGCAGTGCCCAACACTGAGCTCAGCACTCCAGGTGCAGCCTCCCCAGCACTGAGTGC
This sequence comes from Indicator maculatus, assembly GCA_013399975.1. Taxonomy (NCBI): domain Eukaryota; kingdom Metazoa; phylum Chordata; class Aves; order Piciformes; family Indicatoridae; genus Indicator; species Indicator maculatus. Next base: position 241,300 of record VXBD01009367.1, on the reverse strand, counting down.
AGAGGGACAATCCCCTCCCTGCTCCTGCTGCCCACACTGCTGCTGAGCCAGGCCAGGATGCCCTTGGCCCTCTTGGCCCCCTGGGCACACTGCTGGCTCCTGTTCAGCCTCCTGTCAGTCAGTCCCCCAGGTCCTTTCCCCCACACATCTCTCCAGACATTCTCCCCCAAGCCTGCAGCATTCATGAGGTTGTTGTGGCCCAGGTGCAGGACCTGGCACTTGGCCTTGGTGAAGCTCACCCAGATGACCTCAGCCCATGGGTCCCAGCCCTCCAGGTCCCTCTGTAGAGCCTCCTTACCTTCAAGCAGATCATCACTCCCACTGAACTTCATATCTCCTGCAACCTCACTGATGGTGCCCTGGGTCCCCTCACCCAAGTCACTGATAAGGAAATTGGACAGAGCTGGTCCCAATCCTGAGCCTGGGGAGCACCACCTAGGAGTGGCCTGCAGGTGGATTTAATTCCATTGAGCTCTGCCCCCTGGGCCCAGGCAGGCAGTGCTGTACCCAGCAGAGCCTGTGCCCCTCTGAGCCATGAGCAGAGAGTTTGTTATCAGGATGCCATCAGAAATTGTGCTAAAGGCCTCATGGAAGTCCAGGTAAACAGCATCCACAGCCTGTCCCTCCTCCACTAGGCAGGGCATCTTGTCTTTGACTAAAGACTGAATAACTTTCTTCATTAATACAAAGAACAAAATGGCTAAATGTCATTGCAACATTTCTTAAGATACACATAAATATCCAAACAGCATGGAATCACAAAACAAGCTTAAAAAAAAAAGCACCAAAAAGACACAAAAAAGAAAAAGACACCTCCAGAAATTTTGGACACACAGAGGCTGAATGTACTTTGTGGAGGAGTTGTTGAATACTTTAGGAATTCACAGTAAAGAAGCTGTTTAATGAAGTAAGCCTGTGCTGTGTCACCCTAAAACAAACCCCTGACACAGGATCCCAGGATGTTAGTGGTTGGAAGGGACTTCTGGAGGTTGTTGAGTCCAACCCCCCTGCCAGAGCAGGACCAAAGAATCCAGCACAGCTCACACAAGAACACATCCAGACAGGGCTGGAAAGTCTGCAGAGAAGGAGACTCCACAACCTCTCTGGGCAGCCTGTTCCAGTGCTCTGGAACCCTCACAGTGAAAAAGTTCCTCCTCATGTTGAGGTGGAACCTCCTGTGCTGCAGTTTTTATCCACTGGCCCTTATCCTATCCCAGGGTGCAGCTGAGCAGAGCCTCTCCCCTGTCTCTTGACCCCCAGCCCTCAGATATTTATAAACATTGATCAGATCCCTCTCAGTCTTCTCCTCTCCACACTAACCAGCCCCAGGGCTCTCAGCCTCTCCTCACCAGGCAGTGCTCCAGTCCCTTCAGCATCCTTGGAGCCCTCCCTTGGACTCTCTCCAGTGGATCCCTGTCACTTTTGAACTGGGGAGCCCAGAACTGGAGGCAATATTCCAGGTGAGGTCTCAGCAGGGCAGAGTAAAGGGGGAGGAGAACCTCCCTGGCTCTGCTGGACACACTCCTCTGAATGCACCCCAGGACCCCATTGGCCTTCTTGGCCACCAGGGCACATTGCTGTCCCATGCAGAACTTCTTGTCCCCCAGCACTCCCAGGTCCTTCTCCCCAGGGCTGTCTTTCTCTCTAAGTGATCTATGTTTATCTGTGTGATCTGACCTGAAGCTGAAGCCTGGTAAAACAATTCCTGTGTCACTGTATGAAGATAAAGTGTTGTGTTTTGTTTTTTTTCCAAGCACTGCGGTTTAAACTGATCTGTTATTTTCAACAGAGGAGTAGTAATCAAATATAATAAACCCCAGGCCACTTGCCACTAGGAGCAATATCATTTCACACAAGAAATGTCACTTTTCAATCTATTCACTGTAATCATTAGAAAAACACAGGGTGAAGGTTCAATAACATGCAGTGTTTTGAAATTACATTTCCTTTTTAAGCACTCGCTTTCCTCCTCCTTTTTTCCCTTGCCCACTACACAGCAAGGGTTATTCTGTACTTCTTTTCCACGCTTCATTCTATTTTCCCTGTCTGCTTTCAACATTTCATTTACAAAGATTTCTTTTATTCATGAAAGTAGTAGAGTAGCTTCTCTCCATCCAAGATAATCTTATTTTAATGCTGCCCAACGTCAGCCTGGCTTAGAGAAATAATTGTGTTTTGCAAAAAGCATTGTGGTGGGTTGAAGCTACCCCCCAACATAAGCTATCAGGTAGTGACAGGACTGGAATAAAGCTGGAAGTGGGGAGATTCAGGCTGGACATGAGAAAGAAGTTCTTCCCCATGAGAGTGGTGAGAGCCTGGAATGGGTTGTCCAGGGAGGTGGTTGAGGCTCCATCCCTGGAGGTGTTTAAGGCCAGGCTGGATGAGGCTCTAGCCAGCCTGCTGTAGTGTGAGGTGTCCCTGGAACTGGATGATCCTTGTGGTCCCTTCCAACCCTGACTGATTCTATGATTCTATGATTCTAACATGAAATTGCCAGAGCAGCTCAGTGAAAGCAAATGAAGCTCTATTTACAAGCAAAACTACACTCTAAAATATGGACTGCAAGGAATATGTGCAAAACATACAATATTTACATGGATTTACAATTTATAAACCACACAAGAACCCCCCTGGACAAACCAGGGAGCTACTAATAGCTTCTCTACCCCCTGCTCCCTTCCTTACTCCCCTATACACATGGGACAAGAGAAGAAAGGAGAAAAGCAGAGAGTTGTTTGTTAACATTGAGCCACAACACAGCAATGCAGCCAAGGTCAGCAAAGCCAGCAGAAGCCAGAGCTAATATCTGCTGCAGCAAAGGAAGAGAAGAGAGAGAGAAAATTAGTTTACCAAACTAACTTTAATGTTAGGTATCTGCCCAATGGGATTATTTAGAGCTCATCATTGCTTTCCTTTTTGCACCCAGTAGTGATTTGTTTACATTCTACCACTTTCTGTTCCAGCTCTGTGGAAAATTTTCCAGGCACAGCCTGAAACTACCAGAAGCACATTGCCATGGTTTAATGAGTGGACAGATTGCTCTATTGCTCCAAAAGGGGCAAAAGAATAATGCTCACACATTTGGATTGGATAGGCATGGGAAAGTTAAATGGAAAAGCATCTTCCCAACTACAGTGCTACAGTTCTACATTAGTGGTGAGCATAGCAAAGGATATAAAGCAGGGAATCACAGGTTGGAAAAGACCTTCAAGATCATCAAGTCCAATCTATAACCCAACACCATCTAAACAACTAACCCATGGCACTTAGTGCCTCATCCAGTCTTATTTTAAACACATCCAGGCACAGTGACTCCACCACCTCCCTGGGCAGCACATTCCAGTGGCAAATCTCTTTTTCTGGGAAGAATTTCTCCTCACATCCAGCCCAAACCTCCCCTGGCACAGCTTGAGACTGTGTCCTCTCCTTCTGCTGCTGGTTGCCTGGGAGAAGAGACCAAACCCCACCTGGCTACAGCCTCCTTTCAGGTAGTTGTAGAGAGGAATGAGGTCTGCCCTGAGCTTCCTCCTCTTCTCCAGGCTAAACACCCCCAGCTCCCTCAGCCTCTCCTCACAGGGCTGTGCTCCAGACCCCTCCCCAGCCTTCTTGCCCCTCTCTGGACATGTTCAAGCAATTCAACATTTTTCTTGAACTGCAAATACAAAGAAATCCCCAGTCTGGGCTTAACAACCAAGCTCATTAAGCCAAAGCTTTACACAAATCTCCCTTTACACCAAGCCAACCAAAACCTCAGTGCTCTTCCTTCCCCCACCTGGGGTATACCATAAGAGGTCACCACCCTGCAACAGGACCAAGTGAAGAGTGATATAGTGTGAGGTGTCCTTGCCCATGGCATGGGGGTTGGAACTGGATGATCCTTGTGGTCTCTTCCAACCCTGACTGATTCTATGATTCTAAGAGATCTAGCAAAGGGCAGCAAGGTATGAACTCACAGCTACCAAGCTTGCTGCTGGGGTTGTAACCTCTGTGTTGAGGGCAAAAACTCACACTAGAGGTGATAGGTTTTCAGCTCCTACACCAAGGCTTTCCAGAGCTTGCCTGCCAAAACTCTACCCCAGTCCCTGGCTGATGCCTGGGCTCTTTCACCCATGGCTTACCAAATTTTCAATGCACAAAGTTTTCTACTAGTTGACATAATTCTCCTCTGTATCTAACAAACTAAATGAAGCTGACTCATCCTTCCTTTGTAGTCATGCTATCAGCTCCTGGAGTCTTTGCACAGAAGAGCATATTCATATTTCTGCACACAGCTGATAAGGTATTTTCTTTAACTAAACAGAAATAAACATTTAAGCAGAGATGTGCTGAAAGCATTTTGGTCCCTCTGAGGACACCTGGCTTACTTCCTAAACTCTTGCTTCCCAAAGTTGCTTTATCATCCTCAGAATCTCCTTTGCAACCTGAGTTTCTGGGACTGCTCCTCCTTCTAAGCAGCCTTCTCACATTTGACTTTAGAAGTCCTTGCTTTGCAAGGCAGGTCTCAGCACAAGGATGCCTTGTCTCTGTGCTTTCCTCACCTTTTCCTGCTGTTCTTTTGAGATGGCTTCCTGGCAAGGCTGACATAGAACCATAGAATCATAAAATCATGGAGTCATGGAATCAGAGCATCATGGAATCATGGTATCATAGACTCATGGAATCATAGGATCATTAGGGTTGGAAGGATAGAGATTTTCTTGGGCCAGAGAGTCCCTGCTCTTTTGCTAAAGCAGAAGGTGATCTTTTTTTCTACTTTTGGTTTTTTTTGTACTTTTGTTTAGGTTTTTTCCTACTTTTGTTTTTTTCTATTTTTGTTGTTGTTTTTCTACTTCTGTTGGTTTTCCTATTTTTTTCTACCTTTGTTGGTTTTTTTCTACTTGACCCTTTATTTTTGCTCTCATGCTGACCTGGCAAGGATAACCTATTCCATTTCCTCAAATGGCTTTTCATATCCTGCAAATTCACCACAGATCAGAATGTATGAAAACAACCTCCAAATGATTCCCCAAAGTGAAAAGCAAGCAAGTGGCACACAGTCCACCTCAGTCACCAGTGGTGACACCAACTGGCACACAAATCTGACTGGCTCTCAGATGCTTTTCAGTCAACATTTCAGTGGGAATATTTTGCTTCACCTGTAGGACCTGGATAATTATTTTAGGGTACAGGAAGATCTCACCCTACAGAAAGAAAACACTGCTCACCAGTCACTTTCCCTGCTTTTCCTATACCACTGCACCCTTTAGTCCCACTGAATGTTACTATTTCAGCAGAACATTTTTCCATTCAGGACCTTCATCCCAAGCTCTAAGCAATGAAGGGTAGTAGAGAATTTAGCTGGCCCCACACTCTTGCTTTCTATCAGTCCTTCAGCCCTTAATGAGAGATGCTGTGCTACCTGCTCCCAAGTCTTCCTGCATTTCCATGCTGTTCTGGCTTGACTTAGAACAGAATTCATTCTGTTCAGTGATTCTACTTTGCAGCTCAGTCTCTGCCAACTGCACTTTCTGAAGTGAACAGCCTGTTTTCACAGGCAGGGCTTCCTTCTAGCAGTGTTAACACCTGATTGTTCCAGTTAGTGCCAAGGGGTGATGTGCAGACTAAGTTCACCAATGAACCTCCTGTACCTCGCAGGGGATGCAAAGTGCATGGCTGCACCTGTGGGGAGTAGTGGACAGAATAGGTGACCCTAAACTGAACAAGCAGGAATCCATTCCATATGTGTCATACTCACTATAAAGCTGAGGGATCACAAGGGTCAGTCTGCTTCTCCCTTCATTCAATTGCTAGCATCTCAGGAGGACTCGATTTAAGAAGGACATTGAGAGACTTGAACGTGTCCAGAGAAGGGCAACAAGGCTGGGGAGGGGTCTGGAGCACAGCCCTGTGAGGAGAGGCTGAGGGAGCTGGGGGTGTTTAGCCTGGAGAAGAGGAGGCTCAGGGGAGACCTCATTGCTGTCTACAACTACCTGAAGGGAGGCTGTAGCCAGGTGGGGGTTGGTCTCTTCTCCCAGGCAACCAGTGATAGAAGTAGAGGACACAGTCTCAAGCTGCACCAGGGGAAGTTTAGGCTCAAGGTGAGGAGAAAATAATTTCCAGAGAGAGTAATTGGCCATGTGGAATGTGCTGCCCTGGGAGGTGGTAGAGTCACCATCCCTGGAGGTGTTCAAAGAAAGCTTGGATGTGGCACTTGGAGCCATAGTTTAGTTGTCAGGAGGTGTTAGGTATTAGGTAATAGGTTGGACTTGATGATCTCTGAGGTCTTTTCCAAGCTGGTTGATTCTGTGTGGCTGTGTCCTTTCTGCTTTCTAACCCCATCCATGGGTTCCTGAATCCAGTTCCCGTCTGCTGCTGAGTGCAGTCTGGGACTTGTGCCACACCATCAGTGGTGATGGAGACTGATTGCTGTCAAAGAGGTAGGGTTCAATATTGACTTTATATATATTTATATAAATCACATATTTAGATAGATAGCTATAGATTATACAGTTGTATTTAATTTTATTGATATTGTTTTCATTAATCTAGTTTTAGTTCTCCTTACCAATTACTAAGCCTCTCTGCCTTGTACCCTTTCCTCTTTCCTTTTGGGAAGGCAGAGGGTTAATAGGGTGCATGTCACTTGTTTAGTGGTCAGCTCAGTCCTAACCCTTGACACATGGCCTGCAGGGAAAACTAAAACCTAACAAAGAAAGTGGCTTCTCATCTCCATAGCCAGCACAATGTATTTACATCTTAGTAAATATTGGTTTCCATTTGCTTGAGTATATAAAGTATAGATCTCACCTCTGCAAGCTCCAGAGATAGGGAAGCTGGAGAGAAAGAAGGGACTAACATGAAAAAGCAATGCTGCTTTAAAAATAAAATAAAATAAAATAAAACAAAATAAAACAAAATAAAATAATAAAATAAAATAAAATAAAATAAAATAAAATAAAATTTAAAAAATCCAGAATGTTCTTAGTTAAAGATAAGAATTTCAAAGAATCAGAACAAGGCTAAATTCTACCACCAGGAATCTCCAGTTTACAGACTCCCTATTTACACAGGCCAGTGTCTGACTATTTACCCTGGAAAAGTTGTTGCTTGCATAGTAATCAAGCCCACACTTACTACAGCTGTTGCAGAGTGAATGAGCTCTCTGCTCAGCTGAACAAGGAGGGCCTTCAGTCCAATCAGCCCTGTAAGCATCAAGACCAAGCAGCAGAGACTATGTGAGGCCTGGGGAGAGAGGCTGACAGCTGAATCCAGCTAGGCAGAGAAAAGCATCTCCTGGCCAGAAAAAAGCCAAGGGCTTGTCCACATACACAGTTGTTTCTTTTCAACTTCCCAAGTTTTACATGCTAAATCCACTAAGGAAAACTGAACTTCCAAGCTAAACTCATCATGTACAAGGCAGTCTTTGGAATACCCATGCCCACATTTGCCTTGTTTAGGAATATCCTTAACCTTTAGCAGTCCACAGGCTTTATAACTTGTTTGCCCATACAGCAGAGCTGCTGCTTCAGCTGCAAAACAACACTTTTGAATGCTGCAAGAGACTCAATCTTGTCTCTCTTGATGTGAATCAACAAAGATAAAATCACCTTTGCTCCTTTGCCCAGACAACAGCTGCCCAGGGAGGGGATGCTGAAAAGACCCTCTGGAACGTTCAACAAAGGATAAGATTGCTGTGAGCCATCTGCCTGATGGGTCAGCTCTGCCTGCTGGTAGCACACCTGGCACTCCCATATGCATTAATGGGACTAGGGTGTGGACCAGGGGGAGCTGCCATTGAAATGCACTGAGCCTTGGCAGCTCAGGCAGAGAGAAAAAGACAGAGAGAAAAAGAAAGGCAGAGGTAGAGAGAAAGACAGAGGCAAAGAGAAAGACATAGAGAAAGGAAAGACAGAAAAAGAAAGACACAGGCAGAGAGAAAGACAGACACAGGCAGAGAGAAAGACAGACACAGGCAGAGAGAAAGACAGACACAGGCAGAGAGAAAGGCAGACACAGAGAGAAAGACAGACACAGAGAGAGAAAGACATCACCATGCAGCCTGGAAGCAGCAGACCAGGAACCCTCTCTCTGTGCCCTAAGTTTTGCCTGCTGTAAGAGGAAAAGAAGAAGAGGAAAAGAAAAGAGGAAAAGAAGGAGAAGATAAAAGACACCTTCACTGGAGACACCACATGCAGGAGGCTCCTCAGAGAAGAACTTGGTCTTTGAGCCTCCTCAGAGAAGAACTCGGTCTTTGGGATCTCTCCTTCCCCTCCTCCAGGGAGGCCAGCACAAGCCAACAAGGATGACATCTCCTCTAAGCCAAAGCAGCAGCCTTCTTTAGACCTCCTCCAGCCTTTGGGGGCAGGGGAAAGAGGGGTCCTGGTAATAAAATTCCTTTCTTGCCCTCTCCCTTTCTCCATTTTCTCTCCCTCTCTTTCCCTTCTTCTGTTCATCCACTTTATTCTTTTCATAAACAGCCTGGCTTTTGATATTTGGCCTCGTTTATGCCTTTAATTTCACAACACAGCGATGTTCAAACAAGAACTGAGTCTCTCTCCCTCTCCGGATCGAGGCAAACGTCCATCAACAAAGCTATCAGACTAAATTTCTCCTTTCCCAGCCAGCAGGTGCTGGGGGCATGGTTGTTGTGCAGTTCATTCCCTGCCACCCACAGGAATATACAGAAGGATGATTACTGTCCTGCTTTGAGTAACTCGTCCTATTTGAGAGGCTCCTGCTGCTGCTTTTACCCATCTGATGTCACACTCCAAATAAATGCTGCTATGCTGGCAGAGCCTGTAATAAGCTGCCTGAGGAGACAATCTCTTTTTGAACCTGTAGTGGGGTTGAAATTACCCCCTAGGTGACTGGGAGAAGTACCCTCAAAATAAAATTGCCAGACTTAGCTCAGGTTGAGATGGAAGCAAATGAAGCTCTATTTACAAGCAAACTAAAATCCAGAAATATTAAATGCAATGAACAGGTACAAACTGTACAATAGATGCACAATAGAGAGGTATTGGCAATTTATAAACAGCACAGAAACTCCTCAGACCCTCCTGGATGGATCCAGGGGGACTGTTCACCTCCTCCCCCACTCCCTCCCTCTTTCCTGTTACCTCACACAGAAGTCAAAACAGAGATCCCCTGGCAAGGGTATGGGAGAGAGAGAGAATTTGCAAGCAGAAGCAACAGAAGAAGCAAAAAAAGAACTGTTTATGCCTCTGCTCTCTATCCCCACTAGCAATCCAATGAATTCTATAGACTTTCACATTATTTTCCCTTTGAATTCAATGGTAATTTATTTTACTTTCAGGTTTTACAGTCAGGGACTAGGCTAAAGTTCCCCGTTCAAACTGTAACAGAACCTCACTCACCAAAGAAGAAAATAACCTTTTCTGATAGACTTACAGTGTCCAGGCAAGGAAAAACAGTGGGATTTTTTTGATGGTGGGGCCTTTTTTATGTTTATTTTTAGCCTCTTTTTTTTTTTTTCCCAGGAGAGAGGGGGACTGTGGGTTTTGAGTTGGTTCTTGGTTAGTTACTGGGAGTTTGAGTAGTGAGAACTCTAAAAGGAGCTGTTTACTTTCCTGACAGCATGGTAACTTCAACAAATGGCAATCATTTCCTTCCTATTGTGGTGGGCTGAAACTCTGCTGAAGTGTCTAAAGAGAAATGATGAAGAAAATGTATTTTTTTGTTTTTTTAGTTATTAAAAACAGTGTTTCTCTTGAGGAACACAAGAGGAGTTTTGTTTCAGTGACTTACTATAGTTAGAGCCCTGAAACTTGTTGCTTTCAGGTTAAAATGTGAAGTGCACCTTACCAGGTCACTTACTGAGAAATGAAACCTTGTGAAATTAGTGCAGAACCATCTAAAACATGCCCATGAACTGTTTACATCTTATAAAGCACTGCAGACATTTGGTAGAGCAGCAAACCCTGACATTACTCAGAATTAGCAAGCTTCACTGTGTAATGAGGAGAGCCAAATGTCTAGCCAAAAAAAAAAAAAGAAAAGAAAAAGAAGAAAAATCAAACAAGCTAAAAAAACCCGTCTTCAAACTAATGTTTCTAGAAGGCATTCACTTCAGACTACATCTACAGAGTTAGATTCTAAGCTTCAATTTCTGAAGACTCAGACAATAGGAAAGTGTATGTATATATATATTTATATATATAAATAAAAATGCAATTTACAAATAGATCCAATGAGAAATTATTGCAGAGAGAAAGAGTGTTTCCATGCAGCACAAAATAAATATGTTTTTATCCATTGGTTGATGGCTGGAAGAGCAGACAGCTATGTAAAATCCTTACATTTGAAACAGCACAGCACTGCGTTTGAATCACAGAATCACAGAATGTCAGGGGCTGGAAGGGACCTCAAAAGCTCATCCACCTCAAAAGTCCAACTCCTGTGCCAGAGCAGGAGCACCTAGAGCAGGTCACACAGGAACACAGCCAGGTGGGTTTTGAATATCTCCTGAGAGGGAGACTCCACAACCCCCGAGGGCAGCCTCTTCCAGTCTTCTGGCACCCTCACAGGGAAAAATAATTCTTTCCCGTGATTCCATGGAACTTCCTATGCCTCAGCTTCCACCACTGCCCCTTGTGCTGGCATTGGGCATCACCCAGCAGAGCCTGGCTTCAGCCTCTGGGCACTCCCCCTGCACATCTTTAGCACCAGCAATGAGGTCACCTCTCAGGCTCCTCCTCTCCAAGCTCCAGAGCCCTCAGCTCCCTCAGGCTCTCCTCATATGGAAGATGTTCCACTGCCTTCAGCATTTTTGTGGCTCTGTGCTGGACTCTTTCAAGAGGTCCTTCTTGAACTGAGGGGCCCAGTTCTTTGCACTAAAGCATGCAAAGAACTATGCCACTGATTAAACAAAATGACACAAATCACAGTCAAATGCAATACACAAGTCTTCTGTCTCTATATCCTGAGCAGCTGTTTGCAAATTCTGTCTACATTGCTTGCAATTTATGTTCAAATGCATAGGCACAGCTTTAGCCTATCATAAATTCTTCATTCACATCCAATCTTTCATAAATTCCATTACTTTAGTACTACTCAGTGGTACATAACAGATCATTATTGAGTATTATTTTATATAAAAACATTAAATTCCAATGAAGGACTCCATTTTCTTTGTTTTATTGTCCCCAGTTCAAGAGAGTCCAAGGGAAAGCTCCAAGGATGCTGAGGGGACTGGAGCACTGCCTGGTGAGGAGAGGCTGAGAGCCCTGGGGCTGGTTAGTGTGGATAGGAGAAGACTGAGAGGGGATTTAATAAATATTTATAAATATCTGAGGGGTGGGGGTCAGGAGGGAGGGGACAGGCTCTGCTCAGTTGTACCCTGTGATAGGACAAGGGGCGAGGGATAGAAACTACAACACAGAAGGTTCCACCTTGACATGAGGAGGAACTTCTTCACTGTGAGGGTCATGGAGCACTGGAACAGTGTTATGGGAGTCTCCTTCTCTGGAGACTTTCAAGACCCATCTGGATGCACTCCTGTGTGACCTGTGCTGGATTCTATGGTCCTGCTCTGGCAGGGGAGGGTTGGACTCGATGACCTCCAGAGGACCCTTCCAACCCCTAACACCCTGTGAGCCTGTGATTTTGCTTCTAGTAAGTTAAATAAACATCATCTTTTGATAAACAGCTGCAGTCCTGGTGGACAACAGAAGAATTTAGGAGTGACAAAGACATACCTCAGTTATGAAGGACTTGGCTGTGGAGGGGTTCATGATGAGGATGGCTCGTCTCAGGGTGTCCCGGTAGCGGTTCAGCTCTTCGATTCGCATGGTGGCAAAGAGCCCAGTGATCATTTTGTTGATGTTGTTTTCTACTTTCTGCAGTGCCACATCCATTCCCTGCTGAGAGACTTTGTCCAGAAACTCCTGTATTCCACGGATATCTAGGAATAGCAAAAGCCAAACAAGATGTTAACTGATAAGTGAAAACCAAAAAACAAACAACAAGAAACGGACACCATTAAGGATTCATCTGGTAAAGCGTTTTGTTCAGCATCAGGTAGAGCCCTGTGGGCTTTCCCTTCATCTTCACTGGAGCTCTTCCTCAGCTGTGCTCATTTCTTCAAGCACCAAAACAGGAGAAAGAATGGCCATGCATCAGCTACTGCTGAAAAACCCCACTGGAAAACAAATCCTACAAATATTTCTTAACTTGCTCAGTCAGTTGTCACACTTGTTCCTTATGTTTCTTAACGGATCGTGGGGGTTTGGCCCTGGCTAGGGGCTACATGCCCACCAAAGCTCCTCCATCACTCCCCCTTAGATGAACAGGGAAAAGGGGAAAATGTAACAAGAGCCAGGAATAAGATAGAAGCAATTTAATAGTGATGCTAAGCAAAGCAATAGACACATGGAAGTGGAAGCAGAGAGAGATGCTGTTCTCTGCTGGTTGGTCTTGGGCAGCAGGGCTCTCTGTGCTTGGTGGTTCCTCTGGAGGACAGAGACCATGGATGGATCCCCCCCAAACTTCCTTCTTTCACTTCATTCTTACATCTGAGCTGAGGTCATCTGGCATGGAACACCCCTTGGGACACTCTGGGTCATCTGGCTCAGCTGTGTCCCCTCCCAAAATCTTGCTTACCCCTCAGTGTACTCTTGGGGTGGTGAAATGTTGGCAGAACACAGCCTGGGTGCTTGCTCAGCAGTAGCCAAAACCCTGCCATGTTAACAACTACTGCTGCAAAGCACAGCACTAGAAGGATGCTTTGAGAATTAACTCCAGCTCAGCCAAACCAAATACCAAATCTTTCATGCTAAAAACTATAAAGAGCAGTGAAGCTGGGAGTATAACACACAGTGCTTTGAGGGAGGTTTGTCAGGTGCTAACCAAGGGGAAGAAAGCTAGGAAGCAGATTGCTGTCTGGAAGCCAGACTGTTGGGTGGAAGTTGAGGCACAGGAAGTTCCATGGAAACAGGAGGAAGAATTATTTCCCTGTGAGGGTGACAGAAGGCTGGAACAGGCTGACCAGGGGGGTTGTGGAGTCTCCCTCCTGTGGCATAGTTCTTTGCATGCTTTAATGTAAAGAACTGGGCCCCTCAGTTCAAGAAGGAACTCAGGGAACTGTTTGAAAGAGTCCAGCACAGAGCCACAAAAATGCTGAAGGGAGTGGAACATCTTCCTTAGGAGAAGGGCCTGAGGGAGCTGAGGGCTCTGGAGCTTGGAGAGGAGGAGCCTGAGAGGTGACCTCATTGCTGTTGCTAAAGATGTGCAGGGGGAGTGCCCAGAGGCTGGAGCCAGGCTCTGCTGCGTGATGCCCAATGCCAGCACAAGGGGCAGTGGTGGAAGCTGAGGCATAGGAAGTTCCATGGAAACAGGAGGAAAAACTTTTTCTCTGTGAGGGTGATAGAAGACTGGAACAGGCTGCCCTCAGGGGCTTTGGAGTCTCCCTCTTTGGAGATATTCAAAATTCACCTGGATGTGTTCCTGTGTGATCTGCTCTAGGTGCTCCTGCTCTGGCAGAGGGGTTGGACTGGATGAGCTTTTGAGTTCCCTTCCAGCCCCTAACATTCTGTGATTTCATTCTGTGATTGCTGTCTTCTGCAGGACTTGGTAATGTTATCCACTGCCACACCATGTAGTTTAATGTATTTAAATGAAGCTTGGGCTGTTCACTCACAAAAGGTCTACATTTTGTTCTAAATTGCACAATTACTCAATTCCTTCACAAATACAAGAGCCAGACACAGCTGCAGTGGTACTGGCTGCTCTCAGCTGATTCTGCTGACTGAATGTAATGAGTTCTTCCATAGAAAACTACCATAGGAGAGCTTTCTGCCTCACTCTGAGTAAATCCTTCCTTTAAAAATTACTTGGGAAGGAGGAATTGACCAGCAAAATTCTAACTGTGGTTACCATTTAGCTTGTAATACCCTTAATGTCTCCAAAACTGGAATGCCTGGCTTTCTCAAGTTAGTCCAAGCCTTTCAAAGTCCTTTTCCACTAATGAATCCCACAACAGCAGCTGGAACAGGCTGCCCAGGGGAGTTGTGGAGTATCCTGCTCTGTTAATATTCAAAACCTGACTGGATGTGTTCCTGTGTGACCTGCTCTAGGTTATCCTGCTCTGGCAGGGGAGTTGGACTGGATGAGCTTTCAAGGTCCCTTCCAGCCCCTAACATTCTGTGACTGTGTGGTTTATACAGGGCTGGGGGAGGGGCAAAGGAGATATTTCCTTCTAGTGTTGGGTGAGCAATATGGGGTGGAGACTCCCATTGATGCTACTGAAAGCACCTCAGATGCAATTCACAGGTGATGTGAGAGGCCAGCAAAAGGCTTGGAAATCAGACTGAAAGCAGACTGAAGGGATGGCTGACATGATAAACTTGAAGAGATGTTACCCAGGAAGCCAGAAACCAGGAAAGGACTCTTGGCTAGCCCTTAGCAGGGTCTGTTTTGGTAAAGCTGTTGGGTAACTCCAGGACAAACCACACAACATAGTAGAGCATCTCACTCCTCACCTGATCAGGATTCCAGTAGCTATATTCTCATAGGAGGAGGCTGACTGCTGACAGCTTTTAGAAGAACTGAAGTTAAACATTTTCAGACTATAAGAAATAATGGAAAATCACTTCTTTGGAGAAAAAAAAAAATACAGTGAGGAAGTCTCCTGTGGAGATGTCATGTGGATTAAACATGGGAACTAGGAAGAGTGAAACAATAAGACTAAGATGTGGCACCATGGGAGATGAACATTACACATCTCCAAGAGAGCCCAGAAATGAATGCTCCAATGCCCAGACATAATGCATCTTCAGAGAGATGCTGGAAGTACCTGAGCTAGAAACCTTCATGCTGACTTGGCCGTAAAAACTACCAAAAACTAAATTCAAGCTTTCCTATATTCCAAGCCTACTAAGTACTCTTTAAACTGAGCTATATATTATAGGACTGAGGTAGGAGCAGGTTGTGGGGGGAGGAGGCAAAATGTTCTGACAAGGTTCTGATAAGGTTCTGACAGACAGATCATTTTGGCACTTGGCTTCAGGTTGTGTCAAAATAAGGTAGCTGATAAGTTCTCTGCCCCGGTGTGGATGCATATGGAGCATTGTGTCCAGTTCTGGGCCCCTCAGTTCAGGAAAGACCTCAGGGAATTGCTTGAAAGACTCCAGTGCAGAGCCACAAAGATGATAAAGGCAATGAAACATCTTCCTTAGGAGGAGAGCCTGAGGGATCTGAGGGTTCTGGAGCTTGGAGAGGAGGAGCCTGAGAGGTGACCTCATTGCTGTTGCTAAAGATGTGCAGGGGGAGTGCCCAGAGGCTGGAGCCAGGCTCTGCTGGGTGATGCCCAATGCCAGCACAAGGGGCAGGGGTGGAAATTGAGGCATAGAAAGTTCCATGGAAACAGGAGGAAGAATTTTTTCCCTGTGAGGGTGACAGAAGACTGGAACAGGCTGCCCAGGGGGGTTGTGGAGTCTCCCTCTTTGAAGATATTCCAAACCCACCTGGATGTGTTCCTGTGTGACCTGTTCTAGGTGCTCCTGCTCTGGCAGGGGGGTTGGACTGGATGAGCTTTGAAGGTCCCTTCCAGCCTCTAACATTCTGTCACTCTGTGATTCTTGGTTTCACAGAAGCCTCAGGAGCCTTGTCAAGAAGATCTGAGGCTTAGGTATTCACACTTTGATCTGTTTATTTTCAGCCACCACCAGCAGCATAAGGAAAACAAAATTCAGTCCCCAGAGCAGAGGAAATGCTTTGTGTCCCCAGCAGAGATGTACTAAGTAGAGTATTACAGATCCTTGCCCTCCTCTGACACTGAGATCAAAAATGGTGGGGGTTGGCCTCTTCTCCCAGGCAACCAGCAGCAGAACAAGGAGACAGAGCCTCAAGTTGTGCCAGGGGAGGTCTAGGCTGGATAATAGGAGGAAGAGATTTGCCATGGGAATGTGCTGCCCAGGGAGGTGGTGGAGTCACCATCCCTGGAGATGTTCAAGAGAAGCCTGGATGAGGCACTTAGTGTCACGGTCTGGTTGATTGGATAAGGCTGGGTGATAGGTTGGACTGGATGAGCTTGGAGGTCTCTTCCAACCTGGTTGATTCTATGATAAAGAAATATCCATGGGATAGCTTATCATCAAACAGTCCACAAAAATGATCCAACGCTGTCAGTTCTGGAAGTCAGACTGGCACAAGCAGCAAGTCAGATTCCTTGTCTAGAGCTCAGAAATACCACGGGCTGGAAAGACAGAAATGGTATTTTAGGCATTTTTTGGGCTATTTTAGGCATTCTGCACTGCAACCTCATTCTTCAGCCCCTGTCAGAATAGCAGTAGTATTGAACACTTGAAAAATAGTTTGAGCATGAATAAAATACATGCTCACCCTAAAAATAAAGCTCCATAAGAGAATCAGATACTAATTAAGGCTTCTATTTGATAGCTAAATCAGGAAAATTAAATTCAGTCTAATCAGAGGTGTTAGGATTTTTTTTTGACACTTTAAATACCAATTTAAGAAGACATTATCTGAACTGCTACAAATATGCCTACTTCTATGCAAATGATAAAATTACTTCTTTCTTGCTTTAACCCTTTCACTTGAAAGATCCTGAGGCTTATCCACTCAGAATTACTCACTACTGAGATAAATGGAATAAACTGGATAAAATTGTCACCTGGAGTTTTAGTTATTTGGTCTACAAGAAAACTGGGGAGGGACTTTTTAGGGTGTCAGGGAGTGATAGGACTGGGGGGATGGAGCAAAACTAGAAATGGGTAGATTCAGATTGGATGTTAGGAAGAAATTCTTCCTCATGAGGGTGGTGAGACACTGGCAGAGGTTGCCCAGGGAGGTGGTGGAAGCCTCATCCCTGGAGGTTTTTGCAGCCAGGCTGGATGTGGCTGTGAGCAACCTGCTGTAGTGTGAGGTGTCCCTGCCCATGGCAGGGGGGTTGGAACTGGATGATCCTTGAGGTTCCCTTCCAACCCTAACAATTCTATGACTCTAAGTACAAGGAACACATGTAGATGGGATCTAGATACATCAAAGTACCTGGGGGAAAAGTTACTTAGGATATGAAAACCATTTAAAAAACTTAAAGTCATACATTCTTCTACACCACCACAACAGGGGAAGCAGGACCCAGCAAAAAAAGAAAAAAAAAAAAAACAAATTATTTGTCCTTTCAAAACAAGAACATAATTTCATTGGACCTGAATTTATAAGCAGAATGGATTGATTGACATTCTGCATAATCTGTTTTATCCCAGAAGTCAGATTGTGGGATCAGATGGCTTTGCTTGCCATGAATATCTGCAAATACAAACAATGAGACAATTACACTGAATCTTCACCAATTAAAGGGACAAAAGGGACAGGTGTACAATATTGTTTGACAGTCCTAGGTGACCACAGCAGCAGTTTGGTATCTGTGTAATATGATCTTAGGAAACCAGAACTATTCCAAAGGAAAGGATAACAAACCAGGAGTCATAAAACTTCTTTACTAGTTCTGCCTCTAACAGATGGAGCAGGTCCAGAGGAGGGCCACGATAATGCTCAGGGGGTTGGAGCAGCTCTGCTCTGAGGACAGGCTGAGGGAGCTGGGGGTGTTCAGCCTGGAGAAGAGAAGGCTCCAGGGAGACCTAAGAGCAGCCTGCCAGGACCTGAAGGGGGCTGCAAGAGAGAGACTGTTTGCAAAGGGCTGCAGGGACAGGACAAGGGAGAATGGCTTCAAAGTAGAGCAGAGCAGATTGAAATTGGATGTTAGGAAGAAGTGCTGCACCATGAGGGTGGTGAAACAGTGGAACAGGTTGCCCAGGGAGGTGGTTGAGGTCCCTTTCCTGGAGATATTCAAGGTGAGGGTGGATGAGGCTCTGCGCAACCTGATCTAGTTGGGGATGTCCCTGCTGACTGTGGGGAGGTCAGACTAGATGACTTTTGGAGGTCCCTTCCAGTCTGGACCATTCTATGATTCTATGATTGATCCAACACCAAGCTGTGGGCAGGAAATCAGCAGGGACTTTGCTTATACCTCATTATGCCCAATAGAAGAATGAAGGCATTGGTGATGCTCACCTGCTGCTATGGAACAGCAGACAGCACACAAAACCACCCTGCTAGTTCAATGCTATGTAAATCATCATGGTGCTTTCAATATTTCAGCAGGAAGCCACTAGCAATGATCATATCCCAGGCATATGCCAAAGAACAGATGCTGCCACTGAATGGCAGTGCATTATCTTTCCTGCCTGGATTGTCTGGAAGTGGCACTCAGCTACGCTGCGCTGTGGAATCATCTTCCTAATAGATAAACTCCTTCTGCAGAAAAATCTGGCAAGAAACCTGTGGCACAGATGGCTCTGCTGTGGAGACACAGGACTGTTCATGTCTGGGACACAGGTGTTTCCTGCCCTGAATTTGCTAGCCAACCTGTTGCCCAGCCAGAAGATGCATTTCTATTTTCTGTTTAAATGAGAGGAGTCACAGTTGTTTCCAAAAACGCAGAAGAGCTGCCCACTGTCACCATGATTAACTTAGGGTGTCAGGCAGGGATAGGATGAGGAGGAATGGAGCAAAACTAGAAGTGGGGAGATTCAGATTGGATGTTAGGAAAAAGTTCTTCCCCATAAGGGTGGTGAGAGACTGGCACAGGTTGCCCAGGGAGGTGGTGGAAGCCTCATGCCTGGAGGTTTTTGCAGCCAGGCTGGATGTGGCTGTGAGCAACCTGCTGTAGTGTGAGGTGTCCCTGGCCATGGCAGGGGGGTTGGAACTGGCTGATCCTTGAGGTCCCTTCCAACCCTGACAATAATTCTGTGATTCTGTGATTCTAATTATCCTCCTTACTGATGAATGACAAAGTTAACACAGAGACAGAGTGATTCTAGAGCCAAAATTCCTGCCTCCTGCCCCAGCTTGGTGTCACTGTTTTTTCCCTGCACAGCCACCACTTCCTCTCTACACTGGTGCAAAAGACCAGAGCACCATTCTGCAGGCAGATAATCAGCATCAGCTGCTGGGTTAAAACCAGACTGGAAATGTAAAAGAAAAATTACCTGTCACAGTGTGAGAGCTGAAATCCCCCTTCCAAGCTGACAATAAGCAGGCTAGCTCAGTCTGGAAGCAAATGCAAGCTGTATTTACAGACAACACTACAATCCATGATGAAATGCAATGGATATGTACAAATAGACATTACTCACAACAACTACAAATATGTACAATCAACAGAAAAACACAACCAAGCCTCTTTGGGCCCCTCAAAAGAGATGGGGGGGTGTGTGTGTGTGCTTCTTTTCCTCCCCCCTCTCAAAGCAGGCAAAAAGGAAGAAAGCCAAGAAGCAGAGAGATTCATTAGACTTAGCTTGTCAAGGTCAGTATGTTATCTTCAGCCAGGAGAGAGAATCAGCAGAAAGAAGCTGAGCAAGCTGAGACTGAGTGACTTTGTTTTGAGTAGCGATTCTTAAACATTTCTGTCTCTCCAATGGAAGTGTTTAGAATCATCATTATTATGCTTTCTTACACCCAATAGTGAGTTATGTACATTCTTTCACTTCCTCTGCTCAAACTTTGTGAGAAGAAAAACTAAAGACAGTCTTAAAACCATCACATTACCAAACATTCTCTTTTGAAAGAGCATTGAAGAGATTTTGAAGTTAGCTTGGAAAACATCCTAAGCAAAGAGCAAGGAAAGAACCATTTTTCATGTGCTCTGTTGGAAATTAACTTCCCTAACTACCCATACAGAACTGTGCCCCCCACAGGGCAGAGGTCTAAAGGAAGGTCTTATGCTCTGCACTTCTATTGCACAGGAGGTCCAGCACCTGACACATGAGACTGGCTGCAGCCACAGCTGAGATACATGTGCAGGGCATCCTGCAGCACAGGTGAGAGTGCAAGACCCATGGTCCCCTAAAATCTAAAGACCTGATACACTCAAAAGCAGGTATGCAGCATAACACAACTCAAGCTGAAATCTGGATTCAGATGACAGCTTTACCACAGTGGTTTAAGCTTTTCCAGAGTCCAAAAGCCCAAATGGAACAGATTTAGATTGCCTCCCCTCTATCTTTTTCTCCCAATAGGGGAAAGCAAAATCAGACAGGATAAAAGAGAGGTAAAATCACAAAAGAAACAGTCTTGAATTGATTTGGAAGTAAAAAGTTATGTTTAACCAAAAATATATATGGCATTTGAGTAAAGGGAAAGTTACAAAGGTATAAGGAAAATGGGTGAATGAAAAAGTACACAAAACCAAGCCCAACTGGCATAGGATTCTCTAGATGCAAATGCGGATTCTCTTTAGATGCAGACCTTAGGAGTTTGGATGCAGCATGGAGCAGGCCCTACTATGTGGTTAGAGCAACAGCAGAAGCAGCAAAGGGTCTGTCAGGCAAGCGAGGGGCAGGAGCAAGAGGAAGGGAGAGGAGGATGTCTGCCCTTAAACAGGCTTGGGTGGGCAGGAAGGGGGAGTGGAATAGGCTTTGACCCAGGGAGAGGGGGAATCAAGTCTCTCTGCCCACCTGGGTCAGGTGTCTTTGTCCACCTGGGGGCTAGGTTCTTTTCAGCCCACCCCCTCCAGGGATGGGAGTAACCTGACACACATACAGATTTGTCATTCCTGTGCATATTGCAGACCTGAGCTGAGGAACCATTTACAAAATGAAGCACAAATCCAACTGAGCTCAGGCACCTAAACCCAGATTGTCTTTTTATGGAAGGTTCTATTCAATACAGGAGAAAGCACAAGAAACAGTTAAGTGTCTTAAATGATGCTGCAGAGCACGTTGACAGCAGAGCTGAGCTTCCTACATGTTCTATGCCTAAATCTTCTTAAATGGCCAACCTGGCAGGGACACTCAGACCTCCCCTGTGTGGCAGTTTCAGGCTGATGCTGAGGAAATTTCCAACAGATCTTGAGTAGAAAGTGGCAGAATGTAAATAAACTACCACTGGATGTAAAAGGGGAAATAATGATAAGGTCTAAATAATCTCCTTGGTTTGATAGCTAATACAAAGTTAATTGCATAAGGTAATTTTCTCTCTTTCTCAGCTCTTTGTACTAGCAGATATTCACTGGTGGCTTTTGCTTGGCTGTTGCTGAACTTGGATGTGTTCTTGTTGTGGCTAAGTACTAACAGCTACTCTCTGCTTTTCTCCTCTTTCTCTGTCCTTTGTCCAGGAGTGGGGAGAAGGGAAAGCTGTTGGTAGCCCCATGGTTTTGTCCAGGGGGCTCTTGTGTTGTTTATAAACTGTAACTATATGTAAATATTGTCTATTTTGTACATATTCATCACATTCCATATCTCTAGATTGTAGTTGTGCTTGTAAATAGAGCTTCATTTGCTTCCAACTGAGCTGGTCTGGCAGTTTTGTTTTGGGGGGAGTAATTCTCTCAAATTAACTGGGGGATAATTTCAACCCACCACACCCTAATAAATGCTACAACCTTTCAATGAAAAAGCCACCCAGCTGTGTGGCAGAAAATATACAGAGTCAGGTGGCAAGGAAAAAGGTGCCAGTATTTTCAGGGGATCAGGAGGATTTACAATGCTCAGCTCTCCTTGATACCAGATTACAGGAAAAATTGTAGTTCTGCTGCCATTTCATTGAGCTCTTTGCACTGTGTCTGTGATAAAACTGGCACAAGAAGATTCCTGACTTCCATGACCTGATTGTAATAAAGAAAAACAAATGGTGGTTCTTCCACAAGGGCCTTGTTATTGCTGGATCAGATGTTTCTCTTTCTTTGCCCTCTCTGGCCCTGCATAACTTTGCTTTGTCATCTCTGTTTCCAAGTGGAGGAATCATTTCAGAGGGAGCAAGTCCCCGAAATCCATCTTGGGAAGAGTCTGGTGATCAGGACACCACAGAAGAAAAATCTGCTCTGTTTTTGGCACCTCCTATCAGAAAACTGGTCTATACAGGCAGTGAGGATTTGATAAGCTGTACAGATTAGGAGCAAATATTAAATAAACATTTTGCATGCTAAGTAGAATCATAGAATCACAGAATGGGCTGGGTTGGGCTGGAAGGGACCTCCAAAAGTCATCCAGTCTGACCTCCCTGCAGCCAGCAGGGACATCCCTAACTAGATCAGGTTGCCCAGAGCCTCATCCACCCTCAGCTTGAATATCTCCAGGGAAGGAGCCTCAACCACCTCTCTGAGCAACCTCTTCCAGTGTTCCACCACCCTCATGGTAAAGAACTTGTTCCTCACATCCAATCTCAATCTGCTCTGCTCTAGTTTGAAGCCATTGTCCCTCATCCTGGCCCTGCAGCCCTTTGCAAACAGTCTCTCTGCAGCCTTCCTGTAGCCCCCTTCAGGTCCTGGCAGGCTGCTCTTAGGTCTCCCTGGAGCCTTCTCTTCTCCAGGCTGAACACCCCCAGCTCCCTCAGCCTGTCCTCAGAGCAGAGCTGCTCCAACCCCCTGAGCATTTTCATGGCCCTCCTCTGGACCCTCTCCATCAGGTCCATGTCCTTTCTACACTGATGTCTCCAGAGCTGTACACAGTACTCCAGGTGAGGTCTCCCCAGAGCAAAGTGGCAGAATCACCTCTCTGGATCTGGATCTGGTCAAAACACTGCTTTTGATGCATGTGAGTACCTCAAATGAACTTATTGAAGGTGAGAAATCTATGTTAGAAATAGATGCAAGTTTCTAAAAAATCTTCAGATCCCTCTATGACCAGAAGAGAGAGATGACACTGCTCATGGACTGTCATAAATTCACCTAGCATTACATTTCACCTAAATTACAAGGCACTCCCTCAGCCCTTTGGTTATCTCAGACCCAGCTTAGTCATTAGCTCATCCTCCCTCTGATACCATTTTAATCTGAGAACATTTTCTTCAGTGTCCAGATGATAAATACCAAGTGATTCAAGCTGTGGCAGTAAAGGTGAAGGCACCTGTCACAAACATTCCCTGTCTGATTTAAACAAAAGATCCCTTGACTTGTACAGTTGATGAGAACAGCCATTGTATAACAAATGGCACTGCTCAAATTCTTATCAAGAAAGCTTTGTAAGCCTAGCAGAGTGCTGCTTTCTTACACAGGGATGGTTATCACTCTGTAAGCAACTATGAATTATGGAAATGCACTGTACATGAGGGAGATGTGCAGCTCCAGCCAGACTCTAATGGTGCCTCCCCTTGCTTCAAGCCTTGAGCAAAGAGTTCCCATTCCTGTGCTGATATTTATTAATGTGGTTGAGGTGTGGATGGAGGAAGGTCACAATTTAGCATGATGACTGACCAGAGTGAGAGCTGGGCAAAGAGGAACATAATGAGGTTCAACAAGAATAATTGCATCTGGGAAGGAAGAATAAACTGCAGCAGGACAGGCTGGGAGGGGATCTGCTGGAGAGCAGCCCTGGGGAGAAGGACCTGGGAGTGCTGGGGGACAACAAGTTGTGCATGGGACAGCAATGTGCCCTGGTGGCCAAGGCCAATGGGATGCTGGGGTGTGTGTCCAGCAGATCTAGGGAGGTTCTCCTCCTCCTCTACTCTGCCCTAGTGAGGCCCCACCTGGAATATTGCATCCAGTTCTGGGCTGCCCAGTTCAAGAGGGACAGGGATCTGCTGGAGAGAGGCCAGCAGAGGGCTATGAAGATGATGAAGAGACTGGAGCACTGCCTGGTGAGGAGTGGTGGAGTCACCATCCCTGGAAGTGTTCAAAAAAAGCTTGGATGTAGCACTTGGAGCCATAGTTTAGTTGTCAGGAGGTGTTAGGTATTAGGTATTAGGCTGGACTTGATGATCTCTGAGGTCTTTTCCAACCCGGTTGGTTCTGTGATTCTGTGAGAGGCTGAGAGCCCTGGGGCCGTTTAGCCTGGAGAAGAGAAGGCTGAGAGGGGATCTGATCAATGTCTGTCAATAGCTGAGGGCTGGGTGTCAAGAAGGAAGAGACAGGGACAGGCTCTGCTCAGCTGCACCCTGGGATAGGACAAGGGGCAATGGATAGAAACTCCAGCACAGGAGGTTCCACCTCAACATGAGGAGGAACTTCTTCACTGTGAGGGTCCCAGAGCACTGGAACAGGCTGCCCAGAGAGGTTGTGGAGTCTCCTTCTCTGGAGACTTTCCAGCCCTGTCTTGATACATTTCTGTGCCATCTGTGCTAGATTCTATGGTCCTGGCTCTGCCAGGGGGATTGGACTCCATGATCTCCAGAGATCCCTTCCAACCCCTAACATCCTGTGAGCCTGGGATTCAACAAGAGTATTTCATCATACTCTCACAGCAGTGGGATTCCCTCTCATTAGTCAGCTTATATATGACTCAGTGAATAATAGCAAGGTGGGGGGTGGTGGGGAAAAAGAAAGAAAAAGTAAATCTATATATCTCTTTCACATTAGCAGTTGGAAACTGAGGATTGCCTCAACTGTTTCAATTGGATGATCCAGCTTCAGAGAACATAAAAAGAGCTCAAAATCATTGTAAGCAGGTTCAATCTCAAATATCCAATTACATATGAAATCTCACTTACACTATCAAAATTCCTAGAATCTAACTGTTGCAGCCACTGCTCTGCAAACAAGAGCTGGGATGTGTGCAGAGTGCATGGGATTCCAAAATACTTGCTAGTGACCAACTGCACTCTGCAAAGAGCAAACCAATAACATTCTATGTGTGCCAGGAACAACATCCTGACATGTTCTTCTTCCAGTATCTGAAGGGGGCCTACAAGAAAGATGGGGAGGGACTTTTTAGGGTGCCAGGAAGTGATAGGACTGGAGGGAATGGAGAAAAACTAGAAATGGGGAGATTCAGATTGGATGTTAGGAAGAAGTTCTTCCCCATGAGGGTGGTGAGACACTGGCAGAGGTTGCCCAGGGAGGTGGTGGAAGCCCTATAATGGAATAATAGAATTATAGAATCACAGAATCATAGAATCCCAGAATGGTCCAGGCCAGAAGGGACCTCCAAAGCTCATCCAGTCCAACCTCCCTGCAGTCAGCAGGGACATCCCCAACTAGATCAGGCTTCCCAGGGTCTCATCCAGCCTCACCTTCAATATCTCCAGGGAAGGAGCCTCAACCACCTCCCTGGGAAACCTCTTCCAGTGTTCCACCACCCTCATAGTAAAGAATTTGTTCCTTACACCCAATCTCAATCTGCTCTGCTCTAGTTTGAAGCCATTGTCCCTTGTCCTGTCCCTGCAGCCCTTTGCAAACAGTCTCTCTGCAGCCTTCCTGGAGCTCCCTTCAGGTCCTGGCAGGCTGCTCTTAGGTCTGCCTGGAGCCTTCTCTTCTCCAGGCTGAACACCCCCAGCTCCCTCAGCCTGCTTCAACCCCCTGATCATTTTTGGACCCTCTCCTGGACCCTCTCCAGGACCCTCTCCATCAGGTCCATGTCCTTCCTATCTTGAGGGCTCCAGACCTGTAAACAGCACTGCAGGTGAGGTCTCACTAGAGGAAAGCAGCAGAATCTCTGGAAGTTAAGGCCAGACTTGATCCCTTCCAACCCTAACAATTCTATGATTCTGTAGCTGTTGTGGCATTACTTACATGTCTATGCAATCCTCATTTTAAAGGTCAGTCCAAATGTCACTTCCATTAGCTACTCTTTTGTTTCATGCCATATATCCATTACTAGAGATTATCTTTTAATTCTGAAAAATAAATAGGGACTGTCTCTAGCAGCTGAATTGAGCAGGGGAGGAGACACTAACTTTTGCAAGACTTAAGTTTCCTGCCTTACTGGTGATTAACATAAGATTTTTCCCTTTGACTTTCTCATTTCATTTTTTCTTAGCTGGAAAGAAAGAGGGGAAAAAAGCCAAGGATAAAAAAGCTATATAAAAATTGAAGACAAGACTAATCCTTAAGAGTATCCTCTAGCACCTTAGCTTCTGGAAAATAGAAAGGGAGTAAGATTGCCATCACCTCTCCTTGGTGGAGGCTGACAATCTACAATCACATACTTCTGCTGTGTAATCTGCTGTCTAACTCTTCACTCAATTTCTTTTTGACTGGAGTTTCCCTTAGAGATTTCCAAAAGGCTTCTAGGAGTTGTCTTTGAGTAAAACTACCTCTTGCAAGGAAAGGGTTTTTGTTGTTGTCCTGAAGGGTCAAACCCCCAGACATGCCCCAGCCCAGACAATGGCTAAGTACCTGCCTCTGTGCTAACCTGGACACTTCCTGGGGTGCTGATGGCCAAGGCAAATGTCTAGCACAGGTGATTAACATTGTAAGCACCTCTGACTGTGCTAACCTGGACACTTCCTGGGGTCTAGAGAAACATGGCCCAGGTGTGATTAACTTTGTGACACAGCTGGGAACTGTGTGTGCCCCTGCCCATGTCTGGATATGCCTCATCCCATAGGTCCAGTGTTCAGGTCCTGTGTCACTCATTCTTTGTCTTGGGACAGCATTGAAACCAGCCCAGAAGTCAGGCAGCTTGCCTTGTGCTCACCCAGACAGCAACAGGAGCCAAATGCTGCCTGAGCAGCAGCTGAGGATCTGCCATAGCAGACCAACAACTTACCCAGGTCTTGAACCTGGACCAAGGCAGAAAGGGGAAAAGCTCCAAGGGAATTGAATCCCAGAAAGGCTGCAGTCCAGTGAGGGAGCACACACAGAGTGAGAGGCTCTGAGCC
>VXBD01009367.1:183178-202520 GCA_013399975.1 Indicator maculatus | reverse complement strand
GGACATGGAGCCATTGACAGCCACTCTTTGGGTGCAGCCATCAAGCCAGTTCTTTATCCATCTCATGGTCCACCCATCAAACCCATGTGTCACCACGTTGGAGACCAGGATGTGGTGCAGGACAGTGTGGAAGGCTTTGCTCAGGTCCAGGTCAATGACATCAGTTGCTGGCCCCTCATCTATAAATGTTGTGACCTGTTCATAGAAGGCCACCAGGTTTGTCAGGCAGGATTTGCCCTTGGTGAAGCCAAGCTGACTGGCTGACTGCATCTTCTCTCAGTCTGCCTGCTGCTTCTCTCTCCTGGCTGAAGATAACATACTGACCTTGACAAGCTAAGTCTAAGGAACCTCTCTCTGCTTCTTGGCTTTCTTCCCTTTTGCCTGCTCTGGGGGAGGAGGGAAAAGGAGGCACAGCCCCTCGAGGAGGGCCAGGGGGCTTTGTTGTTTTTTTTGTTGATTGTACATATTTGCAAATGTTGTGAGTAGTGTCTGTTTGTACATATCCATTGCATTTCATCATGGATTGTAGTGTTGCCTGTAAATACAGCTTTCATTTGCTTCCAGACTGAGCTAGCCTGCTTATTGTCAGTGTGGAAGGGGGATTTCAGCTCTCACACTGTGACAGAGCAGAGTGACAGAGAACAGCTCTCATGGTAATGGAAATAAAAAGTGAGGCCTCAGGTTAGAGGTGGTGATCTGAAATCTCTGCTGCCTTGCTCCTTGGTTAAAGTGGAGGAGGAGACAGCCAATGAAATCAGCAACAGAACATTGCATAAAGAAACTGCAGGCAGCAAAAAGAATACAGAAAAGGCTTGCTGCTTGAGGATGGCTGCTGAAATCAAGAATTTAGCACAATTTAAAGAAAGCTTCTACTCTTGCTCAGGTAATGGCCCTGTTGGGACCTGCAGGTTCATTTAAAATTCAGCTCTCACTAAAAATTTTTTTCTGTTCATGGTAGCAGTCCCAAGCCATGTGCACACAGATATGGAAAAGACAAAAACAATCTGTCCCCAAAACCCCCAATGGCATAAATGGTTAGAAAAGGGAGAGACTGCTCAGAATATACTAAATGGAATGGGTTCAGAGAAGGGCCACGAAAATGCTCAGGGGGTTGGAACACCTCTCCTATGAGGACAGGCTAAGGGAGCTGGGGGTGTTCAGCCTGGAGAAGAGAAGGCTCCAGGGAGACCTAAGAGCAGCCTGCCAGGACCTGAAGGGGGCTCCAGGAAGGCTGGAGAGAGACTGTTTGCAAAGGGCTGCAGGGACAGGAGGAGGGACAATGGCTTCAAACTAGAGCAGAGCAGATTGAGATTGGATGTGAGGAACAAGTTCTGCACCATGAGGGTGGTGGAACAGTGGAAGAGGTTGCCCAGGGAGGTGGTTGAGGCTCCTTCCCTGGAGATATTGAAGGTGAGGCTGGATGAGGCCCTGGGCAACCTGATCTAGTTGGGGATGTCCCTGCTGACTGCAGGGAGGTCAGACTGGATGAGCTTTGGAGGTCCCTTCCAAGCCAGACCATTCTGTGATTCTATAAATAATACTAAATAAAGTACTCCAAAACCCCCAACTTTTAGCTGTAAGCTTTTGGGATTTTTTTTTTTTGGGGGGGGGTGTATGTTCCTTATCCTATGACTAATAGCATTTAGGTGATGGTTTGTTATACCTCAGAAATTCTCCTATTCATCACTTTCTATCCTTCTAATTTAAGCATTTTATTATGCAGTCAGAGAACCCAAATCAATAACATCTGACCTGAATGAAACAGATATTATGCACAGCAACCTGCTGAAGTGAGCACTTTCCCATAACTTAAGGATTTTAAAAGATTTTAACTTTGAAAATAAGTTTTAAATTGTTCACTCAAGCCAGTTATGAGGACTTGTGAATAATGGATGCCTCTGAAGAAAACAGCTCTGCTGCAGAGCAGTTTCCATAAGGGAAAAAAAAAAAAAAAAAAAAAGAGAGATGATAAAATTAGCAAAATAATGAACCTGTACTGGAGCAATCTGTCCAGCTCTCCTCTCAGCTGTAGAAAAATCCCTGTACCAAAGCTGGCTGAGTCACAGAGCTGCTGGGCACAGTCTTGGGATGCTGTGTTCTGTGCCACACTTACTCTGTCACACAATAACCATCAATCCAGCAGCTGTCAGGAGCGCTGGATGAGCTCAAGGAAGAAAGAACATTGTCTTCTTCAGGCCCTCCTCCTCAAGCTTTCTGCTCTACAGAAGCTGGTTCATACATTTATGAATAGCAGCTCAGCCTTGCCAAGGCCTCTGACCTACATTCACCACTGCTTCAGTTATGGCCATTTAATGTATGCCAACAAACAGGAGAGACTCACTGCACAAAAATGACTCTACAGGATGTGAAAGGCTTACACAGTGACTCTTCAATCACCTCTGAAAAACAACAGAGCTTGCTAAAATCTTTTATGCTTCACAAATACTGACAGAGGAGAAAGCCAGAGAAGTTCTCCATTTATCACAGAATCACAGAATGTCAGGGGCTGGAAGGGACCTCCAAAGCTCATCCAGTCCAACTCCCCTGCCAGAGCAGGAGCACCTAGAGCAGATCACACAGGAACACATCCAGGCAGGTTTTAAATATCTCCAGAGAGGGAGACTCCACAACCCCCCTGGGCAGCCTCTTCCAGTCTTCTGTCACCCTCACAGGGAAAAAAAATTCTTCCTCTTGTATTGGCTAAGTCTAACAAAGCAATTATCAAATAAAAGTTGATGGATTTTGGAAACAGATTTCTCTGAGGTGCAGTGATCTGCTGTCATAACCATCAGTGTTCACAAGCACAGAATCACAGAATGAACCAGGTTGGAAAAGACCTTCAAGATCATCCAGTCCAACTTACCACCCAACACCATCTAATCAACTAACCCATGGCACTGAGTGCCTCATCCAGGCTGGTTTTAAACACTTCCAGGGACAGTGACTCTACCAGCTCCCCAGGCAGCCCATTCCAAAGGCAAATCTCTCTTTCTTGGAAGAATTTCTTCCTCACATCCAGCCTAAACCTTGCTCCAGCCTAAACATTAGTCTGTGAAATAAAGCAAAGCAGAGCCAGATGTTTATATTGGGTTTCTGAAGAAACACCATGGGCTTATCACAGAATCACAGAAGCAACCAGGTTGGAAACAGACCTGAGACATCACGAAGTCCAACCTATTACCTAAATACCTCACACCTCCTGACAACTAAACCATAAACCATGGCTCCAAGTGCCACATCCAATCTCTTTTTGAGGGCCTCCAGGAATGGTGACTCCACCACCTTCCTGGGCAGCACATTCCAATGGCCAATTACTCTTTCTGGGAAGAACTTTCTCCTCACCTCCAGCCTAAATTTCCCCTGGCACAGTTTGAGACTGTGTCCTCTTGTTCTGTCACTGGTTGCCTGGGAGAAGAGAGACCTGGCTACAACCTCCCTTCAGGGAGTTGTAGACAGCAATGAGGTCTCCCCTGAGCCTCCTCTTCTCCAGGCTAACCACCCCCAGCTCCCTCAGCCTCTCCTCACAGGGCTGTGCTCCAGACCCCTCCCCAGCTTTGTTGCCCTTCTCTGGACACATTCCAGCATTTCAACATCTTTCTTAAACTGAGGAGCCCAGAACTGGACACAGCACTCAAGGTGAGGTCTAAGCAGTGCTGAGCACAGGGCAGAATGACTTCCCTGCTCCTGCTGGCCACACCATTCCTGATGCAGGCCAGGATGCCATTAACCTTGTTGGCCACCTGGGCACACAGCTGGCTCCTGTTCATCCTGCTGTCACCCAGCACCCCCAGGTCCAACAATCTATCAGAATGCTATAAAAATGTGCCACGACTGCTTCCCACCGAGTTATGGAAACTGTAAACAAGTACTTACCGTAGTCATTGTCATAAAAAACAATGAATTTCTGCCAGGCATATTCAGTGACCACCCTCAAGATGACATCGTTCAGGTAGACAGGGGGCCGGACGGCGAGCGTGTAGTCGTCGTTGCGGCTGCTCCTGGTGAGCCCGCAGCCGCTCCGGGGCGTTCCGGCCGTGGAGCGCTGGATGAAGAGGTGAGGGATGTGCATGGCGTCTGCCAGCGACTGCAGGGATCCTGCTGAGGTGCAGCCGATGGAGCTGACAAGGGCCAGGATGCCTTGGTTCATCAGGTCACAGGCTGGAAGAAAACAGAGTGGTGTTCAAGGTAAGGGTGGTTCAGGGGCTCTTGAAGCACAGGCACTGGGAATTAAAACAGGACAGGTTCTGTCAAGTGAAACGTGGAGGAAGTTTTGCACCTCGCATAATTCAGACTGTGATGGTTTTTTTAAGACTGTCTTTTTGATTTTTCTTCACAAAGTTCAAGCAGAGAAAGGGAAAGAATGTAAATAAATCACTACTGGGTGTAAGGAAGCAAAATAATGATTATTCCAAACACTTTCACTGGAGAGATGGAAATGTTTAAGAATCTCTACTCAAAGCAAGGTTGGGGAGTTGGGCAGTCTGGGACTCAGCTTGCTGGGCTTCTGTCTGCCTGCTTCTTCTTTTCTGGATGAAGATAACACACTGACCTTGACAAGCTAAGTCTAACAGCCTCTCTGCTTCTTGTCTCTCTGCCTTCTGCCAGGGGAGTCTGGGGGGATGCCTTCTGGCTTGGGGGGAGGCCCCTTGGGGGAAGCAAAGGGAGCTTGGTTGTGCTTTTCTGTTGGTTGTACACATTTGTAACTGTTGTGACTTGTGTCTATTTGTACACATTCATTGCATTGCATCATAGATTGTAGATTTGCTTGTAAATACAGCTTGCATTTGCTTCCAGACTGAGCTAGCCTGGTTGTTGTTGGTGTGGGAAGGGGATTACAGCTCTCACACTGTTACACAGACCTAAAATGCATTCATTTCACAAGGCTTCCCTAGTCACTTTGAGCTGTCTTGTGGTGAAAGTGAGAAGGATGCCCTGGCTCACCTTGTCCAGAAATGAATTATCTCTTGGAAATGAGACCCAGCCCTGGGTCTTCAGAGGAACATTGAGAACTGATTCTGGCTATCAAATTAACACAACTGCCCTAGGAGATGAACACTCCTCAAAGTTTAACACAGCAGCTCCATGAACAGGATCTTTGCATTACACAGAGAAAATGTGAAGAAATAGCAGCTCAGGCTTTGTATCAATTTTTCAAGACAACTGAATATGATTATTTATATCAACTTCTCCAAACAAAAACTCAATTACTTCTGGGTTTTAAGAGATGCCTGCAATAATCTTAGGCAATTTATTTTTTTTCTCTTTAAAAACAAAACCAAAGGCAAGCTAGTCTTATGAATGGCAAAGTGTCCTCAAAATTCAGTGAACTGGTTATATACATTTAGTCTCCTCACTTCCATGAGAAAGGCAGGGAGTTGTTAGGCAAAAAAAAAAAAACTTATAACTTATAACCAACCCCCCTGCCAGAGCAGGACCTTAGAATCCAGCACAGGTCACACAGGAATGCATCCAGATGGGTCTTGAAAGTCTCCAGAGAAGGAGACTCCATCACCTCTCTGGGCAGCCTGTTCCAGTGCTCTGGGACCCTCACAGTGAAGAAGTTCCTCCTCATGTTGAGTCCTTGGTACTAACTAGAAAGCAGATGCTGAACGCCAAACCCTGCTGTTAATTTCAGAAGGTGCAGACACTTAGAAGAGTCTAAGCTGAAAAGTAAAACCACCAAAGAGAATTAGCTCTGTTGGAATTCAAAGCAGGACAACTGTGCCATTTCTTATTTTGCAGGCATATTCTGTGCACACAACAGGTGCAGGCAGAAACAAGAATCCCCCATATGGGAATGTATTTCCCTAAAAATATATGAAAACATATTTTAGTGCCAGACCTGTTGTCTCATATCATATGGTTCTTACTTACAGCCAGGAATGGTTTACTTTGCAAATGCTTATTGGTCTCACTGGGAATATTTACAGTGTGTTTAGTCTGGAGAAGAGAAGGCTGAGAGGGATCTGATCAATGCCTATCAATAGCTGAGGGGTGGGGGTCAAGTGAAGGGGGCCAGGCTCTTTTGGGTGGTGCACAGGAATAAGCCAAGGAACAATGGAGACAAACTTGACCAGAGAAGGTTTCAGCTCAACATGAGGAAAAACTTCTTTACAGTGAGGGTGAGAGAGCCCTGGAGCAGGCTGCCCAGAGAGGTTGAGTCTCCTTCTCTGGAGACTTTCCAATCCCACCTGTGCAGTCTCCCCTGGGTGATGCTGCTCTGGCAGGGGGGTTGGACTGAATTATCTCTGGAGGTCCCTTCCAACCTCTAATGTACTGTGATACTTCAATACTATGAATGGAGTTCCACATTTGGATCCATGAGGAGGCTGCTTAGTAGACAAAGGACAGCACCAGGGGTCACAAATGCAGAGAACTACCTTCTCATAAAGTCAGTGCATTATCCTCCTTAAGATTCAGAGATCTGGAACATGTCCAAGTGGATTTCCAGGGCATAGTGATGCCACTGAGACTCCACTCAATGGCAATACTTTGGAGTTACTCCATGCAGAAAATTACAGGAGGGGAAGTGCTTCTGTAGAGAGGTTTCAAAGTCCTTTGGCTTAGTATAAAGTGTTCCCTCTGCACATGCTCTGAATGTAGCTCAGGCTTTGGGACAGCTTCTAGGCTTCAGGTTAAAGTTAATTTTTCAATGACCACAGTATCCGTTTTCAGAAAAGTCCTAAATATCGTAAGCCAGCAATGTGATCTTGTAGCCAAGAAGGCCAATGCCATTCTGGGGTGGATTAGAAGGGATGTGGTTA
This sequence comes from Indicator maculatus, assembly GCA_013399975.1. Lineage (NCBI taxonomy): Eukaryota > Metazoa > Chordata > Aves > Piciformes > Indicatoridae > Indicator > Indicator maculatus. The sequence goes on along the minus strand of VXBD01009367.1, from coordinate 195,756 downwards.
GCAGGTTGAGAGAGGTTCTCCTCCCCCTGTACTCTACCCAGGTGAAGCTGCATCTAGAGTATTGTGTCCAGTTGTGGGCCCCTCAGTTCAGGGGGGACCTCAGGGAACTCCTCCAGCACAGAGCCACAAGGATGATTAGGGGAGTGGAACATCTTTCTCATGAGGAGAGCCTGAGGAAGCTGAGGGCTCTGTTGCTTGGAGAGGAGAAGCCTAACACATGGTCCCCTTCCTCTTGGTGCCCAGCCCTCAGATATTTACAGACATTGATTAGATCCTCTCTCAGTGTTCTCTTCTCCAGACTAAACAGCCCCAGGTCTCTCAGCCTCTCCTCTCAGGGCAGTGCTCCAGTCCCTTCAGCATCCTTGGAGCCCTCCCCTGGGCTCCTTAAACAGAAATAGCAATTCTACAATATAGACACATACAAATTAAAGCCTACAGGATAATGGCAAACTACTGTGTGCAATATCCACATAGCCCTTAGCCAAACAGAACTGCTGCTAGCTTCAGTGGAAGAACTGATTGGAAAAAAGCACAAGGCCAAGGTTTACTTGTTTTATTAACCCTTTTTCTGCCTCACAAATGGAAGCTGTTTTAAATTCTTTTCCTCGGGATCCAAACCTTTCAACTGTATCTTAGCAACTGCCAAAGAACTGTAGTTGAAACATATTAAAAATCCTGGCTGCAGTTCCTTCTTGAGCCTGAAATACCCAACTTATTCTGTGTCCCACCTGCATTAGAAAATAAAATTTTATCTCTATCTACATCTCTACCTCTATCTCTATCATCTCTATCATCTCTATCTCTATCTCTCTATCTCTATCTCTATCTCTCTCTCTATCTCTATCTCTATCTCTCTCTCTATCTCTATCTCTATCTCTCTCTCTATCTCTATCTCTATCTCTCTCTCTATCTCTATCTCTATCTCTCTCTCTATCTCTATCTCTATCTCTCTCTCTATCTCTATCTCTATCTCTCTCTCTATCTCTATCTCTATCTCTCTCTCTATCTCTATCTCTATCTCTCTCTCTATCTCTATCTCTATCTCTCTCTCTATCTCTATCTCTATCTCTCTCTCTATCTCTATCTCTATCTCTCTCTCTATCTCTATCTCTATCTCTCTCTCTATCTCTATCTCTATCTCTCTCTCTATCTCTATCTCTATCTCTCTCTCTATCTCTATCTCTATCTCTCTCTCTATCTCTATCTCTATCTCTCTCTCTATCTCTATCTCTATCTCTCTCTCTATCTCTATCTCTATCTCTCTCTCTATCTCTATCTCTATCTCTCTCTCTATCTCTATCTCTATCTCTCTCTCTATCTCTATCTCTATCTCTCTCTCTATCTCTATCTCTATCTCTCTCTCTATCTCTATCTCTATCTCTCTCTCTATCTCTATCTCTATCTCTCTCTCTATCTCTATCTCTATCTCTCTCTCTATCTCTATCTCTATCTCTCTCTCTATCTCTATCTCTATCTCTCTCTCTATCTCTATCTCTATCTCTCTCTCTATCTCTATCTCTATCTCTCTCTCTATCTCTATCTCTATCTCTCTCTCTATCTCTATCTCTATCTCTCTCTCTATCTCTATCTCTATCTCTCTCTCTATCTCTATCTCTATCTCTCTCTCTATCTCTATCTCTATCTCTCTCTCTATCTCTATCTCTATCTCTCTCTCTATCTCTATCTCTATCTCTCTCTCTATCTCTATCTCTATCTCTCTCTCTATCTCTATCTCTATCTCTCTCTCTATCTCTATCTCTATCTCTCTCTCTATCTCTATCTCTATCTCTCTCTCTATCTCTATCTCTATCTCTCTCTCTATCTCTATCTCTATCTCTCTCTCTATCTCTATCTCTATCTCTCTCTCTATCTCTATCTCTATCTCTCTCTCTATCTCTATCTCTATCTCTCTCTCTATCTCTATCTCTATCTCTCTCTCTATCTCTATCTCTATCTCTCTCTCTATCTCTATCTCTATCTCTCTCTCTATCTCTATCTCTATCTCTCTCTCTATCTCTATCTCTATCTCTCTCTCTATCTCTATCTCTATCTCTCTCTCTATCTCTATCTCTATCTCTCTCTCTATCTCTATCTCTATCTCTCTCTCTATCTCTATCTCTATCTCTGTATCTCTATCTCTGTCATCTCTATTTCTATCATCTCTATCTCTATCTCTGTCTCTCTCTTTATCATCTCTACACAGATCTTCAGCTGAAGAATGGCTTTAGCTATTACCTCCTCTGGCAGATGAGCATCAGTATGCTCCCCCAAAAGTGCCACAGCTTTTCAAGTTGCCTATGGTTGAGAAGTAAAAAGAGGCTACAGTGCTGACAGATCTGGAAAGAGGAGAATCTGCCAGACAGCAATGTTGTAGAAAAGCTCAGTATGAGTTAAGATAGGAGTGAAGAGGGGTAGGGAAAGGAGGTGGTTAAATGGGTTAAAGCCAGGCAGTGACATTAATTGAAGGGCTAGTGGCACATCACAAAATGAAAATCTACAGTCCTGGCATCCCAGCAGGGATGTCTGTCTGCAAAATGAACACAGCCTGTTGGAGGAACACAGGATGCAAAGAAATCCAGACTTGTATTCCAAGCATTATCTCAAATACTCCTTTGGTGCTATGCTGATTAACTGACACAAACCAAACCTCACCTACTGCCAGCAGCCTTGTTTCGAGTGTTGCCTGATCAATTTCCTTCCCTCCATTCAACAAGAAGAGAACTTTTCATTTCTTGTGTTACCAGTGGTAGATTACACTTGATTACCCAGTTAATGATGAAGCATGCACTACTTTTGTGTACTCTGAGGAGGCCTGAGGAGGCCACAAAAATGCTCAGGGGGTTGGAGCACCTCTGCTATGGCAACAGGCTGAGGGAGCTGGGAGTGTTCAGCCTGGAGAAGAGGAGGCTTCAGGGAGACCTAATAATGACCTTCCAGCACCTGAAGAGGGTCTGCAAGAAAGATGGAGAGAGAAAGTTAACAAAGGGCTGCAGTGATAGGATGAGGGGTCTGGAATCAGAGAAGAGCAGATTTAGATTGGATGTGAGGAACAAGTTCTGCACCATGAGGGTGGTGGAACACTGGAACAGGTTGCTCAGGGAGGTGGCTGAGGCTCCTTCCCTGGAGATACTCAAGGCATGGACAAGGCTGGATGAGGCTCTGGGCAACCTGATCTAGCTGGGGATATCCCTGATGACTGCAGGGGGTTGGACTGGATGAGCTTTGGAGGTCCCTTCCAACCCCCTGTGATTCTGTTATTCCTCCATCCCTTAGCCCATCTTTGTCCATATATTGTTGGTGAATATTTCCCTAACTAGCACTGTCTGAAACATTACCAAGCAGCACACAGTGTCTGATATCCTTTTTAATAGCCAGTTTGCCTTCTGCACAGCAGACAATTGCTGCATAGCAGCAATTATACAGGAACAAAAAGGCTGAATCTTAAAGCAGCTTAATACAAAAGACAATTGTATCAAAAGATAGCATCCTGACAAAACCATGGGGATTGGATGTTGGGAAGAAGTTCTTCTCTATGAGGGTGGCGGAAGAGGTTGCTCAGGGAGGTGGTTGAGGCTTCTTCCCTGGAGATATTCAAGGTAAGACTTAATGAGGCCCTGGGCAACCTGATCTGGTTGGGGATGTCCCTGCTGAGTGTGGGGATGTCAGACTGGATGAGCTTTGGAGGTCCCTTCTGGCCTGTACCATTCTAAGATTCTATGGTTCTATGATAGTCTGGTTCTTTTTCTGTGGAAGTCTGTAAAGAACTGTTAGGGGAAAAAAAATCAATCACAAAACCTGTTTAATCCTTGACCACCAACAATTGTCCTTTCAGGGGCTTGCTCAAAATAATCCAGGGCATCATTCTTGTTAAGAGAATGAAACAGTGAACTTGATGCTATTTGACAAAAATCACCCTTCCCTTGCCATCTCTCACTCAGTGTGTCTGGCAATTTTCCCTCCCAACTTTCCTATCCCAAACTGAGCTTTCACAGAATGGTTTGGTTTGGAAAGGACTTCCAAAGGTCATCTACTCCAACCCTCTCTGCAGTGAGCAGGAACATTCTCTGTTAGATCAGGTTGCCCTTATTCCTGTCGAGCCTGACTTTGAATATCTTCAGAGATGAGGCTGCCACCACCTCCCTGGGCAACCTGTTCCAGTGTTCCACTACCCTCATGATGTAGAACTTGTTCCTAACATCCAATATAAATCTGCTATGCTCTAGTTTGAAGCCATTGCCCCTCATCCTATCACCACAGGCAAAGCAACTTGCTCTCCATTTTCATGTTTCCTCCTCCACCTCTTCTTTTTTGCTTTTTTATTTTTCTCTTTTTTCTTCTTTTATTTTTTCCTTTTTTTCTTTTTTTTCTTTTTATTCCCTTTTTTTTTTTTTTTCAACAACTTCAATCCTACCTCCACCAATGTGAAAAATCTAAGCAGATCTAGAAGACTTGGCAGTGGACTAAGAATCTGAAGGCTCATACCCCAGTCCCACCTCTGTTATTATTTCACTGCATGACTAATTTTAGATGAGTAATCAAATTTCTCTTGTGCTTTGGTGACACTTTGCCACCTTTGTGAAACACCTGTGCATGATCTAAATACAAAGGATTACATTCATGCTCCCCTTCCAACCACTCTTTCCAAGGTTAAAAAGCCAATTTCTTAGCCCAGCTGATACTGCCAGAAGCTTCTTCATTTCCCTTCTCTTTTGTGAATGCTCATGTTTCATAGCTCCCCTTTCTGGCCCAAACTATTAGTATGGAGTCAACAGGCTCTGTTGGAGAGATGCAATGGGAAGCACAATACCAGAACCTAGTCCAGGGCAGACAAAGGACTGCACAGCTGGTAGCATTAGTCTGATTGGAAGCCCTACAATGGAAAGAGCTGCCTGTGCTGTCCTGGATGAGCTTGGCATTCGCCCAAGCATAGACAGCACTGCACAACACTGCTCAAAATGAGACCATCCCCCATAGGAAAAGAAAGCTGGGAAAGTTTTTCATAGAATCATAGAATCAACCAGGTTGGAAGAGACCTCCAAGATCCTCCAGTCCAAGCTATCACCCAGCCCTATCCAATCAACCAGACCATGGCACTGAGTGCCTCATCCAGGCTTCTCTTGAACATCTCCAGGAATGGTGACTCCACCACCTCCCTGGGCAGCACATCCCAATGGCAAATCTCTCTCTCTGTGAAGAACTTCCTCCTAACATCCAGCCCAAAACCTCCCCTGGCACAGCTTGAGACTGTGTCCTCTTATTCTGCTGCTGGTTGCCTGGGAGAAGAGCCCAACCCTTACCTGGCTACAACCTCCCTTCAGGGAGTTGTAGACAGCAATGAGGTCTGCCCTGAGCCTCCTCTTCTCCAGGCTAAACACCCCCAGCTCCCTCAGCCTCTCCTCACAGGGCTGTGCTCCAGACCCCTCCCCAGCTTCGTTGCCCTTCTCTGGACACATTCCAGCATCTCAACATCTTTCTTGAATTGAGGAGCCCAGACCTGGACACAGGACTCAAGGTGTGGCCTGAGCAGTGCTGAGCACAGGTTGCTGAGTACTGCTCCTGCTGGCCACACTATTCCTGATGCAGGCCAGGATGCCATTGGCCTTCTTGGCCACCTGGGCACACTGCTGGCTCCTGTTCAGCTGCTGTTACCCAGCACCCCCAGGTCCCTTTCCACCTGGCTGCTCTCAGCCACTCTGTCCCCAGCCTGTAGCACTGCTTGGGGTTGTTGTGGCCAAAGTGTAGAACCTTGCACTTAGCCTTGTTCAATCTCATCCCATTGGCCTCTGCCCACCCATCCAGCCTGTCCAGGTCCCTCTGCAGGGCCCTCCTACCCTCCAACAGATCAACTCCTGCTCCTCACTTGGTGTCATCTGCAAACTCACTGATGGTGGACTCAATCCCCTCATCCAGATGTTCAATAAAGATATTGAACTGGATGGGGCCCAGCACTGATCCCTGGGGGACACCACTAGTGCCTGGTGTCAACTGACAGTGGCACCATTCCCCACCACTCTCTGAGATTCTCTGAGCCTGAACCTCCAGCCAGTTCTTGACCCATTTCCCAAAGCTGGGGAGGGACTTTTGAGGCTATCAGGTAGTGGCAGGACTGGGGGGAATGGAACAAAGCTGGAAGTGGGGAGATTCAGACTGGACATGAGGAAGAAGTTCTTCCCCATGAGAGTGGTGAGAACCTGGAATGGGTTGTCCAGAGAGGTGGTTGAGGCTCCATCCCTGGAGGTGTTTGCAGCCAGGCTGGATGAGGCTCTGGCCAGCCTGATGTAGTGTGAGGTGTCCCTGCCCATGGCAGGGGGGTTGGAACTGGATGATCCTTGTGGTCCCTTCCAACCCTGACTGATTCTATGATAATATGATTCTTGAAAAAAAGAAAAAAAGGGGAAAAAAAGAGTCAATTCTCCTAGAGAAGTGAACTGAATAGAGCAATTTGAAGAGCAAACAATACTGGGGCCAGATCTTGCCTTTGCCATGAGAGAGGGAAACTGATTCTACATCAAGATAAAAGAGCTTTGTATGAGAATAAACAGAAGCATGGAAGAGAGTACATCAGCCACAGGAAAAAAAAAAAAAAAAAAGAAAAACATGGATGTGAAAAACCTGAGGAGTCTGTAGGAGTTCAGAACATCAGTTCCATCAGCAACTTAGCCACACAGGAAAACCTCAGACGAGTCAAAACAACTATCACCATTATTATTTGCTAAGAATAGACATTTGTGCTCGTTTCTCTGACTGACACACAGAATAACAATCATGATAGGAACAAAAATATCAACCACTTTTGATAGAGCACTTTATTTGTAGCTCTGCAAATGCTTTGCAAAACAGCTCGGCATCTTCATCTCTATTTCACAGAAAAAAACAACACAAAAAAACAACACCAAAAATTATGTGCCTAGGGGAAATGTGTGCCCAAGGTCAGAAAGCAAAGCAAGGAAATTGATTTCCATGCCAAGCTAAAACATGCAGAAAGACTGGAAAAAAAGCCTTTTGTTGAAGCTTTTCACTGTTTGTTTTGTGCATTGCTGTAGCATTGGAAGTGTGTGAAGTTCTGAGCCAAATATAACCAAGCTTCATGAAAAGGAAAGATTTCATAGAATCAGAGAATTGTCAGGGTTGGAAGGGACCTCAAGGATCAGCCAGTTCCAATCCTCCTGCCATGGGCAGGGACATCTCACACCACAGCAGGCTGCTCACAGCCACATCCAGCCTGGATGCAAAAACCTCCAGGGATGAGGCTTCCACCACCTCCCTGGGCAACCTGTGCCAGTGTCTCACCACCCTCAGGGTGTAAAACTTCTTTCTAACATCCAATTTGAATCTCACTATTTCTAGTTTTGCTCCATTCCCCCCAGTCCTATCACTCCCCAACATCCTAAAAAGTCCCTCCCCAGCTTTCTTGGAGTCCCCTTCAGATCCTGCAAGGCCACAAGAAGGACTCCTCAGAGCCTTCTCCTCTCCAGACTGACCAACCCCAACTCTCTCAGTCTGTCTCCAGAGCAGAGCAGCTCCAGCCCTCTGCTCATCCTCATGGCCCTTCTCTGGACACATTCTAGCACCTCCAGATCCCTCTTGTAATAGGGGCTCCAGAACTGGATGCAGTGCTCCAGGTGGGGTCTCAGCAGAGTGGGGCAGAGGGGGAGAATCCCCTCCCTCGACCCTCGGTTTGAAAGGCAAGGTGAGGTGGCCTACAACAACAGGATTTAAGTGACAAAATCCAGCTGCATAGCAACCCCAGAACAAGACCACTGCTGGTTATGAGGAATGAGAGTCATTTATAGACACAGGCATGTAGGTAATAGGCTATCACTCCCGTGGTCCAGGGGAGCTGAATGTAATTGTAGACCTCTTGTAAGGAGGTGCCATGGGTGTTGAATGAAGGCACCAACCCCATCGCCGTATAGCAACGAGATTCTAGACATGAAGAGGGCAGAGAATCTTAGAAGTCCTCCCAGAAGTTCTCCCAGAAGTCACAGTACCACAGTAACACAGAACATTAGAGGTTGGAAGGGACCTCCAGAGATCATCAAGTCCACCCCCCCTGCCAGAGAAGGATCACCCAGGGTAGTCTGTACAGGAATGCATCCAGGTGGGACTTGAAAGTCTCCAGAGAAGGAGACTTTTTAGTGTGTGAGGCAGTGATAGGACCGGAGGGAATGGAGAAAAACTAGAAATGGGTAGAGATTCAGATTGGATGTTAGGAAGTTCTTCACCATGAGGGTGGTGAGGTACTGGCAGAGGTTGCCCAGGGAGGTGGTGGAAGCCTCATCCCTGGAGGTTTTTGCAGCCAGGCTGGATGTGGCTGTGAGCAACATGCTGTAGTGTGAGGTGTCCCTGCCCATGGCAGGGGGGTTGGAACTGGCTGACCCTTGAGGTCCCTTCCAACCCTGACAATTCTATGATTCTAAAACCAGTACTAATGGAAGGCATGGGGACAGCAAAAAAAAAAAAAAAAAGTTTTTGCAAGGTTCAGCAATAAAGAGTAAAAGAGATGCAATCACAGCTTTGGGGTCATAGCAAAGGATGTTAAATGTTAGTCAGTAAGTAATGAGGCAGTGAGATTTGCAGCTGGGAAGAAATAAACCCATTTAGACACCAAGGAGGAGGAAGTGGGTTGCTGCAACATGGGAACAATGAAAGAGAGGGGAAGGTAGAGGTCAGGGCCAGTGCCACTGTTAGCAGCTGAAGTAGCAGATAGCCAAGGCATTAACAAATGTGTCAGAGGAAAAACAAAAGACAAAGCAACATCAGGGATTAGGAGCAGCAGCCTCAGTGTCTGAAGAGAAGAAGAGAGAAGACAAAATGTGCTCAAGTCTGAGAGTCTATTTTTGCTCTCTTACTCCAGGAATAATAGCAGTGCAGTGTTCCTTTGGTGCCAGTTGCAACCTTTTACTGAGATTGCTTTGCCTGTAATGGCTGTGAGAGATGCCAGGAAAAGAAGGCAACACAGCTTTGCTTTTCCCTTGACTTTTCCCAATGTCACAAAAAAGAAAAAAAAAAAAGAAATTTGCATGCCTTAACAATGGAAAATATACATTTTCAGTAAGAAACATTTAGGCAGCATTAAACACTTAACCTTCATTGGAAACAGCAATTGTTCTACATTATGCACACCATGGCCAAAAAAGGATTGACAAGAGATTTAAAAACTGTCTGTGACAATGAAGAGAGAGGTGTCCAACACAAGGCACATCAAACCAAGGGTCAGAAATCAATTGACACAAAGCCTGTTTGGAATCAGAGGCAAAGCTTACACCTTAGAACTTTGCTCTGCTGAGACCTCACCTGGAGTGCTGTGTACAGCTCTGGAGACCTCAGTACAGGAAGGACATGGACCTGATGGAGAGGGTCCAGAGGAGGGACATGAAAATGATCAGAGGGTTGGAACACCTCTGTTACAAGGACAGGGAGCTGGGGGTGTTCAGCTTGGAGAAGAGGAGGCTCCAGGGAGACCTAATAGCACCTGCCAGGACCTGAAGGGGGCTACAGGAAGGCTGCAGAGAGACTGTTTGCAAAGGGCTGCAGGGATGAGGGGCAATGGCTTCAAACTAGAGCAGAGCAGATTGAGATTGGATGTGAGGAACAAGTTCTTTACTCTGAGGGTGGTGGAACAGTGGAAGAGGTTGTCCAGGGAGGTGATTGAAGCCCCATCAGTAGAGATATTCAAGGTTAAGCTTGACAGGGTTCTGGGCAACCTGATCTAATTGGGGATGTCCCTGCTGACTGCAGGGAGGTCAGACTGGATGAGCTTTGGAGGTCCCTTCCAGCCCAGCCCATTCAATGATTCTATGATTCTAACTGTATCTCCCCCTGACAAGCACAAAAACACATGGGGAGGAAAAATACAGGCAGCCTCAGCTTCCAGAAGTGGAGCAGAAGTAGTTTTCCACAGCCTGTACAGCTCAAGGCAGCAGTGCCACGTGCAGGAACACCACGTGGAGGGAAGCACTTTTCCCTCAGACAGAAGTTACATTTTCCTTCCTAGCTCTCTTAAAAACTTTAATTGTTGTTAGACTTAAGCACCAGCACTCACTGCTTTACTTCAGACACCAGCAGCTTTATTCTTTCATTACCTGGGGGTCCTGGTGGATGGGAGGTTGACCATGAGCCAGCAATGTGCTCTGGTGGCCAAGAAGGCCAATGGCATCCTGGGGGGGTTTAGAAGGGATGTGGTGAGTAGGTCAAGAGAGGTTCTCCTCCCCCTCTGCTCTGCCCTGGTGAGGCTGCATCTGGAATATTGTGTCCAGTTCTGAGCCTCTCAGTTCAGGAAGGACCTCAGTTCAAGAGGGACAGGGAGCTACTAGAGAGTCCAGCACAGAGCCACAAAAGTGATTAAGGGAGTGCAAGGTCTTCCTTATGAGGAGAGGCTGAGGGAGCTGAGGGCTCTTTAACTTGGAGAGGAGGAGCCTAGGAAGTGACCTCAGGCATGTTTATAAAGGTGTAAAGGGTGAGTAACCCACCTGGATGCATTTCTCTGTGACCTGTACTAGATTCTATGGTCCTGTCCTGGCAGGGGGTTGGACTCAATGATCTCTGGAGGTCCCTTCCAACCCCTAACATCCTGTGAGCCTGTGAGTGCCAAAAGAATGGAGTCAGGCTCTTCTTGGTGATGCCCAATGAAGCAGAACTCCCTGGATGGATCCAAGGGGACAATTCACCTCCTCCCCCACTCTCTCCCTCCTTCCTGTTACCTCACATAGAAGTCAAAACAGAGATCCCCTGGCAAGGCCACGGGAGTGAGAAAAATTGCAAGGACAAGTGACAGAAGAAGAAAAGAGAGCAAAAACTGTTTATGCCTCTGCTCTCTATCTCTATTAGCAAGCCAATGAGTTCTATAGAATCATAGAATTGTTAGGATTGGAAGGGACCTCAAGGACCATCCAGTTCCTCAAGTATCAGCCAGTTCCAACCCCCCTGCCATGGGCAGGGACACCTCACACTACAGCAGGTTGCTCACAGCCACATCTAGTCTGGCCTTCAAAACCTCCAGGGATGAGGCTTCCACCACCTCTCTGGGCAACCTGTTCCAATGTCTCACCACCCTCATGGGGAAGAATTTCCTCCTAACATCCAATCTGAATCTACCCATCATTATTTTTCTTTTATATCCAATGCTAATTTTATCTTAGTTTCAGTCTTTGGAGTCAGGATCCAGGCTAAAGTTCCCCCTGCAAACTGTAACATCACTGCATCTCATTAGTGTGCTGAAAGAGGTGTTCCATGGGAAAATAAAAAAACAAAAAACAAGGAAGAAGGTCAGTTTGCAGACATTAATTACAACTAACTAGCCACCAAGAGCAAGTAATTTCAAGCTGCAGTGTAACTCATGAGTTTGCATAAATTGAGCACATTATTCTGTTGTCTGGGAGTTCATTTCTGCAGGACTTGTACAAAACAGGAGGCTGAAGCTTAGCAAGTAGCCCTGATCTCATTTCACCACTTGTGAAGGGTGAGAAGTTTTCTGACTTCTCCAGGAGCTTTGTGTGATCTTTGCTTCTGAATTAGCCAGGAGAGAGTCAAGTATCCTTTGCCATCTCTCGAATTCTATACAATCAATTATTTTCCTTTGTTAGCAGGAGAATTTCAGACTGCTCTACACCAAAGCATCGTTAGCTAGCCTGTGTATTTTTCTCACATTCTCTCACCCCTGCTGCTTCTGACACCACCATATTTTCAGTAGGAATGTATCACAGTCTCACAGTATATCAGAGGCTGGAAGGGACCTCCAGAGATCATCCAGTCCAATTCCCCTGCCAGAGCAGCATCACCCAGGGGAGTCTGCACAGGAATGCATCCAGGTGGGGTTGGAAAGTCTCCAGAGGAGACTCCACAACCTCTCTGGGCAGCCTGCTCCAGGGCTCTGTCACCCTCACTGTACAGAAGTTTCTCCTCATGTTGAGCTGAAACCTTCTCTGTTCAAACTTGTACCTGGTTCCTTGTTTTCCTATTACAAACCACCCAAAAGAGCCTGGCCCCCTCCACTTGACACTCACCCCTCAGAAACTGATACACATTGATCATATCCCCTCTCAGCCTTCTTCTCTCCAGACTACACAGCCCCATGGCTCTCAGTCCATTATTGTAGCATTGTAGAATCCCCAGCACTACAGAGTCTCAGAATCCCACTTAGAGCAGAAGTTCTGGAAGCCCTTAACAGATGAAGAAGCAAACAGAAGTCCTGAGCATATCCCTAGCAGCATCCCTGCACTGAAGCCCTTGCCAGCAGTAGCTAACTAACAGAAGCAGAAGTCCCTAGCAGCACTAAACCCCTCCAAGCCTTTCCTAAGTCCCTAACCCCAGGTGACTCTTGCTCAGAGTGGCTGTTTCTATACTCTTTGTTATCACTCCCTTACCCAGTAACACCCAACCACATCTATAAGCTGAAATCTTTTCCCAATGGGAGGTGCCAGCATGTCAAGGAGGAGGCTTCTGCAGCATGTCCCAATGCCAGGGTGTCAAGGTGAGGCTCTTGTTTCTCCTCATGTTGAGGTGAAATCTTCTATGTTCAAGTTTGAACCCATTGCTCCTTGTCTGTAGGTGATAAATAATAAACTTTTTTTTTTTTT
>VXBD01009367.1:170611-183131 GCA_013399975.1 Indicator maculatus | reverse complement strand
TTTTTTTTAGGAATTAGATGCATTTTCTTCTTTGCTGTGTCTGCAGCACACAAATTTGTATGTATAGACAGAAAACAACATGAAACTGCCTCCAATTTCTCCTTGTGCACAGCAACATTATGGGACAGAGCTGCACCAGCCAAATGCAAAACCAAGAGAAAAAGGCAGGCTTCAGCCTTGAGAACAGTCTCCATCATTGTCCTAGCTTAGAGTGGGACAGATTGCTCACACAAATGGATTGGATAGGCATGGGAAGGTTAAGTGGAAAAGCAATTCACATACTACACAAACTACAAAGCGTAGTGGTGAGCATAGGAAAGCATAGAAAGTCCAAATAAATCCCCAGTCTAAACTTAACACACAAGTTCCTTTACACCAGACCAAAAACGCAACCTCCCCTTCTGCCCACCTGGGGTTCACTAAAACCCCCAGGGCTCTTCTTCCCACCCATTGCTAGGCTGGTTTCAGGCTGGCCAGAACTGAACTTCCCCACCACCACCACCACCTTTTAGCCTGGCATTAGGCCTAAACGGGCCAAGATGGTGCAGGAAACAAAAAGAATTACTCAGCCCAAGGAGGCCTCTGATACTCCCCCATTGTTAGCAGGTAAGAGAGAGTCTCTCTCCCACAGGAGACAGGGAAGAAAGAGAGAGACAATAACTCTGCAGCCAGATTGATAAGGCTGCAGGACTGATGGGCAGCAATCCACTATTGCCTGTGCCCATCCATTGGGCTGGGCACTCTGGGCACTGGAGGGCTGAATTCTGTGGGTTCTGCTGTGGAGGCACCCAGCCTAAAGGGCAACATTCATTTATGGAAGCTGCCTGCATTTCTAAGCCTTTAAGTCATCCCACAACAGCAAAAGTCTAAGGTCAGTACTTTGGAAAGATGCAATTACCACAGGCACATATTTAGTATTAGTATAAAAGATGACCCAAAATCCAGTGGTTCTTGTCTCCACAATAGAAAATGAAAGCCTTTTTCTAGGCTGAAATTGACATCTGAATTAATGCAGCTTTTATTCCTCGTTATTTTCTATGAAGGCAGATTTGCAATGTCAAATCATAGAATCAGAGAATTGTCAGGGTTGGAAGGGACCTCAAGGATCATCCAGTTCTAACCCCCCTGCCATGGCCAGGGACACCTCACACTACAGCAGGTTGCTCACAGCCACATCCAGCCTGGCTGCAAAAACCTCCAGGGATGAGGCTTCCACCACCTCCCTGGGCAACCTCTGCCAGTGTCTCACCACCCTCATGGGGAAGAACTTCTTCCTAACATCCAATCTGAATTTACCCATTTCTAGTTTTGCTCCATTCCTCCCAGTCCTATCACTCCTTGACACCCTCAAAAGTCCCTCCCCAGCTTTCTTGGAGCCCCCATCAGATCCTGGAAGGCCACCAGATGGTCTCCTCTGAGCCTTCTCTTCTCCAAACTGAACAACCCCAACTCTTTTAGTCTGTCCTTATAGGAGAGGTGCTCCAGCCCTCTGACCATCCTCATATCATGCATATGCTGAGATGTCATTCTATTGCATGTTTGTACCAGCTAAAGGACAGTTTTCCTCACATGCAAATGTTTTATACCTGGGATTATAACCAGGATAAAACAGTCTTCTGGCTGCAGAGTATGTCAGCTGCCCACTGAGTTTGGTGGTTGTCTTTTTGCTGTAGATAGGGACTTACACAGGGGCAGGGATTGGAAAAAAAAAAGGAGGCTCACAGGCTCACAGGATGTTAGGGGTTGGAAGAGACCTCTAGAGATCTTCCAGTCTAACCCCCCTGCCAGAGCAGGACCATGGAACACAGCACAGGTCACACAGGAACACATCCAGACAGGGTTGGAAAGTCTCCAGAGAAGGAGACTCCACAACCTCTCTGGGCAGCCTGTTCCAGTGCTCTGGGAGCCTCACAGTGAAGAAGTTCCTCCTCGTGTTGAGGTGGAACCTCCTGTCTTGTAGTTTCCATGCATTTCCCCTTGTCCTATCCCAAAGCAAAGTGAGCAGAGGCTGTCCCTTCCTTCCTGACCCCATTCCTCAGATATTTCCACAGGCACATCCTGCTGCAGAGCTCAGGACCGCTGTTATTCGTAAAGTTGTTTCTTCCCTTCCACAAAGGAAGCCTATAGCACATAATACTGCTTCACTGTCCTGATACCATTGTTTTATATTTAATAGATACAACTGGAAAGGGAATTGCTAACAGTGCTGTTATGAAAAATAGATTAGCCAAAACAATGCATTTTATAGGGAACATGGCTCACCTGAGGAATGAAAAGCCTCCTAAGGCAAGTGTTTGCAAACACAGCATGTGACCAGGTCCCTGCAGCTGAAATTCAGAGGCCCAGCAGCTCTGCAAATCAGAAACCTGACCACTTCCAGAGGCAGAAGTGGTAAAGTAAATCATTATGATGTTAAGTAAGCCTGGACAAACAGACCCAGGGAACCTTTAAGTGAAGGCAGCCAGCCTGTCAGCGGGGAGGCAGGCAGCTGTGAGAGAGGAGGAGGAACTGCTGGCTGGCAAAGATCTCTGTCTGACAAACTTGAACATAGAAGTTTTCACCTCAACATGAGGAGAAACATTTTTACAGTGAGGATGACAGAGCCCTGGAACAGGCTCCCCAGGGGGGGTTGTGGAGTCTCCTTCTCTGGAGACTTTCAAACCCCACCTGGATGCATTCCTGTGCAGACTACCCTTAGTGATCCTGCTCTGGCAGGGGGTGCAACCTGGTGATCTCTGGAGATCCCTTCCAACCTCTGATACACTGTGAGACTGTGATAGAGGCATCCATGCTTCCCTCTGTGTTTATTTACACCACCAGCCATGGAGCACTCTACATTTCTAGATGTTTTCGTTTTCACTCCACCACTTCCACCTACAATATCACAAGCAGGTATGGACAGGAAGGTGTCACTGTCAGGTATACCACGAGTCATGGTAAAGAATTCCCTTAGGAATTCTGGAATCTGGACTCCTACCTCCTTTGTGCTTCTTACAAAGAAACTACAGGTATTTTGCTCTGGGTAGAGCATATACAATTTGCCTCCTGTAATAAGGAGGTTTTTTCTTTTTCCCATTTTATTCTTTAATCTCCCCACAATCAGCAGGGACATCCCCAACTAGATCAGGTTGCCCAGGGCCTCCTCCAGCCTCACCTACAATATCTCCAGGGATGAGACCACAACCACCTCCCTGGGCAACCTGTTCCAGTGTTCCACCACCCTTACATGAAAGAACTTGCTCCTGACATCCAATCTCAATCTGCTCTGCTCTAGTTTGAAGCCATTGTCCCTCGTCCTGTTCCTGCAGCCCTTTGCAAACAGTCTCTCTGCAGCCTTCCTGTAGCCCCTTCAGGTCCTGGCAGGCTGCTCTTAGGTCTCCCTGGAGCCTTCTCTTCTCCAGGCTGAACACCCCCAGCTCCCTCAGCCTGTCCTCAGAGCAGAGCTGCTCCAACCCCCTGACCATTTTCGTGGCCCTCCTCTGGACCTGCTTCATCAGGTCCTGGGGTTTCACACACACCCCAGGGCTCTTTCTTCCCCCATATTGCTAGGTTGGATTCAGGCTGGCCAGGCCTGAAACTGCCTCCCCTTGGTCCCTGACATTAAGTCTCAAACAGGCCAAGACTGCACAGTAAAAATTAGCTTGGCCTTGAAAGCCACAGAGAAGGCTGGAACCATCCTCCCTCCACACCAGGTAAGGGAGCTCAGGGAGGAGAAAGGGAAGAAGGACAATAACCTTGCAGCGAGATTTACAGAGATGCAGGATTTGTGGAATACAAAGGTGACACCTTGCTGGTACACCTCCTGCACACTCTGTACCTGCTGGAGGTGTGCTTTGTGGTTCCTTTCTAAAGGCACCCAGCTCTGACTGGGACTACTGTTCAGAACCCTTGAGCTGTGTGACATCAGGAGAATCAGACTGGTGGAGGCAACTCTGCTTCTAATCCTAAAGGAGAAGCTTCATCACTCCTGGTTACCTGTCAGAAGGCAGTGGATAACGGCATCCAGGATTCCTTCCTCCTTACTGCACACAGGCCATCCCAGATTGATGAGTCACTGGAGAGGATCTAAGCCACCAAATCATCCTTCAAACATCACATTTCACTCAAACCTTCTTGTCTCCTTACTCTGACAACCTTCTCTCATCAAAGACATGCCTGGACATCAAACTGGAACAGCATCTTTGCTGCTGGTTTGGGGCAGTGTGGCTGGAAAGCTGCTGGCAGAAAGGGACCTGGGGGTGCTGATGGCCAAGCAGCTGAAGAGGAGCCAGCAGTGTGCCCAGGTGGCCAAGAAAGCCAAAGGCATCCTGGCTGGGATCAGCAATGCTGTGTCCAGCAGGAGCAGGGAGGGGATTGTCCCCTGGGACTCAGCTCTGGGGAGGTCACACCTGGAGTGTTGTGTCCAGTTTTGGGCACCTGAATGCAAGAGAGATGTGGAGGTGCTGGAGCCAGGGCAGAGGAGGGCAAGGAAGCTGTGAAGGGTCTGGAGAATAAATCTGATGAAGAGAGACTGAAGGAGCTGGGAATGGTTAGTGTGAAACAGAGGAGGCTGAGGGGAGACCTCATTGCTGTCTGCAACTACCTGAAAGGACCTTGTGGAGAGGTTGGTGCTGGTCTCTTCTCACAGGTAATTAGTGATAGAACAAGAGGCAATGGCCTTTGGGTGTGACTGGGTAGGTTTAGAGTGGACATTAGGAAGAATTTTTTCCCCTCAAGAGTGGTCAGGCATTGGAATGTGCTGCCCAGGGAGGTGGTGGAGTCCCCAAGCCTGGCTGTGTTTGAAGGTGGTTTGGATGTGGTGCTTGGGGCTCTGGTTTAGGGGTGAGCCTTGCAGAGAAGGGTTCTGGGTTGGACTTGGTGATCCTGAGGGTCTGTTCCAACCTAAATGTTTCTGTAATTCTGGGAAGCTAACTCTGGCACAAGGGATATTTATGTTTCTAAGCATCTCAGGCATGTCTTCAGCCTAAAGGTGGTTAGTAAAGAAATTTATGAAAAGAAGCAACAAATTCATCTTTTTCATTCTTTCTTTTTCTTCCTTTCNCTTTCTTTCTTTCTTTCTTTCTTTCTTTCTTTCTTTCTTTCTTTCTTTCTTTCTTTCTTTCTTTCTTTCTTTCTTTCTTTCTTTCTTTCTTTCTTTCCTTCTTTCCTTTCTTTCTTTCCTTTCTTTCTTTCTTCTTTTTTTTTAAATAATGATTCCTTACACAACTTCAAGATACTCTCACAATGCTTTGGAATATTTCTCTCCAGCACTTGTAAAAGGAATGTTGTTAGAGACCCCTGAATCAAAACAACTTCGCAGGGTGAAACTTAGATAAAAGTGGAATGGAGAAGAAAATGTTTTGTTGTTTGTGTTTTTTCCCCACTTTCTTTGGCATTTATGGAGAGGCTTTGTCAGAATCAATATTCTCAGCTTTATAAGAAAAGCAAGCGGGACCCCCCAGATTTCACTGCCTTTACAGAAGCAGGCTTCCTGTTAGCTCCACCAAGGAAATGTCAGATCACAATGACAACTCACATCAACAGCTACCCAAGAGCTATCACACTGACTAAATAGCCTGGAAGTGGGGAACTGTGGGAGTCATCAGCTGGAAAATGCTAAGAGGCTGTCCAGAAGAATAAAAAAAATCAAAACCAAACCCACCAAACAAAACAAAACAAAGCAAAACCACAACAAAACAAACCCAAAACACATGCCCAAGACTGTGGTTTTTGGTTTGGCTTTTTCTTTTTTGTTGTTGTTGTTGGGTTTTTTTTTTTTAATTTATTTTTTAAGCCAGAAGTGACCATAGAAATAGGCCTTTTAGTTATAAATTACTTTTGGTGCTCCAGAGAAGTGGTGTGCAGTGGTGAGCTCACTGGAAAACAGCACCCTGCAGAGCAAACAAGAGACAGTAACTCCTCTTGCTAGCTCTCTGGCTCTGGGGTGGTTTGCTGTGATGTGCCAGGAGCAAATTCTTCTCTGTGAAGTGACTGATGCTTGACCACAAGTACTACGGTGGCATCATCACAGTGAAAGCAAACAGCCACACTGATTTTCAGCCCGTTTAAAGGAAAGAGGAGGAAAAGGAAACTGGGGGGGGGAAAACAAACAACAAAATCCATGCAAATGCAAATTAGTGAAGTATCCTTCGTTGGCTCATCTGCTCAAACCCCCCACAAAACCAGCAGCTTGTGGAAATTGCTGTTGGCCTGAATCAGGCCAATCAATCCATTATAATCTAAGTGCAAGCTGCCCTGATAGAGGCATTGGCTCCCTAACATATCACATTGGCCTGAAGGGACAGGACGAAGGACAATGGCTTCAAACTAGAGCAGAGAGATTGGATATTATGAACAAGTTCTGCACTATGAGGGTGGTGGAACACTGGAACAGGTTGCCCAGGGAGGTGGCTGAGGCTCCTTCCCTGCAGATATTCAAGGTGAGGCTGGATGAGGCCCTGGGTAACCTGATCTAGTTGGGGAGGTTGGACTGGATGACCTTGGGAGGTCCCTTCTGGCCTGGGCCAGTCTATGGTTCTATGAACTCTGTAAGGATTCTGCTGAGGATTTATCTTCTGCTTCTTGAAAACATCAAGGTTATATTGGGACAGTTTCTCTATGCCATAACTGCTTTAATATTCTTAAATAAATCAAAACACCACAACATGAAACAAAATTCCATCTGCCAGAGGGTGCATGTCACAAGGCACTGGCAGAAGGATGCTGCAGGGAGGCTAACACTGCCCTGGCATTGACACAGCCAGGTCCTGTCAGCTCTGACCAACCCACCACAGGGCACCTCTGAGCCCCTCAGCCAAAATGTGGTCAAGAAAGAACAGAAAACATAGCAGAAAGAAGGCAGGAACATAGAGAGGGGGTGATGAAAGTGTCAGAGAACTGAAAGTTGGAGTATATGTTGGAGTTTAGGCTGATGCCTAGACAAATGCCATAGAAAGTACTGAAAGGGTAAATAAATTACCATTGGATGTAAAAGAAAAATAATGGTAAGGTCTAAATAATCTCTTTGGCCTGATAACTGACATAAAGGTAGTTGTACAAACTTTTTTGTTTCTTTCTTGGTTCTAGCTCTAACTGATGTTATCTGGTGGTTTCTGCTTGGCTGTGTCAACCTTGACTGTTCTTTGTTGTGGCTAAGTATTAATAAGCTACTTTCTGCTTTCTTCTTTCTCTCTCTTTATTGTACAGGGACAGGGCAGAGAGCAGGGAAGCTATTGGTAGCCTCCTGGCTTCCTCCTGAGGGGCCTCTGTGTTGCTTATAAATTATAAATACAGGTAAATATACATATCTATATTGTACATATTCATTGCATTTCATATTTCTAGATTTTAGTTTGCTTGCAAATCCAGCTTCATTTGCTTCCAAAACCTTCTGAGCTGGTGTAGCAATTTATTTTGGGGGTAATTCCCTAAATTTTTGGGGATATTTCCTCAACCCACCACAGCAGGACAGACAGGAGGTGCTCCAAGGCAGAGCAGATGTTCTTGAGGTACTGTGGCACATGCATCCATACAAGATGAACACAGGTACCTGAAGGGACCAGGCTTAGGTAGGTAATGGTCACTGCTCTGGGTATATTTGGAGCCTTCTTCTTTGTAGCAGCAGATTTACCACAGCATAGCAGCAGTCATCCTTCTTTTTCCTGGCATATATTGTTACAGATCTCACTTAGAAATGATTCTGACATCTCCTAGCAGAAATGCTCAGCTCTTCACAGATCTCTTCCACATCAGTAATGAGTTTCAGCACTGACAAATTATGCTCTCTAGGGTTTTTTTCCTCACTCATCTTCTCAATACCTGTTTTCTTCAGTATTCCCTGCTGAGCATCCAAGCTTGAATCACATTTTGACAGGCTAGTGGTTCAATATAAACATATAAATAAATAAATTAAATCTTATCAGAGAATCATGGAATTGTCAGGGTTGGAAGGGATCTCAATGATCATCCAGTTCCAACCCCCCTGCCATGGGCAAGGACACCTCACACTACAGCAGGCTGGCCAGAGCCTCATCCAGCCTGGTCTTAAACACCTCCAGGGATGGAGCCTCAACCACCTCCCTGGGCAACCTCTGCCAGTGTCTCACCACCCTCACAGGGAAGAACTTCTTCCTTACATCCAATCTGAATCTCCCCATTTCTAGTTTTTGCTCCATAGCCCCCAGTCCTATCACTGCCTGACACCCTAAAAGTCCTTCCCCAGCTTTCTTGGAGTCCCCTTCAGATACTGGAAGGCCACAAGAAGATCTCCTGGGAGCCTTCTCTTCTCCAGCCTGAACAGCCCAAACTCCTTCAGTCTGTTCCCATAGCAGAGCAGCTCCAGCCCTCTGCTCATCCTCATGGCCCTTCTCTGGACACCTTCCAGCACCTCCAGATCCTTCTTCTAACAGGGGCTCTAGCACTGGGCACAGTGCTCCAGGTAGGGTCTGAGCAGAGTGGAGCATCTGACTCAGAAAGAAAAACATCCTAGTTCCCTGGTGTCACTGCAGTTTGGTCCTTGGCATACACAGACATGACAATAACTGCATTCTGGAAAGGATTTTGCTAGAGAAACCATCGGCAGACAACAGCAGATACAAAGAGAAAGTGGACATCAAAGCTATTTAGAGTCAGGCTTCTGTATTTGGGCATGACAAATCCCATAACAACTCACTGTATTGTTATAGATTATTGCAATGTTCCACAGTTATCATGGTCATATTAACTGTACCCCAGAACCACAGAATTATGGAGGCTGGAATTGACCTCTAAGATCATCCAGCCCAGCCTATGACCCAACACCACCACACCAACCAGACCATGGCACTAAGTGCCACATCCAATCTCTCCTTAAACACCTCCAGGGATGGTGACTCCACCACCTCCCTGGGCAGTCCATCCCAGGGTCTGATTCTCTTTTCCATCAGGAAGTGCTTCCTAATATCCAACCTAACCCTCCCCTGGCACAGCTTCAGGCCATGCCCTCTTGTCCTGCCACAAGTTGCCTGGGAGCAGAGCCTGACCCCCACTGACTACAGCTTCCCTTCAGGTGGTTGTAGAGAGTGATAAGGTCCCCCCTGAGTCTCCTCTTCTCCAGGCTGAACACCCCCAGCTCCCTCAGCCTCTCCTCCTCAGCCTTTCCCTCCAGTCCCTTCCCCAGTCTGGTTGCTCTCCTCTGGACCTGCTCCAACACCTCAAGATCTCTCTTGCAGTGTTGCCCAGAGCTGCACACAGTGCTTGATATGAGGCTACACCAGTGCCCAGCACAGGGCAGAATTCCATCCCTGCCCCTGCTGGCCACACTGCTCCTGATCCAAGCCAAGATCATACAAACATCAATTGTAATGAAAAATGTAGTTTTTTCGTGACTGGGCTACAACACTGGAAAGGAAAAGCTCTGAATTTCCAAAGTTCCTGGTGATGCTGGCAATCCTTCCAATAGCTCTGAAAACTGTCATATAAATAAAACTTCTAAAATTCTACCTTCATTTTCCATCTCTGTTTCTTTCCTTCCCTTATACTTTTTTTTTTTTTAATTTAATTAAGGCTTCCAAGGAGCACTGATTGGAAGATCTTTTATCCTCATATTGTCTTCTTAATTTTTTAGCTTAGTCCTTTTTTATTCTTCCATAATCATGAATGCAAATACAATTCCAAGTGTAATCAGGAGCTGCCTAAGGAGAGCACTGAGCTCTGTTGCCATGGGAACAGGCAAGTCAGTCCTTGACCAGAGGAAGTCTCACACCTACCTTTATTTTCCTTATTCTCTTTCCCAGCCCTCACTTCCATCAGTTTCATTCCATGCATTCTTCCCTGGAACTGTGCAGTATCAGAGAACAACTATTTGCCACTCATCTAAACAAATAATCACCCACACCAGCATCTTTTACATCCAAATCAATCCCCACTAGCAGTGGCTTAGGTGCTGGTTCTCTGCACTGAGCAGCATTCTGGGGCTCAAGGATATGGGGGGAAGATGCTGCTTGTCCAGAGATGACCTCAGATTCTGTATTTCTTAAGTCAGCACAACCTCAAGGAGAATCCCTTGGTTTGTTTCCCATTGACAGCTAGAGAAATCACACTCTTGCCTTCCTATAAATGTGCTTCTAGAGAAACCTAACTGACCTGTCAAAACAGAGGAATTTTCAGCTACAAATAGGAAAACTCCCAAGAATTCCCGGCTCTAGTTCTATTCCATTACAAGTTTGTCGTGGTGTATCATCAATTATGTCAGCAAGAACCATCACATTTTAGGTGCAGCAAGGCTCACAGGCTCACAGGATGTTAGGGGTTGGAAGGGATCTCTGGAGATCTTCCAGTCCACCCCCCTGCCAGAGCAGGACCAGAGAATCCAGCACAGGTTGCACAGGAATGCATCCAGGTGGGTCTTGAAAGTCTGCAGAGAAGGAGACTCCACAACCTCTCTGGGCAGCCTGTTCCAGTGCTCTGGGACAATCACAGTGAAGAAGTTCCTCCTCATGGTGAGGTGGAACCTCCTGTGCTGGAGTTTTTATCCATTGCCCCTTGTCCTATCCCAGGGTGGAAATGACCAGAGCCTGTNCCCAGGACCCCATTGGCCTTCTTGGCCACCAGGGCACATTGCTGTCCCATGCAGAACTTGTTGTCCCCCAGCACTCCCAGGTCCTTCTCCCCAGGGCTGCTCTCCAGCAGATCCCCTCCCAACCTGTCCTGCTGCAGTTTATTCTTCCTTCCCAGCTGCAGGACTCTGCACTCATCCTTGTTGACCCTCATTAGGTTCCTCTCTGCCCAGCTCTCAGTCTGTCCAAGTCTCTGAACGGCCTCACAGACTTCAGGTGTCTCAGCCAAGCCTCCCAGTTTGGTATCCTCAGCAAACTTGCTGAGCAGACTCTGTCAGTCTGTCTGTTTGTCTGTCTGTCCCTCATCAATGTCATTGATGAAGATGTAGACCAGGACCAGACCCAGCACTGATCTCTTGAGGACTCCTCTGGTTACACCTCTCCAGCTGGGCTTGGCACCATTGACCACCACTCTTTAGACTGTATTTTGTAACCAGATCCTAGCCCACCTCACTGTCTGCTCCTCTCACTGTCAACAACATCACAGAGCACTGGATTTTAGTTGAATCATTAGCAAGAGATGAAACTAGACAGACATCCCTGCAAAATAACAGTGCAAATGTTTTTAATGTGAGGGAGGTGCTTCCAACTACCTTTATCTTGGTGTTACTCTGTGCAGAAAGAGGAGCAAAGTATAACAAAATGCACAGCTGGGGCCATAGTGCTCTCCCCCTCCCAGGTTTGATGGTGCCCTCCTGAGTTGAGCTGGCCCTGAATGGATACCATGTGTCCATCAGAGCCACTCTTATCACTCCTCAACTAGAAAGGGAAGAGAAAACACAAGGAAAGCTCAGGGTTCAAGATAGGACAAGGAGAGATCATTAATCAATTACTGTCATGGGGAAAACAGACTGAATTTGAGGATAATTAATTTAATTTATTACTAATCAAATTAGAGGAGGCTAATGAGAAATAAACCCAAATCTTAAACCACCTTCTCCCCACTGCTTCCTTCTCCCTGTGCTCAACACCACTCCTGATTTTCTCCACCTCCACTCCAAAAGCAGTGCAGAGGGACAGGGAATGGAGGTTGTGGACACTTCATCACACATTATTTCTGGGGCTCCTTCCTCCTCAGAGGAAGGATTCCTCACATCCTTCCCCTGCTCCAACGTGGGGTCCCTCCCACAGCAGAGAGCCTTCTGCAAACTTCTGCAAGGTGAGTCATGGGCTGCAGTTTGTCATGGGCTGCTCCAGCATGGGGCCCCCACAGGGTCATCAATGCTGACAGCAAACCTGCTTCAGCAAGGGCTGTTTAGAGCTAGTCCCTACCTTAGACACTAATAGTAGATTTTTTTCACAGAATCACAGAATCAGCCAGGTTGGAAGAGACCCCCAAGCTCATCCAGTCCAACTGACCACCCAACCCTAACTAATCAACTAGACCATGGCACTGAGTGCTTCATCCAGCCTCAAACACCTCCAAGGACATTGACCCCACCACCTCCCTGGGCAGCCCATTCCAATGGCCAATCTCTCTTGATGGGAAAAACTTCTTTCTAAGATCAAGCCTGAACTTTCCCCAACACAGCTTGAGACTGTGTCCTCGTCTTCTGCCACTGGTTGCCTGGGAGAAGAGATCAACCCCCACCTGGCTACAACCTCCCTTCAGGTAGTTACAGAATCACAGCATTAACCAGCTTGGAAAAGACCTTTGAGATCATCCGTTCCAACCTATCACCCAACACCATCCAATCAAACAGCCCATGGCACTGAGTGCCTCAGCCAGGCTGGTTTGAAACACTTCCAGGTACAGGACTCCTCCACCTCCCTGGGCAGCACATCCCAAAGGCAAATCTCTCTTTCTGGGATGAATTTCTTCCTCACATCCAACCCAAACCTCCCCTGGCACAGCTTGAGACTGTGTCCTCTCCTTCTGTCACTGTTTGCCTGGGCGAAGAGACCAACCCCCACCTGGCTACAACCTCCCTTCAGGTAGTTGTAGA
>VXBD01009367.1:138016-152096 GCA_013399975.1 Indicator maculatus | reverse complement strand
TTCTTTTTTTTTTTTTGATTTTAAAAAAAAAAAAAAAAAAAAAAAAAAAAAAAAAAAAAAAAAAAAAAAAAAAGAGCTGGAATAGTTCTGAAGAGGTCATTACAGTCCCCACAGCAGGATCAACTGTATAGAAATTACTCCTGTCAGATATTTGCCTAATGTATTTTTAAAGACCTCCAAAAGAAGGAAGCACTGCAGTCTCCCCAGGCAGTCTGCTTCAGTGTTTCAGGATCTTTAAAGTGTTTCTCAATATCTAACCTCAGACTCCCTTGATGTAAACGCCTTTCATTATTTCTTGGCCTAAATACATTCAGAGAATCCTTTGTTCCTGTGCCCTTCCAGTCATTGTTTACATGGCTGAACAGTTTTGCAGCCTTCAGTTTTGTAAGTTAAATAAACCTAATTCTTTCATCTTGTCAAATATGTTCATGTTTCTAATATGGACAATTCTTTTTGTTCCTCTCTTCTTCATCCCCTGCATATCAGTTCAGGTCATGAAAGAACACCACAAAGAAGTCTGCAAACTGATGCAAACCCAATTAATTCAGTCATACAATTCACTGGACTGCTGAGCTGCATTACCTGAAAGGGGAAATGTATTCAAGCAAGTCTTGAGGCTAGTTTGAACCTTCTTTTCTCTTCTTCTACTGAAAATTTGAGAAGAGGTTGCACTTGTCAAAAAAGATGAAGAAAAAATCGTGCAAAGGGACCCAGGCTCACAGGCTCACAGGATGTTAGGGGTTGGAAGGGACCTCTGGAGATCATCAAGCCCAACCCCACTGTCAGAGCAGGACCATGAATCCAGCACAGGTCACACAGGAACACATCCAGATGGGTCTGGAAAGGCTCCAGAGAAGGAGACTCCACAACCTCTCTGGGCAGCCTGTTCCAGTGCTCTGGGAGCCTCACAGCAAAGAAGTTCCTCCTCATGTTAAGGTGGTACCTCCTGTGCTGGAGTTTACATCCATTTTCCCTTGTCCTATCCCAGGGCACAACTGAGCAGACCCTGTCCCTGTCCCTTCCTTCCTGATCCCCAGCCCTCAGTTATTTATAGACATTGATCAGATCCCCTCTCAGTCTTCTCCTCTCCAGCCCAAACAGCCCCCAGGGCTCTCAGCCTCTCCTCACCAGGTAGTGCTCCAGTCCCTTCAGCATCCTTGGAGCCCTCCAGTAGATCCCTGTCCCTCCTGAACTGGGGAGTCCAGAACTGGATGCAATATTCCAGGTGAGGTCTCAGGAGGGCAGAGTAGAGGGGGAGGAGAACCTCCCTGGATCTTCTGGACACACTCCTCTGAATGCAGCCCAGGATCCCATTGGCCTTCTTGGCCACCAGGGATCTTAACTGCTTTGAAATACCACATTCCAGAAAAGCTCTAAACTGTAAGTTTTCCTGTATTACTGCTCCCTCAAATGTCCCCTCCACTTACTGGTTCACAACAAGCCACAGAGCATTCTGAGGCTGACAAAAGGAATGGACCTGTGAGTGGTGTCTTCCTTCTTCTTTGCAACACTGGATGCATTTCTTTAAGGTTAACTAAAAGTGCCTTTCCCCCAACTCTTTTCCCAGCCAACAAAACCAGCAAGCCACATCCTTGAGGCAGATCTACAAAACTGCAAGGCAACATCCTTAATTTCTCTGTAAACCACCCACTAAAGACATTCTTCAAGGTTAGATAGGGTAATTAATTAATTATTCCTTAAGCAGGCTGATAAACATTGACCCGAAAGCTATTAATTGGAGGAATAGTGTGCACTTGCATATTTGAAGTATATACCTGCACAGAAAATCTATTAACAAGTCAGAGTTGTAAAAAAAAAAAGACTCAACAGTTGTCATCATTCCCAATTATTCTGGGCTGGCAAAAGTGAAACAAATCACAGGAGGCAGAGATTCCAGTCCTTCATAGCCTACAGTCATGCTGCCTTAGCTCTAAGCCATCCCAACCCTCTCTTTGTCTGCAAGTGTCATTCCCTGATTATGTATTCAAGATGCAAGGTCCTGCAGCTGGGTCAGGGCAACCCCAAGCACTGATATAGGCTGGGCAGGGACTGGCTGGAGAGCAGCCCCAAAGAAAAGGCCTTGGGGGTGCTGGGGGATGAGAAGCTCAACAGGAGCCAGCAGTGAGCACTTGCAGCCCAGAGAGCCAAGCAGAGCCTGGGCTGCAGCAAGAGAAGTGTGGCCAGCAGGGCCAGGGAGGGGATTCTCCCCCTCTGCTCCACTCTGCTCAGACCACACCTGGAGCTCTGTGTCCAGTTCTGGAGCCTCTGTTCCAAGAAGGATCTGGAGGTGCTGGAAGGTGTCCAGAGAAGGGCCATGAGGATGAGCAGAGGGCTGGAGCTGCTCTGCTCTGGAGACAGACTGAGAGAGTTGGGGTTGTGCAGTCTGGAGAAGACTGCAAGAAGACTTTCTTGTAGCCTTGCAGGATCTGAAGGGAGGCTCCAAGAAAGCTGGGGAGGGACTTTTGAGGGTGTTAGGGAGTGATAGGACTGGGGGGAATGGAGCAAAACTAGAAATGGGGAGATTCAGATTGGATGTTAGGAAGAAATTCTTCCCCATGAGGGTGGTGAGACACTGGCAGAGGTTGCCCAGGGAGGTGGTGGAAGCCTCATCCCTGGAGGTTTTTGCAGCCAGGCTGGATGTGGCTGTGAGCAACCTGCTGTAGTGTGAGGTGTCCCTGCCCATGGCAGGGGTGTTGGAACTGGATGATGCTTGAAGTCCCTTCCAACCCTAACAACTCTGTCATTCTATGATTCTTTGCTAAGGATAAAAACTAGTTGTAGAAATGAATTTTATACTCCCAGCATTCACTCTATGATATGTATTTAAGAAAGATGATAACAATTTGTTCTAGAAATGAATTATATAAACACATCATTCACACCTCTGCCAAAATAGACCTAAGTCAGGACTAATACACCTGAAAACCCCCATAGCTCAGTTCTAACAGCCACAGAGAGAAGCAGAAAAAGTTATGTTGAAAATGACCTTTTAAGAGCACCTAGTCCAACCACCTGCTCCAAGAAGAGCTGACCTCAAAATGAGACCTGGCTGCTCAGGGCATTGGCCTGCTGAGTTTGGAAAACCTCCAGGGATGGAAATCCCACAGCTTCTCTGAACCCCACTTCCAGGGTTTGACCTCAATCATAAGGAAAGCTGTTCCTCGATATGAAACAGGACACAATGTGTGTGTGCACAACAGAACCCAGGCTCTTAAAACTATTGAATTATAAAAAGGCAAAAGGAGAAAAATGTTATCATCAGAAAATGCTACCAGCAGCCAAAGAGAAGGCTATACATAAATATCCAGGCCAGGATCAGGAATAGTGTAGCCAGCAGGACAAGGGAGGTTATTCTTCCCCTGTTCTCAGCACTGGTCAGGCCACACCTTGAGCCCTGTGTCCAGTTCTGGGCTCCTCAGTATAAGAAAGATGTTGAGATGCTGGAATGTGTCCAGAGAAGGCCAACAAGGCTGGGGAGGGGTCTGGAGCACAGGCCTGTGAGGAGAGGCTGAGGGAGCTGGGGGTGTTTAGCTTGGAGAAGAGGAGGCTCAGGGCAGACCTCATTGCTGTCTACAACTCCCTGAAGGGAGGCTGTAGCCAGGTGGGGGTTGGTCTCTTCTCCCAGGCAACCAGCAGCAGAACAAGAGGACACAGTCTCAAGCTGCACCAGGGGAGGTTTCCTCACTGCATGTGAGGAAGAAATTCTTCCCAGAAAGAGTTATTTGCCATTGGGATGTGATGCCCAAAGTGGTGGTGGAGTTGCCCTCCCTGAAGGTGTTTAAAACCAGCCTGGATGAGGTACTCAGTGCTATGGGTTAGTTGATTAGGTGGTTTTGGGTGATAGCTTGGACTGGATGATCTGAAAGGTCTTTTCCAGCCTGGTTAATTCTGTGATTCTGTGCTCCAATGCCAGGGTGCCAAGGTGAGGCTGCTGTTCTTGGCACCCATGGAATGTGATGGTTTTGCTCTAGGCAGCCTGCTAAGGAATTGGTCAGCTAAGGAATCCTGCACTCTGCATGCAGCCAGCAGCTGCCTTCAGAATGGTGTCTGCAACATGAGATTCTAGGGAAAAGAACTGCTGCTAGATCCAAGAAATGCCTGAGAAACCTCTCCAGCAGGGAACATTTAGGAGCTTTGCCATGAGTGTAGCTCTCAGTACTCAGCAACTCAGCTCCTGAGTTTTGCACTCTGTAAACTGCTGACTCCACAAGAAGCATGACCCTACAAATCCAGTGTGCTTTTGCTTTGTCTTGTTCCAACAGCTCCTTTACAGTTAGTGATTAAGCACTGAAGCAAAGTCTGTCAGCTTTTATTTCTCTTTCTACAGCCATGTTTTATGCAGCGTAAAAAAAAATAACAGTGCAGCTTCACTGCTTCCCTCCTTCAGCAGGAGAATATAAAACAATCTCCAAGCATGACAGTTACCAGCATGAAGCAGATGAGCTAAACTGTCCAAACACCATAACAGGAAGATACTTTCTGAATTAAGACAACAATTGCAACATCTTCAGCTATGGAAATCATAGCATGCACAATCCAATTCCTTTTATTTTTCAGAGGAACTCAAGCCACCGAAATTGGTGTAGTTCACTCAACTATCTCATTGCAAAGTGTCCCAGTTTGAGCTGGTTGCCCTTAAGAAAGCCACAAAGTTGCAGTCCCCCAGCAGGTACAGAGTGTGCAGGAGGTGTACCAGAAAGGTGTAAGCTTTGTATTCCCTCCCACAAATCCTGCATCTCTGTAAATCTCACTGCAAAGCTATTGTCTTTCTCCTTCTTCCCTTTCTGCTCCCTGGATGCAGTGAGCTCCCTTATCTGGTGTGGGGGAAGGATGGTTCCAGTCTTATCTGTGGCCTTCAATACTGACTAATTTTTACTGTGCAATCTCGACCTGTTTAAGCCTAATCCAATGGACCAAGGGGAGACAGTTTCAGGCCTGGCCAGCCTGAAACCAGCCAAGCAACAGGGAGGAAGAAAGAGCCCTGGTTAAACCCCAGGTAGGCAGAAAAGGGGTTTAGTCTGATTTGGTGGAGGGTTTTGTGTGAAGCTTTTGGCTTACTGAGCTTCTCTGTCAAACCCAGATGATGCATTCCTGTGTATTTTATATGCTTGGCTATGCTCACCACTATGCATTGGAGCATGGGAGTCCAAGTCAGCTTTGTGCTTAGCTATAACTTGAAGAAGCAAGCAGTCACCAGCAGTACAGGGAGGCAAAGCAGGCAATGTGTGTACTCAAAAGCTGGGCTTTTTCACCAAGAGGACTGCAAATGTTTCACTGAAGCAGGACCTGAAATCATTGCAGATATTGGGCAGGAAATGACTAGTGACAGGATGAAAGCCATCACGTTGACTTAGCCTCATTTGCTGTTTTTTTTTTTTTTCCCTAAACNTTTTTTTTTTTTTTTTTTTTTTTTTCCCTAAACTGCAGAATCAAATGCAATTTAAAAATAAACTCTCTTTGAAACGTGATCCTTGAAAGGTTGAACATGACAGAGGCACATTAGCCAGCAGCCTCAGCAGACTAGTCTGCATTTAAAGTTATTTAGTTATATTAAGAAAGATAACATAGCTCAGGTTGTATCTGAATACATTCTCCAAACTGTTTGGACAACCAACAGATATGGAGGTGGTTCTAAGTATGCCCTTAGTTAGCTACATAATTATACTTAAATGTCAACTTTGCTATTGATGCATAACCAAAGGTGTAAGGAAATGTACAACTAGAGGTTTTTTACCACAAACTTACAGGAACTGTAGTTCCTTAAGGCTGGAATCATGCCTGGAACTCAGCATAGCTTTTTGAAGAAGCAAAAGATGAGATTATTCAAAGGAATAACTGCTGGTAGGATCTTGAAAATATGCACTGGGAAAGGGCAAAGCAGTAGCACAGGACCACAGTCTCACAGTACATTAGAGCTTGGAAGGGACCTCCAGAGATTATCAAGTCAAAGCCCCCTGCCATCCCCAGCATCACCCAGGGCAGTCTGCACAGGAATGCAGCCAGCTGGGGTTGGAAAGTCTCCAGAGAAGGAGACTCCACAACCTCTCTGGGCAGCCTGCTCCAGGGCTCTGTCACCCTCACTGGAAAGAAGTTTCTCCTCAGGTTGAGCTGAAAGCTTCTATGATCCAGTTTGTACCCATTGTTCCTTGCTTATTCCTGTACACCCCCAGAAGAGCCTGGTCCCCTCCACTGGGATCCTGGGATGCATTCAGAGGAGTGTGTCCAGCAGATCCAGGGAGGTTCTCCTCCCCCTCTACTCTGCACAAGTGAGATCTCACCTGGAATATTGCANTGCTGAGACCTCACCTGGAATATTGCATCCAGTTCTGGGCTCTGTAGTTCAAGAGGGACAGGGATCTGCTGGAGAGAGTCCAAGGGAGGGCTCCGAGGATGCTGAAGGGACTGGAGCACTGCCTGGTGAGGAGAGGCTGAGAGCCCTGGGGGTGGTTAGTCTGGAGAGGAGAAGACTGAGAGGGGATCTGATCTATATTCATCAATATCTAAGGGCTGGGGGTCAAGAGGAAGGGGAGAAGTTCTGCTCAGTTGCAGCCTGTTATAGGACAAGGGGCAATGGATATAAACTACAGCACAGGAGGTTCCACCTCAACATGAGGAGGAACTTCTTCACTGTGAGGGTCTCAGAGCACTGTAACAGGCTGCCCAGAGAGGTTGTGGAGTCTCCTTCTCTGGAGAGTTTCCAGCCCCTGTCTGGATGTGTTCCTGTGTGACCTGTGCTGGATTCTATGGTCTACAGCAGCGTTGGGCTTGATGATCACCAGAGGTGCCTTCCATCCCCTAACATCCTGGGAGCCTTTGAGCCAATCTTTCTCTCTTTAAACTGAAAGTGGTTTTTACAGACACAGGAAAAATCTGTTACTCTTTGGGAAGTGCTGCTGGAGTTGGCTTTGCACATGTAGCCTCACAAAGAATCACAACAACAACAGATCAGTGGTGTTGCTGTAGCAGGTAGCTGTCATCATCATGTGCAATGAAGTGTAATGAAGACTTTTTTTGTGTGTGTGTGTGTGCAACTAATCAGACATGAATTAGTTATGCTTCTTTTGGCCTCTGTATTTTTTCATGCAGACAGAATTTTACCCATGTAAAAATGCCACTGGCTATGGCTGGGATTCCAGTGCCATTTTTAGGTGGAGTTTCAGAGCATTAGAGATGTCTACCATAACATCTACCTGGGAAAGGACAAGCCCAGGTATCAATTCAGCTTGGGGACTGACCTGTAGGAGAGCAGTGAAGTGCAAAAGGACCTGGGGGTCTTAGTGGATGGAAGGTTGTCCATGAGCCAGCAATGTGCTCTGGTGGCCAAGAAGTCCAATGGCATCCTCGGGGGGATTAGAAGGGCTGTGGTCACTAGGTGGAGAGAGGTTCTCCTCCCCCTGTACCCTTGCCCTGGTGAGGCCACATCTGGAATATTGTGTCCAGTTCTGGGCCCCTCAGTTCAAGAAGGACCTCAGGGAACTGCTTGAAAGACTCCAGTGCAGAGCCACAAAGATGATGAAGGCAGTGGAACATCTTCCTTATGAGGAGAGCCTGAGGGTGCTGAGGGCTCTGGAGCTTGGAGAGGAGGAGCCTGAGAGGTGACCTCATTGCTGTTGCTAAAGATGTGCAGGGGGAGTGGCCCAGAGGCTGGAGCCAGGCTCTGTGGGTGATGCCCAATGCCAGCACAAGGGGCAGTGGTGGAAGTTGAGGCATAGGAAAGTTCCATGGAAACAGGAGGAGAGTTTTTTTTC
Source organism: Indicator maculatus (assembly GCA_013399975.1). Lineage (NCBI taxonomy): Eukaryota > Metazoa > Chordata > Aves > Piciformes > Indicatoridae > Indicator > Indicator maculatus. Next base: position 144,348 of record VXBD01009367.1, on the reverse strand, counting down.
CCTGTGAGTGTGACAGAACAGTGGAAGAGGCTGCCCAGGGGGGTTGTGGAGTCTCCCTCTCTGGAGATATTCAAACCCTACCTGGATGTGTTCCTGTGTGATCTGCTCTAGGTGCTCCTGCTCTGTCAGGGGGGTTGGACTGGATGAGCTTTTGAGGTCCCTTCCACTTAACATTCTGGGAGTGTTTGATCATCTGTGTGGTCCTCAGAACTAACACTGTAACAGCACATCCCACTACAAGTGTGGGGCCTGTGACCACAAATGAATATTGGAGTAGCAGGTAAATATTTCATGGTCTCTTAACAGCTCATGCAACCTAAATCTATTTTTAATGAGTGCATCAAATACAAGCAGAAGCAAATGTCGGCCTCGTTTGCCCAAAACATCTGTTACTGATGTCATTATTTTTCCTTGAGGAAAATTCCTTGATTACAGTAATTGGATTCAAGAAAGTTCTTAACTGATCTTTTTTCTATTTTCAAATCATTTTCCCCACAATTTGAAATGATACATTAGCAACAAGCAAAAAAAAAAGGGAGGTTCTTCTTAGTTTCTATAAACAGGATGGATGACCTCTGTAAATTTTTGGTGGATGACCAGACTGGAATGTCACAATGCCACAGTCTCACAGTACATTAGAGGTTGGAAGGGACCTCCAGAGATCATCCAGTCCAACCCCCTTGCCAGAGAAGCATCATCCAGGGGAATCTGCACAGGAATGCATCCAGCTGGGGTTGGAAAGGCTCCAGAGAAGGAGACTCCACAACCCCCCCGGGCAGCCTGCTCCAGGACTCTGTCACCCTCACTGGAAAGAAGTTTCTCCTCATGTTGAGCTGAAACCTTCTCTGCTCCAGTTTGTCTCCATTGTTCCTTGGCTTGTTGCTGAGCACCACCCAAAAGAGCCTGGCCCCTCCACTTGACACCCACCCCTCAGCTATTGATAGACATTGATCAGATCCCCTCTCAGCCTTCTCTTCTCCACACTAAACAGCCCCAGGGCTCTCAGGCTCTCTTCACAGGGGAGATGCTCAAGTCCCCTAAGCATCCTCCTGGCTCTCCCTTGGACTCTCTACAGCAGGTCTCTGTCTCTCTTGAACTGGGGAGCCCAAACTGGACGGAGTATTCTAGGACTCCAGGGCTCTATGGAGGTGTTTTCAAATAGTGTAGCCCCTAACCTATGGAATATGGAGCAAGCCTTGTTTTAATTTAGAGGGGGAAAGAGAAATAAAAAGAATCAGATTCCTTCATTTTGCATATAGGGATTGGAAGTCAGAGTAACTTTCCTCATGTCTAAGCATCCTCTTGCAGAACATTCTGAAATCACAACTGAGGAAGAGATCTGGGGGGAAAAAAGGGAGTGTAGATGACAGTGGGGTTGAAACAGATGTGAAAATGAATTTAGGAAAGAAATGGGACAAAGTATGATACATATGGTTTGGGAGGAGACAGTATTGTCAAACCCCAAAGAAGAAAGATATGCAGGGTGTAGATTGAAGGAGAGTAGATCATCTGAAATCATAGCAATTGAAAACACAGCAGCAGCATGAGGAAGATAGAATAAGAGAGTTGGTATTCAGCTAAGTTAAAATTAAGAAACAGAGGATGTTGCACTGGAAACAAAAGACAATGAAGCTATTGGAAAGTGCTAGAAGACAGAAGAAGTCGTGTGGGAGAACTGAAGAGCTCATGCAGAGACAATTCAAACTTTTACATCTAAAGTGGTCCAATTACTTTTGAAAAGAAATGGATTTAGTACTCTCAGTAAAAGGAGAAGTGGAGGGAAACTCTCAGTTTTGAATCTGAAGAACACAGTCTCAAGTTGTGCCAGGGGAGGTCTAGGCTGGGTGTAAGGAGGAAGTTCTTCACACAGAGAGAGATTTGCCATTGGGATGTGCTGCCCAGGGAGGTGGTGGAGTCACCATCCCTGGAGATGTTCAAGAGAAGCCTGGATGAGGCACTGAGTGCCATGGTCTGGTTGATTGGATAGGGCTGGGTGCTAGGTTGGACTGGATGAGCTTGGAGGTCTCTTCCAACCTGGTTGATTCTATGATTCCATGAACATCATATGCAATATTCTAAGGAACCATTAGTGCATAAATCACTTGCTGCATCATACAAGAAGTGAAGCCAGCAAGCCTGCAAAGCAAATAATCCTATCCAGGCAGATGGGGAATCTAAGAATTTAGTAGAACACATTTAACAGCAATTCATCAGGCACAATGGCTGTTTGTTTATGTAAAATAATGTATCAGAAGCTCTATGAATTTTGGCTCAGGGACTTGGAATGTTTGAAATTTTAATAGGTTTGAGAGGAGATAATTCTCCAATGAATAAAGCTGGTTTTATCTCACATCCATCTCATAAACTGTTTAAACAGAATGTAAAATATATTAGCTATCAGATCAAAACTGTTTTAAAAATGGACATATGATGAGTTTCAGGGCTAATTTTCCCCCAGGAGTCTCAAAGGCATCAAGAAAGTATTGTATGATGTGTCAGCTATTTTTGCAGCATTAATTCATTGATTTCTTAGCCTTTAGAGACATTTGCTCTTAAAGAATTTTACCTAACCTTTATCCTAACACCAAACGTGGAAGAAGAGGGCAAAGTGACACCAAGCTGGGGGCAGGAGTTGATCTATTGGAGGGTAGAAGGGCTCTGCAGAGGGACCTTGACCAGCGGACAGATGGGCAGAGTCCAACAGGATGGCATTCAACAAGTGCCAGTGCCAGGTGCTGCACTTTGGCCACAACAACCCCATGAAGAGCTACAGGCTGGGGTCAGAGTGGCTGAGAGCAGCCAGGTGGAAAGGGACCTGGGGGTGCTGGGTGACAGCAGCTGAACAGGAGCCAGCAGTGTGCCCAGGTGGCCAAGAGAGCCAATGGCATCCTGGCCTGCAGCAGGAAGAGTGTGGCCAGCAGGAGCAGGGAAGTCATCCTGCCCTGTGCTCAGCACTGGTTAGACCTCGCCTTGAGTGCTGTGTCCAGTTCTGGGCTCCTCAGTTTAAGAAGGACATTGAGAGACTTGAATGTGTCCAGAGAAGGGCAGCAAGGCTGGGGAGGGGTCTGGAGCACAGCCCTGTGAGGAGAGGCTGAGGGAGCTGGGGGTGTTTAGCCTGGAGAAGAGGAGGCTCAGGGGAGACCTCATTGCTGTCTACAACTCCCTGAAGGGAGGCTGTAGCCAGGTGGGGGTTGGGCTCTTCTCCCAGGTAACCAGCACCAGAACAAGAGGACACAGTCTCAAGCTGCACCAGGGGAAGTTTAGGCTGGAGGTGAGGAGAAAGTTCTTCCCAGAAAGAGTAATTGGCCATTGGAATGTGCTGCCCAGGGAAGTGGTGGAGTCACCATCCCTGGAGGTGTTCAAGAGGGGATTGGATGTGGCATTTGGTGCCATGGTTTAGTAATCATGAGGTCTTGAGTGCCAGGTTGGACTTGATGATCCTTGAGGTCTTTTCCAACCTTTTTGGTTCTGTGATTATGGACTGCCCAGGGAGGTGGTAGAGTTGCAATCACTGGAAGTCTCTAAGCAAAGCTTGGCTGTGGCACTTGGTGCCATGGATCAGCTGCTGTGGTGGTGTTTCACTTACTAAACGACCTTTATCTTGATCCCTCAGTCTTCTATTTCCTCCCTATCCTATGGGAGAATGGAGTAAATGAACAGCTGGGTGGGTGCTTGGCTGATGGCTGGGGCTAACCCATCTGAAGAGCAATTTTTTTTTTTATTCATTTCTTGTAATATAGCTTGAAATTGCAATCAAGAACAACTATTCCCCCCACAACTACAAGGAGAAATGCAGGAGCCTCTCATCCCCCCAGGTGCTGCTGCACCTATATTGCACCAGGTTGATAACAATAGAATCATAGAATCAGGGAATTGTCAGGGTTGGAAGGGACCTCAAGGATGATTCAGTTCCAACCCCCCTGCCATGGGCAGGGACACCTCACACTACAGCAGGTTGCTCACAGCCACATCCAGCCTGGCTGCAAAAACCTCCAGGGATGAGGCTTCCACCACCTCCCTGGGCAACCTCTGCCAGTGTCTCACCACCCTCATGGGGAAGAATTTCTTCCTAACATCCAATCTCAATCTACCCATTTCTAGTTTTGCTTCATTCTCCCCAGTCCTATCACTCCCTGACACCCTCAAAAGTCCCTCCCCAGCTTTCTTGGAGCCCCCTTCAGACACTGCAAGGCCACAGTCAGGTCACCTTAGAGCCTTTTCTTCTCCAGACTGAACAGCCCCAACTCTCTCAGTCTGTCTCCAGAGCAGAGCAGCTCCAGCCCTCTGCTCATCCTTATGGCCCTTCTCTGGACACCTTCCAGCACCTCCAGATCCTTCCTGGAACAGAGGCTCCAGAACTGGACACAGAGCTCCAGGTGTGGTCTGAGCAGAGTGGAGCAGAAGGGGAGAATCCCCTCCCTGGCCCTGCTGGCCACACTTCTCTTGCTGCAGCCCAGGCTCTGCTTGGCTCTCTGGGCTGCAAGTGCTCACTGCTGGCTCCTGTTGAGCTTCTCATCCCCCAGCACCCCCAAGTCATGAAAGCTCTTCCCCATCTCCAAATTCTGCACCACAAGTTGTGTGGTTCCACTTGGAAGTTTTGATGTAGGCCTTTATAAATATGTTTATCTTTTCTGACTGCCCTGGTGTGACAGATATTTGACTACAAAGAGCCTGAGGTAGAGGAACAAAAGGCACACTTAGAAATTTTGCTGTGCTTACACAGCTCTGAAATGCAGCACTGTGCTGGCACAACCAAAGGGCCCAGAGCTCCAGCAATCTACCTTGAATAGTAATCAATGCTGAAAACATAGGAAGCCAGTGGAGTGTTCCTCCTGGGTGAACTTCCTGGGAGATAAGGATTACAACATCATCAATCTGATGTATTTGTATTGTATCTCTCCAAAGTATGGCATCTTCTCCAAAACAAATAGCAGCTGGGAGGCAGTGTCATTTTGCCTGCTGCTGTTTTTCTAGGGTAGGAACAGGATGAAATACTGATTGGGAAGGTAGATCAAGGTAGCACTCAGGTGAGAGCCAGCTAGGAACAACAATTCTCACCTCCACAGTACTAAGCATCTCTCTTACAACTTTAGATCCTGGGTTCAAATCTGGAAAGCAGCTTCATTTCTAAATACAGCCATCAGGAGACATTTGTCTTGAAGACAGCTGTGGTGGTAGAGTTAAAAACAAGAGAAATAAAAATGTGAAAGCAATACTGCCTTCCAGCATGACTGAGTTTCAAATATTAGAATCATAGAATCAGTCAGGGTTGGAAGGGACCACAAGGATCATCCAGTTCCAACCCCCCTGCCATGGGCAGGGACACCTCACACTACATCAGGCTGGCCAGAGCCTCATCCAGCCTGGCTGCAAACACCTCCAGGGATGGGGCCTCAACCACCTCCCTGGACAACCCATTCCAGGCTCTCACCACTCTCATGGTGAAGAACTTCCTCACATCCAGTCTGAATCTCCCCACTTCCAGCTTTGTTCCATTCTCCACAGTCCTATCACTACCTGACACCCTCAAAAGTCCCTTCCCAGCTTCCCCTTTCATCCTCATGGCCCTTCTCTGGACACCTTCCAGCACCTCCAGTCTGTTCACATAGGAGAGGAAACATTCATATTTTTACTACAGAAGAATAACAAGATGTATTTTTTTACCTTTGAGTGGTCAACATAGTCTTAATAAATCCTGGGCATGAAACACCAGGAAGAGACAAGGAAGGCAACAGGAGTATACACCTAGCACCAGTCCTGTCCAGTGACGTGGTAGAGTCATCCTTCCTGAAGGTGTTCAAAAAAAGCTTGGATGTGGCACTTGGAGCCATGGTTTAGTGTCAGGAGGTGTTAGGTATTAAGTAATAGGTTGGTCTTGATGATCTCTGAGGTCTTTTCCAACCTGGGTGATTCTGTGGTTATGTGATTCTGTAAAAAGCAAGCTGAAATATGTAAACTATGCTGCTGGATTGTTTGTCACTGATACCCATGTGAACATGAAGCTGTTGTTGGCTCTCCTTTTTTTTTTTTTTTTTGCCCAGGAGGGTTCTTGTGCTGTGTATAAATTGTAAATCCCTGTAAATATTGTAAATCCTGTATATTTGGTACCTAGAGGAGGTTCAGGGGAGACCCTATTGCCCTCTACAACTCCCTGAAGGGAGGTTGAAGCCAGGTGGGGTTTGGTCTCTTCTCCCAGGCAAGCAGCACCAGGACAAGAGGAGACAGTCTCGAGCTGTTCCTGGGGAGGTTTAGGCTGGAGGTGAGGAGAAAGTTCTTCCCAGAAAGAGTGATCTGCCATTGGGATGTGCTGCCCAGGGAGGTGGTGGAGTCAC
>VXBD01009367.1:127133-137615 GCA_013399975.1 Indicator maculatus | reverse complement strand
AGGTTGGGCTTGGCGATCTTGGAGGTCTTTTCCAACCTTGATAATTCTATGATTCTATGATTTAATGATTCAATGATTCTATGGTTCTATGATTCTATGATTCAATGATTCTATGATTCAATGATTCTATGATTCTATTATTCTATGAATCTGTGATTCTATGATTCAATGATTCTGTGATTCTATGCTTCTATGATTCTATGCTTCTATGATTCAATGATTCTATGCTTCTATGCTTCTATGAATCTATGATTCTATGATTCAATGATTCTGTGATTTTATGCTTCTATGATTCTATGCTTCTATGATTCAACGATTCTATGCTTCTATGATTCTATGATTCAATGATCCTGTGATTCTATGCTTCTATGTTTCTATTATTCTGTGATTCTATTCATTGCATTTCATTGTAGCATGTAGTTTTGCTTGCAACTAAAGCTTCATTTGCTTCCACCTGGGCTGGGCTGCCCATTTAATGTTGGGAGGAATTTTTAACCCACCACATTTCTGCAGGCTTCCCAAGCACTCTCACTTAGGGCACAGCCCTTTTGGTTTATACTGAAGCAGCTACTGCAGGGTTGATGAGACACAGGCCTATTAGAAATGCTGAAGAAGGGTATCTAGCACACATTCACACAGCAGGGGAGGAATAGAACCTGTCCCTTTTCCCACTGCCACCTATCTGTAATGAAATGTATATTTTATATATTGTATATTTTATGTATTTTATATTTTTTATATTTCCTATATTTTATATTTAATATTTTCTGGCAGCTGGTGTCATCAAACACCACCAGAACGTACTTACAAAGTAGATTTCAAGGTTCTGTTATTCAGTTGTGAGTAGTATATTCCACATATGAAGAGAGTTAAAAGATTCAAGAATAAATCTGGGAATTTCCAATACAGTGATTTAAATTGGCAATAAGGGTGCAGCAATCTGTGGTGCCCCACCAGGGGGATTCTGGAGCAGATTAGCCAGGGAGTCACTGCTTGCTTCTCCATCCAGTACCTTCCTAGATGCTGAAACTATAATTCAAGTGGCTCTTGGCTCAGAGAGGGCTAAGGGGCTTCTCTCTTCTCTTGCCCAGTTCATGATCTGGAGCTTTTCCTTGGCTCTTCTGAGATTCAGTTCTCTTAGGGATTTTCCCCTTTCTGCCTTGCTCCAGGTGCAAGGCCCAGGTGTGGTTTGCCTTCTAGGACAAGCTCTTCAGATGCAACTCCAGCAGCATTTGGCTCTTGCTGCTGTCTGGGTGAGCACAAGGCCAATTGCCTACCTCCTCAGCTGGTTTAAATACTGTCCCAAGATAATGAATGCCCTTTGGTACCAGAGAAACTGCTAGCTGAACCTCTGGGATGGGACATATCCAGCCATGGCCAGGGGCACACACAGGTCACAGGGGTGGTACAAGGTGAATTACACCTGCTGCACCTTCACCTGGACCATCTGCACCCCAGGAAGTGTCCAGGTTTGTGCATTCACAGGTGCTTAACTCATTGTCTGGGTTAGGGCATGTTTTGGGGCTTGTCCCTTCAGGACACTATCACAGTTTGACCCACAGTACGCACTCACTATGGAAAAAGAGTGAGCAGGACACTTGGAAAAGGAACCACTGCCATTCTGCATAGGCTTAGCACTTTGGTGTGCAGAAGCAATTCCAGGCAGGTATGCAAATGGATTTATGAATCCATGCAGGAATTACTCTTCAGAAATGATGTGTGAGACTGTCATGTCTTTCATACTTTGCTAAGAATAGCAGAATTTTGATCTTAATGACTTTGTACAGGAACCATTTGCACCCAGGAGGAGAGATTCTCATTAGTCCCAGTACAGAGCCCACAGGCTGCTGCATATGCCTTGCTCAGAAACCTAAGTCATGCCCTGCTCCTAATCCATAAATTTCAATGCCCCAAAGGTTTTTGCATGAATTAATGCATTAGTGTTCTTAGCATCTGTGAAAGGTACTCAGACAGCTTGGCAAATGCTGCACATTAAAATCCTGGAGAGGTAAGCAGTTTGATTATTGATCATTACATCTCAGTAATAACTAAGTGCTTTGATGTTTCAGGGCAAGTTTGCTTATCAACAAACCTGGATGAGTATTAGATGCAAAGTATTAACTTGAAACATTACTCCTGGAAGAGTCTGTCCTGTAGCAGCAATTAGATGCTGCTACATTATCTTACAATGATCACCTTGCACTCCGTTGTTGTACGAAAAGTTCATCAGACCATAAGAAAAACAACCAAAAGAACAAAACCAACAACCCTTTGAGAAGCAGAACTGGTATAAACCAGAGTAGCTTGAGCAATTGTAACAGAACTACAGACATCTATTCTATTTCAAAGCAAAACTTCAGGCCTTTTGCTATTGTTGAAGCAGATACTGAAAAAAATAAACAAATTTACATGCATGGTGTAGCCAACAAGGATTAGAATCGTGCCACATAAGGCAGACAGGACTATCAGGCCATCAAAAACCTCAAGTAAATTGTGCAATGGTACCAAACAACTTAGGATATGGCCTGCTGCTAGTGGTTTTGCTGCTTGTTTGGGCATGTTTTCAAAAGTGTTTGAAATATAGAACCATAGAACTGTCAAGGTTGGAAGGGACCTCAAGGACCATCCAGTTCCAGCCCCCCCTGCCATGGGCAGGGACACCTCACACTACAGCAGGTTGCTCACAGCCACATCCAGCCTGGCTGCAAAACCCTCCAGGGATGAGGCTTCCATCACCTCCCTGGGCAACCTCTGCCAGTGTCTCACCACTCTCATGGGGAAGAACTTCTTCCTAATATCCAAGCTACATCTCCCCATTTCTAGTCTTGCTCCATTCCCCCCAGTCCTATCACTCCCTAACACCCTCAAAAGTCCCTCCCCAGCTTTCTTGGAGCCCCCTTCAGATCCTGCAAGGCCACAAGAAGGTCTCCTCAGAGCCTTCTCTTCTCCAGACTGAACAACCCCAACTCTCTCAGTCTGTCTCCAGAGCAGAGCAGCTCCAGCCCTCTGCTCATCCTCATGGCCCTTCTCTGGACACCTTCCAGCACCTCCAGATCCTTCTTGTAACAGAGGCTCCAGAACTGGACACAGAGCTCCAGGTGTGGTCTCAGCAGAGTGGAGCAGAGGGGGAGAATCCCCTCCCTGGCCCTGCTGGCCACACTTCTCTTGCTGCAGCCCAGGCTCTGCTTGGCTCTCTGGGCTGCAAGTGCTCACTGCTGGCTCCTGTTGAGCTTCTCATCCAGCAGCACCTCCAAGTCCTTTTCTTCAAGCCAGCCCCTGCCCAGCCATATATCCACAAACTAAATGCATTTTAATTTACCACAACTGTTGTTTAAAGGGCACCCCATACAGAACACTTGTTAGTTCTGTACAAACTCCTGCAGAATTCCCCTGCCTTTAAGTAACTGCTAGTGCTCCATCAACCCCATTTCAGTCAAGTACCTTACATTCACACATTAGGCCAGTTACAGATAACTTCTGCAATTGATTTTTTGTCCTGTGTCTATGCCAATACCTGAAGCACAACTACAGATTCCTACTGTGTGGCAATACACTTGCAAGCTTTTCCTTATTAATTGAGGGTACTTGATTCTGTCAGCCTTGGCTGGGAACACTTTTCACCCATTCAATGTCTAACTACTGNAGACATTGATCAGATCCCCTCTCAGTCTTCTCCTCTCCAGGCTAAACAGACCCAGGGCACTCAGCCTCTCCTCCCTAGGCAGTGCTCCAGTCCATTCAGCATCCTTGGAGCCCTCCCTAGGACTCTCTCCAGCAGATCCCTGTCCCTCTTGAACTGGGGAGCCCAGAACTGGAATCAGTATTCTAGGTGAGGTCTCAGCAGGGCAGAGTAGAGAGGGAGGAGAAAGAAAGAAAAGATGAGGAGGGAAATCTAGGATTTAGAAACAGTTATGAATCCTGTCTTGCTTCTAATCCAAAAGGCCATAAATATATTTTCAAATGAATGTCTGAAATAATACCATTGATGAACCTACAGTACAAGCATTAAGATAAAACCCAGTGGCACCTAGAGAGTCCACCGACCAGATAGTCAGGCAGTCACAAGGATTTGCCTTGATGGATGAACAATCCCTGCACAGAAAGGTTAGAGAACAAATGTTTTGTTTGGTATCCAGTTTTGTGCCTTGCCCTATCGTGACTGCAAAGCAGGCTGTAGAAGCTGTTAGTGGGATTTGCCACAACAGGCAACTAGGTGCACAACCTGGATTCAAGTCCCTCCTACTGCTGTATCCCTTTTCCTTGGATTTCTGCAAATGTGAAGATTGAACATGACTCAGTAACAACAGCAACAGTTTCTTGGAGGAGCTACCTGTGGCTGGAAGAGTTTGCAGATTTCTAAGTGACAGTTTCCAAGCACTGAAGAAAGGGAACAAGAAAGGTAATGTGAAAGGGCAGGAGGTTTTTAAATGATGAGGAGACAGTTCCTGTACTCCAGGATATTGGCACAGGCTCATACAGAATTGCTATGTAACTGCCTTCACTGCCAGCTTTAATTCAGAAATGAAAGCCTCTGTATTTTCTACCCACACTGAAGTGGTCAGAATACCTGAAAAGATCTAAGCATAAGCAAACTGGGTGGAAAAAAGAAAAGGAATTTAAGCTTGAAAATAACAGCTTTGCCAGAACCTCTGGATAGATTATTTCTGTGCTTTTCATGCCTATCCAAATCTACTTTTTATTTAGATTGCTTTGTTCAAAGAATTATAATATTGTAGAATTGTCAGGGTTGGAAGGGACCTCAAGGATCAGCCAGTTCCAAACCCCCTGCCATGGGCAGGGACACCTCACACTACAGCAGGTTGCTCACAGCCACATCCAGCCTGGCTGCAAAAACCTCCAGGGATGAGGCTTCCACCACCTCCCTGGACAACCTCTGCCAGTGTCTCACCACCCTCATGGGGAAGAACTTCTTCCTCACATCCAATCTGAATCTCCCCATTTCTAATTTTGTTCCATTCCCCCCAGTCCTATCACTCCCTGACACCCTCAAAAGTCCCTCCCCAGCTTTCTTGTAGCCCCTTTCAGATTATCTAACAAGGCTTTCCCCCAATGCTAAACCTCCATTAACTTTCTTTTTAGAAGCTATTATTATCCTTTAAAAACGCAAAATATTTACCCCCAAGCAATTGCCTCCAACTCTTACATCCTCTTTCTGTGAGCATTAGTGCTTGAAGGTAAAGATTTTATCACCAAAAACACTATAAAATGGGGAAAATTAGACATTTAGTTTAGATGCTAATTCTAGAGAAGGAAATTTCATTGCATTGCATGCTTGTTTTGTTTGGAAGAACATAAGGACACTAGAGAGAGAGAGAAAACCAAAGACTTCAGGACTGTCAGTTTTGCTATATGTGTGAATCTTGAGCAGTGTCATGACCTCAAATCCCTCATCCTACTTCCATCAATAATAGCAAGGATGCAGAGAGAGTTTTCAGCCTCTTCACTTTTTTTTGGTTTGGTTTGGTTTTAGTTTTGTTTCTATTTTGTCACTCTTTAAGTCCTGGAGCTAAGAAACTCCCAGGCTTTCTGCCTCCTCTTCATATTTTATTTAAAAAAAAATTAATTACAAGACTTAGAAGTCAAAGAGCAGAATGAGGCTCAGATGATGACAACATGAGCACAATGAAAGGTAATTATCTGATCTAGAGCAAATTCAGTGGCATGTTCAGCAAAAGAAAGGGTTCTAAATATCTATCTGATGTTGGACATTTATTGGCCAACTGCTAATTGCTGAAGTAGTGTCAGCCTCATCTGATGCAAATATAAATCACCTGGTGTATATATTGTCAGTGTTTAGAAAATACAGGGAAGTAAAAATGTGAGAACTAGGCAGTCAAACAACAAAATATGCTTCAATAGGAAAAAGACAAAGTGTAATCTTTTATCAGGAAAATGTTCTTTCAGTGCTTAAAGTATGCCTTATCAGAGAATCACAGAATTGTCAGGGTTGGAAGGGACCTCAAGGCTCAGCCAGTTGCAACCCCCCTGCCATGGGCAGGGACACCTCACACTACAGCAGGTTGCTCACAGCCACATCCAACCTGGCTGCAAAAACCTCCAGGGATGAGGCTTCCACCACCTCCCTGGGCAACCTGTTCCAGTCTCTCACCACCCTCATGGGGAAGAACTTCTTCCTAACATCCAATCTGAATCCACCCACAACAAGAACGCAGCCAAGGTCAGCAACAGCCAAGCAAAAGCCACCAGCTGGTATCAGCTAGAGCAAGGAAACCAAAAAGAGCAAGAATTAGTCTCTACAACTGACTTTCTGTTAGTTATCAGAACAATGAGATTGTTTAGACCTCATCAGTATTTCCCTTTTTACATCCAATGGTAACTTACTTACATTCTATCACTTTTCTACTCAATCTGTGGAAAATTTTCCTTGGCATCAGCCTAAAACTGCCACAAATGGAAAGAGGACTGATAAGTACTAGAGGCAGGATAAACAGGACTTGTTCTTCCTGCTGGCACTGGCAGGGATGTCTCAGATTCCCTGGGAAAAGTTGCCTTTTGTTAGTGCACAGGACGTGTCCAGGTGCAAATGATGAGCCCAAGATGACATTCAGGTTGGTTGCTTACCTAAAGCATCCAAAACTTGTCTCCTTTAGCTTCAGAAACACAGTCAGTCTGCTGCTGCCTACTCTTGTTGTTTGGAACCAATCCTTCATAAAAGGACAACATGACAAAAAAAAAAAAAGAAAAAAAAAAACCCCAAACACCACAAGATCTGAGGACTCAGGAAGGCTTAGTTGTCAATTTAGGATATTTTTTTTTTCCTTTCCAGAAATGAATACTACTAATAAAATTACTTTGATCTCTCTTAGGAAGTGTCAACATCTGAATGACATCACCAATGGCTGTTAGACGAGGAACTTCACAATCCACATTTGCCATATTATCTCTCAGTTAAGTAAAAATGATGACAGTCAGCTCACAGGCTCACAGGATGTTAGGGGTTGGAAGGGACCTCTGGAGATCTTCCAGTCCAAACCCTCTGCCAGAGCAGGACCAGAGAATCCAGCACAGGTCACACAGGAACACATCCAGACAGGGCTGGAAAGTCTCCAGAGAAGGAGACTCCACAACCTCTCTGGGCAGCCTGTTCCAGTGCTCTGGGACCCTCACAGTGAAGAAGTTCCTCCTCACGTTGAGGTGGAACCTCCTGTGCTGGAGTTTCTGTCCATTGCCCCTTGTCCTATCCCAGGGCACAACTGAGCAGAGCCTGTCCCCTCCTTCTTGACCCCCAGCCCTCAGATATTTAGAAGCATTGATCAGATCCACTCTCAGTCTTATCCTTTCCAGAGTAAACAGCCCCAGGGCTCTCAGCCTCTCCTCACCTGCAGTGCTCCAGTCCCCTCAGTATCCTTGGAGTCCTCCCTTGGACTCTCTCCAGCAGATCCTTGTCCCTCTTGAACTGGGGAGTCCAGAACTGGATGCAATATTCCAGGTGAGATCTCACCAGGGCAGAGTAGAGGGGGAGGAGAACCTCCCTGGATCTGCTGGACACACTCCTCTGAATGCTTTCACCAGGATCCCATTGGCCTTCTTGGCCACCAGGGCACATTGCTGTCCCATGCAGAACTTGTTGTCCCCCAGCACTCCCAGGTCCTTCTCCCCAGGGCTGCTCTCCAGCAGATCCCCTCCCAACCTGTCCTGCTGCAGTTTATTCTTCCTTCCCAGGTGCAGGACTCTGCACTTATCCTTGTTGAACTTCATTAGGTTCCTCTCTGCCCAGCTCTCAGTCTGTCCAATTCTTGCTGAATGGCCTCACAGCCTTCAGGTGTCTCAGCCAAGTTGAATGTGGACTTTTAATGTATGAAGAGTAGGGGAAAACTACATTTGAAAAGTTCCAAAATAGGCATTAGAGCTAATTAGTCTTCTGTAATAAGATTAAAGGGACACAGTTAAGGCTAATTTAAGCTCATTTCATAATGATTCATTCTCAGGAGGCACTTGTCCAGAGCAGCATTTCACCATCAACCTCTCAAGCTCAGTGAAACCAACCCACAGACAACCTCCACTGAACAACAGAGGTTGCTCAGCCTCTCTCTCCTTGGCCTGAAGGGACACCCAGCCCAGCTGGGGCAGTCTGTGGAGGTGTAGGAACAATCTTATGAACACACTTTCCTAAGGCAAAAATGTCCCATTGGTTTCAATTAAACTTCAAAGAAATCCTTGGATTCCAGAAGGTATATTCCTTTTATAAACCAAGATCAACTCATAGAATCATAGAATCAGTCAGGGTTGGAAGGGACCACAAGGAACATCTAGTTCCAACCCCCTGCCATGGGCAGGGACACCTCACACTAGAGCAGGCTGGTTAGAGCCTCATGTCCATGCAACAACATTCAGAAGGGGGTCTAAGCAAACCTAAAGAAGCCCACATTAAGAATGTGACAAGATGCCATGAATGTGTTCTAGGAGCCCTCTGTCACTGTGAAATCAGCTTAAGCTCAGCTTTATATTTACTTGCTACTGATGTAGGTCACTTGGTGCCTTTGCCCAGGGTATAGAGCGTGGGAAGGAGTAGAGTGAACCACAGCAGAAACTCATGGGAAAAAAAAAACAGCCAACAGAAATGACTGAAACACTGTCATGGGTTGAGTTGAACCTGCTGCTCTCACCCACTCCATGCTGCAGTCATGCCAGATTGTTACAGGGTGCTCCAAACCCTCCTCCCCCCACCTCCATCAAGGGGAGCTTTGAATGGGGGAAGACCAAGGCATGAAATCGCCTTCCAAGGTGCAAAATGGCCTGCCTCTCCCCCTGGGTACAGGGAAAAAGTGTCCATTCTTCCCACCAGGGTGGAGGTCCCTCATGCATTGATCTGAGGGGGGAGCCCACTGGGATTTGGAACTGTGATTGGCTGGGGTCTTCACACCCAGTATGCATTGGCACTGGACACATTGTCTAGGAAAGGTCTGAAACAGAATCATGGAATCATAGAATCACAGAATCATAGAATCAGAGAATCATAGAATCACAGAATCATAGAATCACAGAATCACAGAATCATAGAATCATAGAATCACAGAATCATGGAATCACAGAATCATGGAATTATAGACTCATAGAATCACAGAATCATAGAACCACAGAATCATAGAATCATAGAACCACAGAATCATAGAACCACAGAATCACAGAATCATACAATCAGCCAGGTGGGAAGAGACCTCCAAGCTCATCCAGTCCAACCTATCACCCAGCCCCAGCCAATCAACCAGACCATGGCACTAAGTGCCTCATCCAGGCTTCTCTTGAACATCTCCAGGGATGGTGACTCCACCACCTCCCTGGGCAGCACATCCCAAAGGGCAATCACCCTCTCTGTGAAGAACTTCCTCCTCACACCCAGCCTAGACCTCCCCTGGCACAGCTTGAGACTGTGTCCCCTCCTTCTGCTGCTGGTTGCCTGGGAGAAGAGACCAACCCCCACCTGGCTACAACCTCCCTTCAAGTAGCTGTAGAGAGCAATGAGGTCTCCCCTGAGCAGGAAGCAGTCAGGTCTGCACTCATGTTTGTCTCTCTCATTTTGGGTGCTCGTTTTTGGACTTGCTCTGCTCTCGCTCTGGATTCTCAGACCTGGCTTCTCCCTGGGCCTGCCTGCCCTGGGGTCCTGCTCCCTGCCTGCTGCTGGAGTGACCCTGCCTGCTGCAAACCTGTGGCAGTCCTTGCACTGCTCAGAGGGTGCTGCTGCTGCTGCTTTCCCTCATGGCTGCTGTGTCTACGAACACTTTGATTTTGGCAGGTCCCTTTTCCTTCAGCTTTGTGCCATGAAGACACTTAGATGAATGACAGACACACTACTGACTCCTTCCAAAGGAGAAGAGAAAGGGACTAAGGGAGAGATACTTGTGCAATGCAACACTGAACCTGCTTTACTGAAAACAATGACAGTAAAATGAAACATGAAAATGTATACAAGACCAATACCTAACAAAACCTCCCTGAACGGCAATTATGTCACTGTCACCACTGATGTTATGGGCAGATACTGGAAAAGTCCCAGACTGGACTCAGCAGGAGATGGGAACCAGGTTCAGGGGCTGGATTTGGGAACTGGATTCAGAAATGAATGGATTGGGATTGAAAGCAGATGAAAAGACAGAGTCTTCCCTGGATGCCAGTCACTGAAAAAGAGAGCTTGGTCCTTGCCATCCCTCAGCATTATACTGAATGTGATGTATATGGAATCACAGAATCACAGAATCACAGAATGTGAGGGCCTGGAAGGGACCTCCAAAGCTCATCCAGTCCAAGCCTCCTGCCAGAGCAGGAGCACCTAGAGCAGATCATACATCCAGGGGGCGGTTGAATATCTCCAGTGAAGGAGACTGTATAACTCCCCTGGACAGCCTCTTCCAGTCTTCTGTAACCTTCACAGGGAAAAAAAATCTTCCTCCTGTTTCCATGGAACTTCCTATGCCTCAACTTCCACCACTGCCCCTTGTGCTG
>VXBD01009367.1:106920-126914 GCA_013399975.1 Indicator maculatus | reverse complement strand
TCCCCAACCTATCCTGCTCCATGAGGTTGCTCTTTCCCAGGTGCAAGACTCTACATGGGATACCTTGTTGGTCAGGTTAGGGTCACTTGTTCTGACTGCTCCTCTGAGCAGGTGCCACCTCTGTCTTACTGCACCCCAACATGACACACAAGATATAGCAGTGATCCAGGTCTCCCTAAGTATAAGAAAGAGCCTTTCTGTGTACTAGTTCTTAGCAGTACCTATACACATGGACCACTATTGCTTCCAGAGGCTGACATTGCCAAAAACTTGCTGCTAGCTTCAGAAAGTGCAGGCACTTAGAAGAGGCTTTACTGAAAAGTAGTCAGTGAGCAGAACTGGTCCTGTTCTAACACAAACCAGGAGGGCAGGCACTGCATTTTCTGAATAGAGAGTATGACACTTCCATGGCTGGCCATAGTCCAGTTTGGGTCATTGCATCCTACCTGTATAAACTGCATCAGCAGCTTTCATTAGGCACAATATTCATCTTTATTGCCAACCTTACATTGTTGCTATGTGCCATTAACACACAGGGGCTTCAGCCAAGAAGTAGCTGCCTGCCTGGGAGGAAAAGCTCACAGATTCACTGTTTCTTTTTCACTCACTTATTCCCCACAGCTCCCCAAAACCAGTATTCTGGATAAAATGAAGAATCAAATATGAAATCATAGAACCACAGGATGTTAGAGGTTGGAAGGGACCTCCAGACACCATCCAGTCCAACCCCCTTGCCAGNCCTCAGATATTGATAGACATTGATCAGATCCCTCTCAGCCTTCTCTTCTCCAGACTAAACAGCCCCAGGGCTCTGTCTCTCTTTGTAGGGGAGATGCTGGATGTGTTCCTGTGTACAGGTGGTCCTGCTCTGGCAGGGGACTCGGACTGGATGATCCTTCGAGGTCCTTTCCAGCCCCTAACATTCTGTGATTCTGTGAAATTGTACTACCTACATAACATACAACATGCTGCCCAAGTCCCAGAATCACAAAATCAACCAGGCTGGAAGAGACCTCAGAGATCATCAACTCCAACCTATTACCTAATCCCTAACTCCTCCTGACAACTAACCCGTGGCTCCAAGTGCCACATCCAAGCACCTCCAGGGATGGTGACTCCAACACCTCCCTGGGCAGCACATTCCAATGGCCAATTACTCTTTCTAGGAAGAACTTTCTCCTCACCTCGAGCCAAAAATTCCCCTGGTGCAGCCTCAGACTGCGTCCTCTTGCTCTGCTGCTGGTTGCTTGGGAGAAGAGACCAAACCCCACCTGGCTACAGCTTCCCTTCAGGGAGTTGTAGACAGCAATGAGGTCTGCCCTGAGCCTCCTCTTCTCCAGGCTAAACACCCCCAGCTCCCTCAGCCTCTCCTCACAGGCCTGTGCTCCAGACCCCTCCCCAGCCTTGTTGCCCTTCTCTGGACATGTTCAAGTCTCTCAATGTCCTTCTTAAACTGAGGAGCCCAGAACTGGACACAGCACTCAAGGTGTGGTCTGAGCAGTGCTGAGCACAGGGCAGGATGACTTCCCTGCTCCTGCTGGCCACACTATTGCTGATGCAGGCCAGGATGCCATTGGCCTTCTTGGCCACCTGGGCACAGTGTGATGCAGAACCTTCAAAAACCACCACCTGTGTGGATGGTCTGAAAACAATGTCAGTCAAAGCTGTCTCCAGGTCAGAATCCACCCCAAGGGAGCTCTTTCTGCTTATTTTTGATACACCTCTGCAGATTGATTTTCATTTATAAACTTATGCACCCAGCTCCTCTACTTCCTTACAGTTCTCCTAGAGTCACTTTTGCCCACAAATGCAAATGAGCATTTGTGAAGTAATGATTTTCAACTTTTCTAAGTCAGTTAATTAAAAGAGTAATTAATTAGACACGCATTAGCATCTCTTCCAAGGTATTTGCTGAGAATAAAAGACTGAGAGGATTTGGTTCAGAAAAACTGCCTGTCAAGGGGTAAGAAAACTCAGAGATTCTGGCAACAGGAAGGCACTTTGGAATAATTTGTTGCACAGAATGATCTCCCTAGCAGTTGGGATTTTGGTTTGGTTTTGCCTGTATGTCTTCTGCGATGGAAGATAAACTAACAGCAGCCTTAGCTCCACATGGCAGCCTCAGCAGCATAAATAAAAAGCTAACCTGAAGATGGTGCTCAGTTGTACATCCTTCACTGCCTTTTTGCTGCCTGAAGTTGGAGTTAGATAAGGTGAGGTAGCTTCATCTTCATTTATCTGAAGATCTTGTTGACATTCCATCAGCTAGACCCTTGGAAGGCATTTTTTATGACATCAGCTTTGATGAGATGGAGACAGGACGCAATGCTTTCTCTCGTGGCTGCAGAGGATTTTTCATACCATCTACCACAACTCCAGCATAAATGAGAACCAGAAAGAGGTTATTATACTCCCTCTTCAAAAGTAGGATTACCCTAGAAAAATATTTTCTTACATGTTCATATACGAAATCAGTACTGGATTTGGGGGAGGAGGAGGGCTGCAAAGGAGACAGATCATCCAGGAGAGTCAAGAATCATGTCTTTAGGCCAAGGAACTGAAAAAAAAATAGCATTCTAAATGGGTATCCATCAGCCCTCAATTTTCCTTCTTTTTTTCTTTTTCCTTTTTTCTTTTTCTTTTTTTTCTTTGTTTCTTTTTCTTTCTTCTTTTTTTATTTCTTCTTTTTTTCTTTTTTCCTCCTTTTTTGCTTTTTTCTTTTTTAATTTTTCCTTTATTCTTTTTTCTTTTTTCTTATTCTCTTTCTTTTTTTCTTTTAAGTTTTCCTTTTTTCTTTTTTTTTCTTATTTTTTTCTCTTTTTCGCTTTTTTCTCTTTTTTTCTTTTTTCTCTTTTTTCTTCTTTCTTTTTTTTTTTTCTTCTTTTTTTTCACAGAATTTTGAAAAGACCTCAGAGATCATCAGGTCCAACCTATCACTGAACACCTCCTGACAACTAACCCATGGATCCAAGTGCCACATCCAAATTTTTTTTAACACCTCCAGGGATGGTGACTCCACCACCTCCCTGGGCAGCACATTCTAATGGCAAATTACTCTTTCTGGGAAGAACTTTCTCCTCACCTCCAGCCTAAACTTCCCCTGGTGCAGCTTGAGACTGTGTCCTCTTGTTCTGCCGCTGGTTGCTTGGTTTCTTTCTTTTTTGTTTGTTTAGGTTTTTTTTCTCCCTCAGGAACTCAGAGGATCTAACACAATGACTTAACATCTCTTGGAATATGTGCTGTTAATAAAAGAGCTTCACAAGGATGTGACATCAATAAGGTAATTCCCAGGGCTGGAACTAACAGCAAGTACACGACACGGATCCGTGTTGGCAAGACTGTGGCTGGCCATTGATTACTTGATGGATAACTGAAGAAATATTTTTTCTTTCAGTGGCACAAGATTCCTGACACCATAAGAATGCCTAAGGTGGCTTCTCATATGTGTGCTTTGCTGATTCACAGAATCACAGAAAACATCTTGTTGGAAGAGGCCTCAAAAATCAACCTTTGATCTGGCTTAGGGTCAGTCCTAAACCACGTCCTTAAGAACCAGCTCTACACACTGCCTCAGCACCTCCAGGGATGGAGATTCCAGCACTGCCCTGGGCAGACCATTCCAATGTTTGATAACCCTCTCTGTGAAGAAATACTTTCTAGCATCCAGCCTCAATCTCCCCTGGTGCAGCTTGAAACCATTTCCTCTAGTCCTAGCACTTGACACCAAGGAGAAGAGGTTGGCCCCCTCCTTGCTCCAGCCTCCCTTCAGGTAATTGTAGAGAGCAATGAGGTCTCCCCTCAGCCTCCTCTTCTAGACACTGAACACCCTCAGCTCCCTCAGATGCTCCTGGTGGCTCATGTGCTCCAGGCCCTTAACAAGCCTTTGTTGGCCTTTTCTGGACATGTTCCAGAACCTCAGTGTCCCTCTTGTAGGGAGCAGCATTCACTGCCATGGCAGACTAAGAAGCTGTCAATCCTTTCAGACAGATTTTTCTCTTTGCTAACATCTCATGAAGATTGCTATGAGAAGATGCTGGTGAAGAAAGGCCATCACCAGTTGTTACAGTTTGAAGGGGGAGCTTTAGCCTAGTCCCTGGCTGCAAAGACTGAAAGCAAAATAAATTTCCACTGGATGTAAAAGGAAAATAATGCTGAGGTCTATCAAATTCATTGGGTTGCTAATGGGATATAGAGCAGAGGCAGAAACAGCTCTTGCTCTCTTTCCTTCTTCTGTCACTTCTGCTTGCAACTTCTCTCTCCTGTGGCCTTTCCAGGGGATCTCTGTTTTGACTTCTGTCTGAGGCAACAGGAAGGAGGGAGGGAGTGGGGGAGGAGGTGAATGCTCCCCCTGGATCCATCCAGGAGGGTCTGAGGAGTTTCTGTGTTGTTTATAAATTGTTAATATCTATCTATTGTACTTCTATTGTACAGTTTGCACATATTGATTGCATTTCATATTTCTAGACTCTAGTTTGCTTGTAAGTAGAGCTTCATTTGCTTCCAAAACTTTCAGAGCTAGTCTGTTGATTTATTTTGGGGGTAATTCTCCAAATTTGTTGGGGAGCAATTTCAACCCCACCACACAAGTCTAAAGGGTTACACAGAGACACCAAACATATTCCTTGAAGTAACAAAGCTAAGGAACTTCATTACAAGGCCTTATAAAGACTAGCTGGGAAGTTTAAAGGCTAGCAGGAGGTTTGGGTATTACTGTTAAGACTCTGTCCTCTGTTGTAAACCAGATCATCAATGGTACTGACAGTCACAAAGCAGAAATCACTTCTGCTGAGGGTTGAATTGGCTTAGCACACACATGATTAAACCAGCAGAAAATGTGCTTGCTGAGCAATGCTGCTTCACAGCCAGCAAATCAGGCAAGCACTAAAAGCAGTAGTGGAAGGCACCAGCCTGAAAACCTTGCTGGCTTTGTTAGCCATAGGCTGCAGTGCCACTCGAATCAGTTCCAAGAAGGTGACCTTCCCCTTGGAGCTTGCCTCAAAGGTGTGAATGAATCCCAGAATCATAGAGTCATAGAATCATAGAATCAGTCAGGGTTGGAAGGGACCACAAGGATCAGTCAGTTCCAACCCCCCTGCCATGGGCAGGGACACCTCACACTACAGCAGGCTGGCCAGAGCCTCATCCAGCCTGGCTGCAAACACCTCCAGGGATGGAGCCTCAACCACCTCCCTGGACAACCCATTCCAGGCTCTCACCACTCTCAGGGGGAAGAACTTCTTCCTCATGTCCAGTCTGAATCTCCCCACTTCCAGCTTTATTCCATTCCTCCCAGTCCTGTCACTACCTGATATCCTAAAAAGTCCCTCCCCAGCTTTCTTGTAGCCCCCTTCAGATCCTGGAAGGCCACAAGAAGGTCACCTCAGAGCCTTCTCTTCTCCAGACTGAACAACCCCAACTCTCTCAGTCTGTCTCCATAGCAAAGGAGCTCCAGCCCTCTGCTCATCCTTGTGGCCCTTCTCTGGACACCTTCCATCATGTCCATATCTCTCTTGTAACAGAGGCTCCAGAACTGGACACAGAGCTCCAGGTGTGGTCTGAGCAGAGTGGAGCAGAGGGGGAGAATCCCCTCCCTGGCCCTGCTGGCCACACTTCTCTTGCTGCAGCCCAGGCTCTGCTTGGCTCTCTGGGCTGCAAGTGCTCACTGCTGGCTCCTGTTGAGCTTCTCATCCCCCAGCACCCCCAAGTCCCTCTCCTCAGGGCTGCTTTCCAGCCAGTCCCTGCCCAGCCTGGATTTGTGCTTGGGATTGCCCTGACCCAGCTGCAGGACTTTGCACTTGGTCTTGTTGAACCTCATGAAGTTGGTTTGTGCCCACCTCTCCAGCCTGTCCATGTCCCTCTGGATGGATCCCTTCCCTCCAGCTGTCAGCTGCACCACACAGCTTGGTGTCATCAGTGAACTTGCTGAGGGTGCACTCAATGCCTCTGTCTATGGCACCAACAAAGATGTTGAACAAGCCTGGTCCCAGCACTGAGCCCTGAGGGACTCCACTTGTCCCTGGCCTCTACTGGGACATGGAGCCATTGACAGCCACTCTTTGGGTGCAGCCATCAAGCCAGTTCTGTATCCATCTCGTGGTCCAAAAAGAGGACAGCTCTCATAGTTGGAAACTTGGGAAACACTTGAAAGGTATTCAGTGCCTGGAGGATTAGCTCCTTCACATTAAGATTGTGAGCAGAGGTCTAGCATTCATAATTACACAGCTCCACTAAGTAAACAAAAACCTGTTCTTTTAGCTATGGAAATAAAGTTTCTGGTTTTCTGGATCTTAAAATCACATGTAATGAACCTGG
The DNA here is from genome assembly GCA_013399975.1 of Indicator maculatus. Lineage (NCBI taxonomy): Eukaryota > Metazoa > Chordata > Aves > Piciformes > Indicatoridae > Indicator > Indicator maculatus. The sequence continues at coordinate 120,602 of VXBD01009367.1, read as the reverse complement.
GCCTAGGTTGTGCTGGAAAGAGAAAAGCTTTGAATCTTGTGCTTATACAACCAGTGCAAACCTCCTGCCAGTCTCTGCTGGGCAGAGGAATGAGCATGGCCAGGGTAAGGCATTAAGAGTACTGCTGAAATCTCTGCTGTTAGTGGATTTTAGCTTCTTTTGGGTTTTGTTTCTTCTGGCACAGCCTTTGGAGTGAGCAGGTTCATGAATATTAACTCACAGGTGGATCCACAAGCCTTAACTGCCTCAGAACGGATGTGCATTTCCAACACGGCTCCAGTGGATGTCAGTGGAACCTATGATTTGTTTTATTGTGATTATTCTGCTGAAGAGTCTAACTCCCTTCCCCCCCCCTATAATTTCCAAGACATGAACTTGTGAGGTTATATCACACAAGAACCCTTAAAGTATTTTCAAGAGCAGCTCTGAAGATGGTTTATGGTCACTTGAGTATGATGTTGGAGCATCAATCACAGTCCATTGCTTCATAAAAAGTCAGGAACCACAGTTCTGAGCAGAAAATGCTTTTACCACAGACACATATACTACTTCTAGGGCCACATGCATCCTCTACTGATAACAGAAATGAATGCTGGAGACCTCTGGGGTGCATAGATTTGCTACCAAATGAGCTGGTAGTAAATCTACTGAGCTGAAGGGAAAAACATTTAACAACTTTCATATTTACGAAACATTTCAGCAGCAAAAAGTGCAATAAAATCCCTCCCTATCAAAGAAATTTGAGTGCACTGAGCACAGAAGTTAATTTTTACAATTAAATGGTTATAATAAAAGTCTCTAAACGTTCTTATGAACTCTTAAAGTAAATGTAAAAGGTTTCAGGGAGATGCCTTTGTTTGCTCAAGGTTTAACTTCACATCCCTGCCATAAATTCACAGAATCACAGAATGTTAGGGGCTGGAAGGAACCTCCAAAGCTCATGCAGTCCAACCCCCCTACCAGAGCAGGAGCACCCAGAGCAGATCACACAGGAACACATGCCCCTTGTGCTGTCCTTGGGCATCACCCAGCAGAGCCTGGCTCCAGCCTCTGGGCACTCCCCCTGCACATCTTTAGCAACAGCAATGAGGTCACCTCTCAGGCTCCTCCTCTCCAAGCTGTCCTCAGCTCCCTCAGGCTCTCCTCATAAGGAAGATTTTTCATTCTCTTCAGCATTTTTGTGGCTCTGTGCTGGACTCTTTCAAGCAGTTCCCTGAGGTCCTTCTTGGACTGAGGGTCCCAGAACTGGACACAATATTCCAGATGGAGCCTCAGCAGGGCAGAGTAGAGGGGGAGGAGAACCTCTCTCCACCTACTCACCACAGCCCTTCTAATCCCCCCCAGGATGCCATTGGCCTTCTTGGCCACCAGAGCACATTGCTGGCCCGTGGTCACCCTCCCATCCACCAGGACCCCCAGGTCCTTTTCTCCTTCACTACTCCGCTACAGGTCAGTCTCCAGCCTGTACTGCTCCATGGGGTTGTTCTTTCCAGAGTGCAAGATTCTCCCCTTGCCCTTCTTGTATTTCATGAGATTCCTCCAGCCTGTCTGAATCTCACTCATTTCACTACAAATCCTCAAGACTGACCATTTTTCACAAATAGTGAAGAACACATTTGTATCTTTCACCCCAAATTCTTTCTGTCCCATTTGTGTTTGATTTCCATTTAGACCTCTAAGGCACACTGCTCTTTCAGTCTACACTTTAGATTTGATGTTGGGTTGAAGCAAAGTTAAAAAAAAATTAAAAGTCAGTTGTTGAAAAGAGAAAGACATCCCCCACACTGAAATGTGATCAGCCTGATGCAAAGGGGAGACATCTCATTGCTCTCTACAACTGCCTGAAGGGAGGTTGTAGCCAGGTGGGGGTTGGGCTCTTCTCCCAGGCAACCAGCACCAGAACAAGAGGACACAGTCTCAAGCTGCACCAAGGGAAGTTTAGGCTGGAGGTGAGGAGAAAGTTCTTCCCAGAAAGAGTAATTGGCCATTGGAATGTGCTGCTCAGGGAGGTGGTGGAGTCACCATCCCTGAAGGTGTTAAAAAAAATTGAATGTGGCACTTGGAGCCATGGGTTAGTTGTCAGGAGGTGTTAGGGTTTAGATAATAGGTTGGAGCTGATGATCTCTGAGGTCTTTTCCAGCCTGGTTGATTCTGTGATTCTGGCACTTGGGCAGCATGTTGTATGTTATGTAGGTAGTACAATTTCACAGAATCACAGAATGTTAGGGGCTGGAAAGGACCTCGAAGAATCATCCAGTCTGAGCTCCCTGCCAGAGCAGGGCCACCTGTACAAGGTCACACAGGAACACATCCAGCATCTCCCCTGCTGGAGAGAGTCCAGGGAGAGCCAGGAGGATGCTTAGGGGATTTGAGCATCTCTTCTGTGAAGAGAACCTGAGAGCCCTGGGGCTGTTTAGTCTGGAGAAGGCTGAGAGGGGATCTCATCTTACCTGGAGGTGTTCAAACAAAGCTTGGATGTTACACTTGGAGCCAGGGTTTAGTTGTCAGGAGGTGTTAAGTATTAGGTAATAGGTTGGACTTGATGATCTCTGAGGTCTTTTCCAACCTGGCTGATTCTGTATGAAATCCTCCTCTTCCTCCTCCACGTTCTGACATATCTGACTGAGCACTTCTGAGGGCAGTGGATTTTTAAGAGGCAGGCATTAAGCAGTTTCAATGCACTTTTTTCCAGACCCTTTTGGGTGCTTGTAGAAGGAATATCCATCCTGTAGTAGCAGCACATCTTGCTCCTGGCCAAAGGCTGGAGCTCTCATTATCTCCCCCCCGTTTGCAATTAGAGTAGCTGTGCTTCTCTGTGGGAAGCTGGATCCTTGCCAAGGGATGGCATCAGAGAACCTTTGTGGCTTCCTGAGTGTAGCTGACTGATCAGTTGAACCATGACTTGCTGATATATCTTTTATCTTTAGAAAACCACTGCTTTTAGGATTGTTTCACTTAATTGCAGCAAAGTCTCTCTGACTCTGTCAAAGCTGACAAAAAACTTGAGCAAGAGCTTTGGTTCGAATCCCTGAGGTTTATGAGTGCAAAAAGTTTTCACTGTCTGACTGTTGCCATTTAAGCTTTTCCTGGAGCCCAAAAACCCAATGGAACAGATACTAGGTTGCCTTCCCTCTCCCCTTTTCCCAGTAGGGAAAGAAAATTAGGCAGGAGGAGAAGAGAGAGGTAAAGCAATGAAAGAAAAGTCTTGCACCGATTTGGAAGGAAAAAAGGTAACTTGAACAAAAACTAAAAGGTTTTTAAGTAAAAGGGATAAATAAATATAGATACAGAACCAGATGCAGCTGGCAAAGGATTCTCTGTATAGAAAGTGGACTCTCTTTGGATACAAGATGGATTCCCTTTGGATGCAGTCCCCTTAGGTGTCTGGGACCTCGTGGAACAGGCTCGGCCACATGGTTAGTTCACAGCAACAACAGAAGGGTGTCAAAAAGCCAAGGGCAGGAGAAGGAGAGGAAGGCAGGAAACTACTCCTCTTAAATAGGGTTGTGGGAAGGAAGTGGGAGTGGAATAAACTTTGACCTGGGGACCTCCTCCCTCCCAGGAGCGGGGCTAGGTTTCTCTGCCCACCTGGGGTCAGGTTTCTTCCAGCTGGGCTAGGCTGGGCTTAAGCCAGCACACTGACTGAAATGCTTTGCATCCTCTGCATAATAATTCCTTCAAAGGCTATTGATGCTATTGGTTTTATTTGCCACCCTGAGCCTCTGTGACAGACTCATGCTGACTTCACAGAGGGTACAAAATCTTCAGGTGCATTTAAACCACCACTGCGTCCTGAACTCTTCTGGGGACGTTGCAAGACTTTGAGACTGCTCTTGGGCAACAGGAGAGCTTCAGATCTGCTTGCACTGCCTAAGCCCATGTGTATCAGCTACTACACTCCTGTCAGCTGTCTCTGCCTGTATCCTAGTAAGGGGGCAATGACCATCTGCTTGTACTAACAGCATCATAGCTGAGTGCTGCCCTAGGACAACCTGAGAAACGTTGGGAGTGGATAAGAAACATTGACTGCAGTTACACACAGATGGAGGAGGGGCTGCTCTTCCAGCACACAGCTCCTTACCAGTTGAGAATGTCAAACAGCACTCACTGAAGTGTTCTGGCTATCCCTCTTATCCACCTTCAAAATGACATTATCTGGAAGTCTGCCATAACAACATTGCTCTCCCTGTGAATGCCGAGGAACAACGTTGCAAATCTCAACCCAGACAAGGGATATCTTTTTATGTAGTCAAGCTCCACCTCTTTGGCTCTGCATCAGTACTCAGTACTCACATCAGGTGCTCTTAGGGGAGTGGAACATCTTCCTTATGAGGAGAGGCTGAGGGTGCTGAGGGCTCTGGAGCTTGGAGAGGAGGAGCCTGAGAGGTGACCTCATTGCTGTTGCTAAAGATGTGCAGGGGGAGTGCCCAGAGGCTGGAGCCAGGCTCTGCTGGATGATGCCCAATGCCAGCACAAGGGGCAGGGGTGGAAGCTGAGGCATAGGAAGTTCCATGGAAACAGGAGGAAGAATTTTTTTTCTCTGTGAGGGTGACAGAAGACTGGAGGAGGCTGCCCAGGGGATTGTGGAGTCTTCCTCTCTGGAGATATTCCAAACCTGTCTGGATGTGTTCCTGTGTGATCTGCTCTAGGTGCTCCTGCTGTGGCAGGGGGGTTGGACTGGATGAACTTTTGAGGTCCCTTCCAGCCCCTAACATTCTGTGATTCTGTGATTCTTCTTAATTTTAAACTACCACACTGTATCTTCCAGAAACTGAATTCTAACAAATTCTGGGAAAAAAAAAATCATCAGAAGAGTAGAGAAAGGATAAATATACATAAACCCTGGGGGAAAAAAATCATCAGAAGTGTAGAGAAAGAATAAATATACATAAACCCTGGGGGAAAACAATCACCAGAAGAGTAGAGAAAGGATAAATATACATAAATCCTGGGGGAAAACAATCACCAGAAGAGTAGAGAAAGGATAAATATACATAAACCCTGGGGGAAAAAAATCATCAGAAGAGTAGAGAAAGGATAAATATACATAAACTCTGGGAGAAAAAAATCATCAGAAGTGTAGAGAAAGGATAACTATACATAAACCCTCACACCTGCCACCATCAGCTAAATAATGTTTGCTATGTTGATGCACATACATTTACTATCTGCCACCTCATAAGCTGAGAAATCCAGACCAACATATGCAAGCAGTGGCAAGGACAGAGTGAAATATTTGTCAGCACAGACAGGGAGAGGCTTTATGCACTCAGCACCACTGCAGCTCCATTTGACTTCAAGAGTTCTGCTAAGCGCTGCTCTAATTGTACATCCCTCACAGTTCTTGATCAGTGAAGGGGGATAAAAGATGTCAAAGCCATCCTGCTGGTAGCCATTGATATTTGCAAAGTAAAAATCATGCATGACTCAAAAATCCTTCTGAGCAGCACTAAAAGCATCATCACAAAGCCATCTGTTTCAGGCGATACCGAGCTGAGTAACAAAACAAATGTTGCATTTCATTTTCAGATCCAAGCTTATTGATTATTTTATCTCCTGTGCTGCAGAGTATGCCAGAAGGCCCTGCTCTGGAGGCCAGTTGCAATGAAGAGAGACAAGGATTTTATTAGTGCTAGGAGATGCACAGCTCTGCTTTGGGAAAAATTATCCAGTTCTCTGATGAGGAAAAAAAAATAGTGCATATGAATGAGGCCTGACAAAGAGCAGGAAAAAAAGAGCCTGCAGCTGCCATAAAACTGATAACAGCTGAAAAGGATCTCAAAGATAAGTAGAAAGACACCTGAGCCAACAACATTTCATTGTTATCTCTCTGTAGCTGTCTAGGAGAGCAGGTGAGTCCTTGATGCATTCTCTGCCATGTCCATCACTATTTTGCCAGTCAAATGGGAGATGAATCACTCACAGGATTTACAGAACGATCTAGCACAGCTTCTTTTGAGGCAACAGCTCCTTTGGACAGGGTAAGACCTCCAGGAACAGCATGACTGCCAGTTTTGTTACCTGCCAACAGCACCTAGAGAACTCATTGACATTGGTCATCTACATATTTAAACAGTCATAGAATCACAGAATTATCAAGGACTCAAGGCTCATCCAGTTCCAACCCCCCTGCCATGGGCAGGGACACCTCACACTACAGCAGGCTGCTCACAGCTACATCCAGCCTGGCTGCAAAAACCTCCAGGGATGAGGCTTCCACCACCTCCCTGGGCAACCTGTGCCAGTGTCTCACCACCCTCATGGGGAAGAATTTCTTCCTAACATCCAATCTCAATCTCCCCACTTCTAGTTTTGTTCCATTCCCCCCAGTCCTGTCACTCCCTGACAGCCTCAAAAGTCCCTCCTCAGCTTTCTTGGAGCCCCTTTCAGATACACAAGAAGGTCTCCTCAGAGCCTTCTCTTCTCCAGACTGCACAACCCCAACTCTCTCAGTCTGTCTCCAGAGCAGAGCAGCTCCAGCCCTCTGCTCATCCTCATGGCCCTTCTCTGGACACCTTCCAGCACCTCCAGATCCTTCTTGGAACAGAGGCTCCAGAACTGGACATAGAGCTCCAGGTGTGGTCTCACCAGAGTGATGATTCTATGATTCTATGATTCTGTGATTCTGTGATTCTGTGACTCTGTGATTCTGTGATTCTATGATTCTATGATTCTGTGATTCTATGATTCTGTGATTCTGTGATTCTGTGACTCTGTGACTCTGTGATTCTGTGATTCTGTGATTCTATGATTCTATGATTCTATGATTCTGTGATTCTGTGATTCTGTGACTCTGTGATTCTGTGATTCTATGATTCTATGATTCTGTGATTCTGTGATTCTGTGATTCTGTGATTCTGTGATTCTGTGATTCTATGATTCTGTGATTCTGTGACTCTGTGACTCTGTGATTCTGTGATTCTATGATTCTATGATTCTGTGATTCTGTTATTCTGAATTTCTGTGATTCTGAGCTTTTGTGATTCTGTGACGGCTGGACATCAGCTCTCGTTTTAAGAAACCTTGAGAAGTACCAAACACTACAGTCTCAAACCACATCTGTCCCTAAGCTGTTTGAAAATCTCCCTTGGTCCCTTCTGGGCCAGTTTACTGAATTACAGAGCACTGGGGCTGTTTTTCACCTACTCTTTGCACAGGAAAATTGATTCAATCTCTTATGAATTAATTTCTTGTTGTGCTACAAATTTTTAGGCATCTTGGTGGTTTAAATCACTTATCTCTAATAGAAGCTCATTAACACCAATCCTCTTCCCTCTCTCCCAGGGTTTTCTGCACCTTGATGATTTCTGTGTCATTCTAAGGGCCCTTCCAGCCCACCACCACCCTGGCTGATCTTTCGAATCTTCCACACTGGAAGGTAGAGGTCTCTGCTGCAACCTAATTTCAGCAATGTCCTCATTATAAACTCACTGGAAGTGCACAAATCACTCCAAATGCAATTTTGTTATTTGTGCCAAAATAACTTAATATTAATTATAAGCATAATTGCCTATTTGCAGTCTCTTATTCAGTCTCTTTTGTTTACAACCTGTTTCCTTTTCCTGTTGCTATGAGATGTTCCACACAGACTGTATTATCCACAAAAAATTTTCCTAAGACAGAGTCTGCGTTCTTCTTGCTTTTCAATCTCTCTTCCACTGCCCTTTAAGCTTTTCTGCTTCTAATCCATTAAATACACCCAGGACTGTTTTCTATGCTGTCAGAAAGCTGTACTAGATTATTTTATTGGATTAGAGGCATTTTAGGAGACAACACAAAGTCTGAGATATCAGCATCAGTCAAAGTTTGGTTTTGCCACTGGCACAGCATTTCTCTAATGTGCTCTTCTCCAGGGTCATTTATTTATGAGGTAAGTGTAAGAGTTCCTAAAAATGCATCCAGAATTTGCCAGCATTTCCCCTGCAAAGAAACAGTAACCAAAATTTCATATTGTAAAGCACTTGGGATGTTTCTATTTGTGTAGCCTGATTTAATTTATTTAATTTTTTTTCCAGTCCATTTTGTATTATAGCAACAAACATTTACTTGGAATTTAGCTGATGAATATCACAAGAAATATGGTCCTGCAACAAGAGGATAACAGCAGGGCTCTGTGGAGAGGCCAAAAAGGGTTTGCAGCTACTGGAACTGCATGACTGAACAGTGATAAACTTTCTACAGTTCTCTAGAGTCTGACAGGATGGGATTTAATTCACAGGCTCACAGGATGTTAGGGATCTGGCAGTCCAACCCCCTGCCAGAGCAGGACCAGAGAATCCAGCACAGGTCACACAGGAACACATCCAGATGGATCTTGAAAGTCTCCAGAGAAGGAGACTCCACAATCTCTCTGGGCAGCCTGTTCCAGTGCTCTGGGGCCCTCACAGTGAAGAAGTTCCTCCTCATGTTGAGCTGGAACCTCTTGTGCTGGAGTTTACATCCCTTGCCCCTTCTCAGGGTGCAACTGAGCATAGCCTGTCCCCTCCCTCTGTCTCCAGCCCTCAGCTGTAGACATTGATCAGATCCCCTCTCAGGCTTCTCCTCTCCAGATTAAACAGCCCCAGGGCTCTCAGCCTCTCCTCACCAGGCAGTGCTCCAGTCCCTTCAGCATCCTTGGAGCCCTCCCTTGGACTCTCTCCAGCAGATCCCTGTCCCTCCTGAACTGGGGAGCCCAGAACTGGATGCAATCTTCCAGGTGAGGTCTCAGGAGGGCAGAGTAGAGGGGGAGGAGAACCTGACTCGACCTAACAATGAAAGCATTGAGGTTGATGCACAATGCATACTCTGAATTGCAAGTGAAATGCCTTGCCAGTCATCAGCAATTATGCCCTTAATTACTTCTGACTATTGTCAAAGCTCTCCAGCTTGTCAGTGAAGGGATGCAAGAGCTGATCTCTACAGGAAGGTTTAGCAACTCAGAAAAAAACCCTCCAGAAAGCTCTGTCTTGAGGATCTGCAACTAATTCTTATTCACAGTTTTATGAGGATCACCTAAGGCTGTGGCCAGAGTGAATAATTCCAAGCCAATGAATATTATTCATCTCTTTAGGAAAATATTTGCCAGCTGATCACAGTTTTCTCTGAGTGTGTTTCTTACCATGCAGAACTGTAGTAAGCAAAAACCCTTCCATGTATTTTAGTGGGCTCTAGATTGGAGTCTAATTTTAATTTCTTCTAAATGCATTTTAATTAGGATTGTAATTGCTTAGAAAGGAATTTCTACACAGCAGCTCTTTGCTGCTTGGTTCATCTGGGTATCAGGCCAACAATTGTGACCTGGCACCATACTTTCCTGCAGGAGGAACGCAGCTCCTCCTGTGGGGAACAGGAGAGGTGCCTGAGGACTGGAGGAAAGTAAATATCACTCCAGTCTTCAAAAAGGGCCAGAAGGATGACCCAATTGTAAATAGAGCTTCATTTGCTTCCAAAACCATTCTGAGCTAGTCTGGGGATTTATTCTGGGGCAATTCTCCAAATTCATGTTGGGGAGGGTAATTCCTAAACCCACCACACTCTTGCATGAGGAATTCCTCTCTAGATCTCCTTTGTGAGTGCATCAGGTTTAGTTCTGTGGCAGGGTGTTCATTAATTCTTCCATCCTGAAGTTCTTCTTCCCTCATCATCAATGGTTTTGGATACACACATGACAGATAATCAATATCCTGCAAGTGCTGGTCAATACAAACTAAACTGCATAATGCTTCTTGAGTCATCATCTGCCAAATCTCAGAGCACCAACAAATAACTCACATTTGTATCTTATAAGTTAGGTACCAGAGGTGTGCACTTGGTTCCCCTGAACTCTTCTGCAAGGAAAATTCTGCAGAGGCTTTCCACTAGCCAAAGCCCACTAAGTGCACTGTGTTCCCAGGAAGTGATTACTGGGGTGCAGGAATACAGCACCTTCAGGTTTATTTTCATAATCACATCACCTGAGAACCACAGCTAACATCCACTTGCATTTAGAACTTGTGGTGGGTTGAGATGATTCCCCCCAACTAATTGGAAATTACCCCCAGAGTAAACTAAACCAAACCAAACCAACCAACAAACCCATCCAAAACACCAAAAGACCAAACCCAACAAAACCCAAACCAAACCAAAACAACAAAAATCAAACCAAACCAAACCAACAAAACCCAAACCAAAACAACAAAAACCAAACCAACAAAACCCAAACCAAACCAACAAAACCCATACCAATTCAAAACAACAAAACCCAAACCAAGCCAAAATAACAAAACCTAAACCAAACCAACAAAACCCAAACCAAATCAAAACAACAAAACCCAAACCAAGCCAAAATAACAAAACCCAAACCAAAACAACAATGCTCAAACCAAACCCAAACAACAAAACCCAAGCCAAGCCAAAACAACAAAAACTAAACCAACAAAAACCAAACCTAACCAAACCAACAAAACCCAGAACAACAAAAATCAAACCAAACCAAACAAAAAAAAACCCAAACCAAAACAACAAAACCCAAACCCAAACAACAAAAACCAAACCAAACCAACAAAACCCAAACCAAACCAACAAAACCCAAATCAAGACAAAACAACAAAAACTAAACCAACAAAAACCAAACCGACAAAAACCCAAACCAAACCAAAGCAACAAAACCCAAACCAAAACAACAAAACCCAAACCAAACCAACAAAACCCAAACCAAACCAAAACAACAAAAAATAAACCAACAAAACCCAAACCTAATGAAACCAACAAAACCCAAAACAAGAAAAATCAAACCAAACCAAACCAACAAAACCCAAACCAAACCAACAAAACCCAAACCAAACCAACAAAACCCAAACCAAACCAACAAAACCCAAACCAAACCAAACCAAACCAACAAACCCCAAACTAAACCAAGAAAACCCAAACCAAACCAAAACAACAAAACCCAAAACAGCAAAAATCAAACCAAACAAACAAACCCACCAAAACCCCCTCAGAAGTCAGAAGCAAAATGAAAGTTCTGTTTACACAGGGTGAGCTAAAATCTAGAAGTATAAAATGCAATGAACATGTATCAAATATATGTACAATTCAAGAAAGAATAAAATACAAAGATTCCCTTGTACAGAACTACACACACACATGGACAGCCAGGAGGGTTGTTAACAACCTCCTTCCCCCTCCCTTCCCTGATACCTTCAGAGATGCAACACAAATCAGTTCAGCCAGCAGAAGGTCAGGAAAGAGATAAGGGAGCAATGCAAAGCAGAACTGCAGAGAGAAGTGGAAAGGAGACAGAAATCTGTGCAGGAAACTTTATCCTAATCAGCAACCCACTGGAATGATACAGACATATCATTATTATTATTATCCATCCAATGGCTAACTTCATTTACCTTTTACTCTTTCTTACTCAAAGTCTTTGGAATTTTCCTATTCTTGCTTATAACTAAGATGCTAGGCTGAAGCATCAGCCTCAAACCACAACATAACTGAAGACTGAAGTTTTATATGGGGACTCAGTGGCAGGGATAATAAGGCAAAGCATCATTAAATGGATGTGGTTTTGTTGTTTTCCAAAGCTGTGGTCTAGGCATCTTTCATAGCTAGATGGGTGATGCCACAACCTGCTACACAGAGTCACAGAATGTTAGGGGCTGGAAGGGACCTCAAAAGCTCATCCAGTCCAACTCCCCTGCCAGAGCAGGAGCACCTACACCACATCACACAGGAACACATCCAGGTGGGGTTTGAGTATCTCCAGAGAGGGATACTCCACAACCCCCCCTGGGCAGCCTCTTCCAGTCTTCTGTCACCCTCACAGGGAAAAATGTTTCCTCATATTTACATGGAACGTCCTATGCCTCAGCTTCCACCACTGTCCCTTGTGCTGTCATTGGGCATCACCCAGCAGAGCCTGGCTCCAGCCTCTGGGCACTCCCCCTGCACATCTTTATCCACAGCAATGAGGTCACCTCTCAGGCTCCTCTCCAAGCTCCAGAGCCCTCAGCTCCCTCAGGCTCTCCTTGTACAGAAGATGTTCCACTCCATCATCCTCATTACTCTGTGCTGGACTCTTTCAAGCAGTTCCCTGAGGTCTTTCTTGAACTGAGGGGCCCAGAACTGGACACAATATTCCAGATGCAGCCTCAGCAGGGCAGAGCAGAGGGGGAGCAGAACCTCTCTCAACCTACTCACCACATCTCTTCTAATCCCCCCCAGGGTGCCATTAGCCTTCTTGGCCACCAGAGCACATTGCTGGCTCATGGTCACCCTCCCATCCACCAGCACCCCCAGGTGCCTTTCACCTTCCCTGCTTTTGAGCATGTCTGTCCCCAACCTATACTGGTACATGAAGTTGTTCCTTCCCAGTACTCCACAGTTAGGTCAGCAGCAGGCAGCACTTCCTACCATTTGTCTGGAGTAACACTGTGTGGATTTCACCTCAGAATTAAGGGCTGCAGAAGTGTGCAACAATCAAATGCATGTGGATGGAATACCTATGTCTTTATGTCACAAGGCTAAACCTGGCTAAATACACAAAGGGGAACAGGTAGGGGGAGAAAGTGAGACAGTGAATGAGGTCCTCTGGAGATTTTACTCTTGCTGTATGCATGAGAAGAGAGCTCATGCTAAAAGTGATAATGGCAAAAGAAACCCATGAGGCAAGCAAACAGCCCAAACAAATTGTTTCAAATTCAGCAGCTGCTACTATACTTGGTGGATATTCTTTATACTTGGTGGATATTTTTTAAAATGCAGACTGACTTAAGAGTGTAAGAAATATATCCTACTGGGCCTGCTCTTTGGTGCTATGATCACTCTACCCCACACAGAATCATCCAGGCTAGAAAGGAGCTCCAAGATCACCCAGCCCAGCCACTTCACCTGCCCCATTAAGTCTGTCACTACTCCATGTCCCCAAGCACCAGATCTCAGTGGCTTTTAACCACCTCCAGAGATGGCAACTCAACCACCTCCCTGGGCAGCTGTGCCAGTGCCTCACAACCCCTTCAGTGAAAATTTTTTTCTTTATGTCCAGCCTAAACCTCCCCTGGCACAGCTTGAGGCCATTCCCTCTCTTACTGTCATGAGTTACTTGTGGGAAGAGACCTGTGCCTGCCTCTCTACAACCTCCTTTCAGGTAGCTGCAGAGAGCAATGAGGTCTCCCCTCAGCCTCCTTTTCTGCAGCCTAACCATCCCCAGCTCCCACAGCCTCTCCTCACACCTTGTTCTCCAGCCCCTCACCAGCTCAGTTCCCTTCTCTGTCCAGCTCCAGTAATCCAATCTAACTGTGCCTCCATGACTGTGGCAGAAGGAAAAGCTGCTTGGGAGCAAGCATCTCTCTGCAGTCTGTCCATTCCTACTTTCATTTTCCAGGCACCTCCAGTCACTCACACATTAATGCTGGATGGAAAAGGCTTCCCTACAAGGTTTACTATGAACCTGCTGGCAAGAAGTTTGACTAATCCTCTGTGAACCTCCCACTCTCATCTCTGTACATCTTCTGCTCTGGCAACACGTTTCAAAAGTTATACCACTGCTAAGGAGAGGGAAGGAAACAGAGATGGAAGGGGGGGAAAGGGAAGGGAAAAGAAGGAAAGGGAAAGGGAAAGGGAAAGAAGGAAAGGGAAAGAAGGAAAGGGAAAGAAGGAAAGGGAAAGGGAAAATAAAGAAAAGGAAAAAAAAGAAAAGAAAAAAGGAAAGGAAAGGAAAGGAA